>CM054930.1:20551460-20568960 GCA_029168755.2 Tillandsia fasciculata
ATAACTTTTCTGGCGGACTCTGGGCCGTCTCCAAGTGCCGACGTATAATTCGGACCTTCTCTTCCGCCTCCAGCAGTAAATCTGGTCCCAGCGTCCTCCTCTCACCCACATCACTCCAATAAAGGGGCGACCGACACTTGCGTCCATACAACGCCTCAAACGGAGCCATCTTAATGCTCGCTTGAAAGCTGTTGTTGTACGCGAACTCAACCAGGGGTAAGTGTCGGTGCCAACCTCCTCCAAAATCCATGACGCACGCACGCAACATATCCTCAAGCGTCTGAATGGTGCGCTCTGACTGGCCGTCTGTCTGTGGGTGGAATGCCGTGCTGAAACTAAGCTGAGTACCCATGGCTGACTGTAAGCTCCCCCAAAACCGTGACACGAATCTCGGGTCTCGATCTGAAACAATGGACGCTGGTACTCCGTGCAGCCTCACAATCTCAGCCAAATAAAGCTGTGCCAAGCGCTCCATGGACCAAGTCATCTGCACAGGCAGGAAATGAGCTGACTTGGTAAGTCTATCAACAATCACCCAGATTGCGTCGGCTCCACTCTGTGATCTCGGTAGCCCAGTCACAAAATCCATGGTGATGCGATCCCACTTCCATTCGGGAATTGGAAGACTTTGCAACTTGCCAGCAGGTACCCGATGTTCTGCCTTCACTTGCTGACAGGTTAAACACTGAGCCACGAATCTTCCAATATCCCGCTTCATTCCAGACCACCAAAAGTGTGCCTTAAGGTCCCTATACATCTTAGTACCTCCAGGGTGGACGGTATAAGGTGTATAGTGAGCCTCTCTCAAGATCTGATCCCTGATCCCCGAATCAGTAGGCACACACACTCGGTCCCTGTACCGCAGCACTCCCGAGCTATCCACTGAAAAATCCCCTAACTGCTCTGCCTGAAGCTGCGATCTGATCCTCGTCAAGTAGGGGTCCTCACTCTGTGCCTCACCAATCCTGTCCAACAGAGTGGGCTGCAAGACCATGGACAAGAGTCTAGCAGAGACCCCAGGGGACACTACCTCTATCTGTAGACGCCTCAACTGCTCCATAAGTGCTGCCTGCTGAGTAATCATCATGCTCAAGCTCTGTGCTGATCTCCTGCTCAAAGCGTCTGCAACCACATTGGCCTTGCCGGGGTGATATAGGATACTCAAATCATAATCCTTTAAAAGCTCCAACCACCGGCGTTGCCGCAAGTTCAGCTCCTTTTGAGTAAATAGATACTTTAAGCTCTTGTGGTCTGTATAAATCTCACAGTGCTCCCCGTAGAGATAATGCCGCCATAACTTCAGGGCGAACACCACAGCGGCGAGCTCCAAGTCGTGAGTAGGGTAATTCTTCTCATAATCCTTTAATTGCCGTGAAGCATAGGCAATTACCCTACCATGCTGCATCAGGACACAACCCAAGCCGCTGTGTGAGGCATCACTGTAAATCACAAATCCGTCGCCCATCACGGGTAAAGCTAGAACTGGTGCTGAGATTAATCTCCTCTTAAGCTCTTCAAAGCTCTCTTGACACCGCTCAGACCAAATAAACTTCACCCCCTTTCTCGTCAGACTGGTCAGGGGAGTAGAGAGCTTCGCAAAACCCTCTACAAATCGACGGTAATAACCTGCTAATCCAAGAAAACTACGGACCTCCGTAGCCGTCGTCGGTCTAGGCCAGTCCCGAACGGCCTCAATCTTCGTCGGGTCCACTGCCACCCCTGCGGCTGATATAACGTGGCCTAGAAAGGCAACCTCCCGGAGCCAAAATGCACACTTTTTCAGCTTGGCAAATAGCTTCTTCTCTCGCAGAAGCTGTAGCACGATCCTCAAATGCTCCTCATGCTCTACCTCACTCCGGGAGTAGACCAAAATATCGTCTATGAATACAACGACAAATCGATCCAAGTACGGCTGAAACACCCGGTTCATTAAATCCATGAATGCAGCAGGGGCATTAGTTAGTCCAAAAGGCATGACTGTAAACTCATAATGCCCATACCGGGTTCTAAAAGCCGTCTTGGGGATGTCCTCGGCCCTCACCCTCAACTGGTGGTAACCTGACTGAAGATCCAACTTTGAGAACACTGATGCACCCTGCAACTGATCGAACAGATCATCAATCCGTGGTAGCGGGTACTTGTTCCGAATGGTCACTTTATTTAGCTCTCGATAATCCACGCACAAGCGAAGTGATCCATCCTTCTTCTTCACGAATAAAACTGGCGCTCCCCACGGAGATACACTAGGTCTCACAAAGCCCACGTCCATCAAATCCTGCAACTGAGCCTTCAATTCCCTCAATTCCGCTGGGGCCATCCTATAAGGTGCCTTCGAGATTGGTGCGGTCCCTGGAACCACATCAATCACAAACTCAACCTCCCTCTCCGGCGGCAAGGTCGATAGCTCAGAGGGGAAAACATCCGGGAACTCGCGGACGATAGGGATATCCTCGAGTCCCGGTGCCGCCGTAGGCACCTCAACAACCGTCGCCAGGAAAGCAGTACAGCCCCTACTCATCATCCGCCGAGCTCTCGATGACGAGATAGTCATCGCAAACAGGGTACTCTGACAGCCTCTAAATACGAACTCCTCCTGCCCTGGCTCACGAAGAGTCACAGTCCTCTCCCTGCAGTCTATAGTGGCGCAATACCGAGATAACCAGTCCATACCCAGTACAACGTCGAAATCCCGGAGCTGCCGCAGCACGAGTAAGTCTGCCGGCAGAATCCAGGGTCCCAACTGTACAGGGCACTCCCTACAATACTCCACAACATGCAGAACATGGTCTGGGATCTGAACCTCTAATGCATGTGATAAAGGTGCTACCTCTATACCATGTAGGGATGCGAACTCTCTCCTAATGAATGAATGCGATGCGCCCGTATCAAAAAGAGCTCGAGTATGAACTGCTGAAATCAAAATGATACCTGCGACGACATGCTCCGCGGCGGTAGTATCCTCCACCTGTGCCGCATAAACTCGCCCACTCGGTGCTGGTGGTCGTCGATCTGACTGTCGAGAGGAAGATGAGGCATGATCAGGCCTACCATAGGCCACAGAAGGCCCAGCTGACTGGTACGGAACAGTAGGTGCCGAAGCCGAGGAAGGAGCTGGAGGACCTGCTCTGGGGCACGCTCTCTGGAAATGACCAGCCTGTCCACATCGAAAGCAACGGCCCTGACTCTGGGAACACTGAAGCGGGGAGTGTGGCCCTCCACAAATGACACACCGGTCTGATCGTGGCTGTCGTCGAGGCTGCTGCTGCTGCTGCGACTGCTGCTGCTGAGAGGACTGCTGCCGAGATGGTCGACGCTGCTGCTGCCACGGACGGGGTGCTCCTGATCTCTGGCGCCCCTGATGCCCACGACCCTGCGAATGAGGTCGCGGAGGTCTCGGGGGTCCCTGTCCACCTGACTGCCCCTCATCCACTGGTGCTGGGCGCTTTGCCCCCGGATCACTGCTGGGGCTGGCGCCACCTCCGCCATCACTGTCTCTCCAGACTCGACATATAATGCCTGCTCCATCGAAGCCTCAAGAGTCTGCGATCTGCTGGAACGAACATGCTGATAAATATCCCGGTGCAACCCTCGCTCAAACATGTAGATCTGATGTGCCTCGTCCCTGGCCACGTGAGGCATACTAGCCAACAGCTGGTTAAATTCGGCTATGTACACCTGCACGGGACGATCTCCCTGACGAAGAGTCCTCAGCCGCTCCTCCAGTCTCTGTCGGACGCTCTCGGGGAAGAAGGCTCCCAAAAGGAGGCTGCGAAACTCCGCCCATGAGAGAAGCTGCGTCCCCGGCGGCCCAGCCGGTCGCACACGCCGCCACCACGCCTCGGCGTTGCCTTCCAGGAAATGAGAAGCCAAAAGAACCCGGAAGCGATCCTCGATAAATAAACTCTCAAAATGACGCTCCATGGCCGTGACCCAAGTCTCGGCCTCCCACGGCTCAGCTCCCATACCAGAAAAACGGGGTGGGTCCAACTGGCGAAACCTCATCAACAACTCTACCACCATCCGCTGCTCAGCTGAAGTCAGCGATCCCGTCGCCCCCGATGCTGGTCTGCTAGGAACCGGCTCCACGGAAACTGCCGGTGCTGAAGGAACAACAGGGGGTGCCACAACTGGGGGAGAAGGTACAGGCGCACTCTCACGGGGTGCCACCTCTGGCTGCGACCTCTGCTCCAACAAAGCCATCATCCTGCCCAAGGCCTCCTCCTGACGACGAGAGGTCTCCTCCTGGCGCTGGATAACCTCCGACATCTGTGCCATCTGGGCTCGGAGCTCCTGTACCTCATCCTGACGTCCTGGTCCCGAGCCCTCCTGCTCAGGCACCGAGGAAGAAGGCTGCGAACGCGTAGACATCCCGCGTCGCGGAGGCATCACTTCCCTGAGAAGGAAGAAAAGAACAGTCAGAACCTCCAAATCACACTCGACCCAATCTCGCGAAAGTCCTCAGGCATATCTCCCTTCCCGATAGCACTATGTTGTCTGCAGCCAACATAGTCGCCACGGAAGGAAAATATGTCAGTCTCTCACCCCATCCACTGGGAGAGTATAAAACCCAATCAAGACTCTCGCAACAGAGTTACGACTCTCACGTAAGTCATCCTAGGGTCCAACCACAAGCCTAGGGTTTTTAAGTCCTCACTGACCTACAACCTAGGCTCTGATACCACTCTAATCTGTCACGCCCCGGATCGAAACTGCGATCCGAGCCCGCCAACAGATCCGCCGTCCCTACGGGAAGCCCCGTAGAAACGTAGCGTCTAACCTGCAAATGAGCATCTATACTATACAGGTATCAGAGATGAAGCGAAAATACTGAACTGAAATAAAACAACTCTAAGTATATGTACAGACCAAGTCCTCACATAAATACATAAGTCGCTCCAAAATAAAAAGAGTACAACTCGATCCTCACTACAAGATCACTCAAAACAACTCTCAAAAGGTGAGGGTACAGCTACTCTCAGAAGACACCTGGTAGGGATCTAACTCGCGACTCCCTTACCTCGATCAGCTGGATCAGCAACCTGTGCAATCGGAACAGAAGTAGAGGTCCCTGGGGAAAAATACACCACGACGGGTGTGAGAACTACATCCCCAAGTAGTTCTCAGTGGGTGCCGCCAACAAGACCGACGGTCTGCCCACTAAGTCCACTAGAGGCATAAAGTAACAAATGCAATACTGGAAAGAAATGCTGATGAAATAACTCTACAGCTACTATGCCTCTAACTAGATGCTCAAGGGGTGAAACAGAAGAAGACTGGTACCACTACTGACTCACAACTCAAATCACCCAATCCACAATGACTGCCACATCGGGTCCAGTCAACCTGCGCCAACCTACTGCCGTTACGTCCCGAAGGAGCGGCCTTACGTAGGGTGTCCGTGGCTGCCAAACAGGCCCAGCCAGAAGGACTGCATCGACAAAGCCGCAATAGCAAGTAACCCGCCTAGCTCCGGAGTGGCACTCGAGGGGCGCGACCCCACCGAGCAAGTATCTGCGCATCTATGTCGAGCTCAATGTGGCCCATGCAGGCTATAATCCAAATCCACGATCAACAAGATCGACTGTAATCAAAGGAACCCTGTCTCACTCACTGGCTGGAACACAACACAGCCGAGACCCCACTGTCCCACAAACAGTAACCAAAAGACACTCTGATCCATACTCACTATCTGACTCCACTCGGTCCCCCAACACGAGTGTAAATGCACCCCACTAATAACCCGACCCCTCGGCCCCCTATCTGGGCGAGGAAGAAACAAAGTCCAGATGAAATAGTGATGACAGTGGAGTGTCTAGAGCAATAAAGTAACCTAGCCCAAGTTGGAGTTTTCTACTAGTCTGGTTGAACATGCTGTATATGACAGGGGTGCTAGGTCAAGTCCAAAGATAGCAATAAATAAGGATGTGGAGAATAATGATAGGAAACACATGCTAAACTGAACAAATAAGCAATCCCAACTCATGCTCTCTAACATGCTGTACTGGAGGTAACAATAATACAACCACATCCCTAGTCAGCTAGAATTAGTGTGCAGATCGTAAATCCTGAGAGCGAGGCCACCCACCTGAACAGTCGCACTGTCAAACGTCCCACAGCGGATAATACCAAAGATGGCAGCTACACAGAGTCCACAGGGTCCAACACAGTCCACTCTGCTCCTGGGTACAAAAACCACACTGTTGTTACATAATATTCCTCTCAAAACTGTCGGATTTAACATACAAAATTCCGCTGCAAAGATGGCCAAAAATCACCTGCTGGAATCCTCAGAAAAATCCGAATAAAATATCCCCGCGATCTACGCGTCGATAGCTTCGAAACGACTACCTGCACGTCCAAATCCGAGCTTTCTACGCTGAGAAATAAATCCGGCAAGAAAATAACCTCCAACCCAACTGTAGAAATTTCCCCAGATTAACATTCGGAAAGAGAGAAGATTCTCACCTTCGAGGCAATCTCCTAAAGTCCTGAGAAAAATACAGCAGATTCCTCGCGAAGAGTAGATGAATTTAGGCTCTTGAATCACTCCGATCCGATGTCTGTACGCGAAGATATGGCCAAAACACTGTGTCGCTGTCCAAAAATCCGCAAAGAAAGAGAGGCAACAGAAAGCTAAATACCTCCAAAATCCGAAATTAATTTGGGAAAACTTTGAATATCAAAACAAGGTCCTACCTGTCGTGAGTCCAACGGCGCAAAAATCGTCAGAATCGGAGGTCGGATAAAGCCAGGAGAGTCTGCGCACCGAGAAGACGCAAAACGGGTCGAAGATGAACTAAGCGCGCCGCGTCGGAAAACGGCCAACCTCGGAAACCGTGCACCACCACAAATCCGGGAAACTACTGTTGGAAAGATCTCTGGCAGGGGAAGACTTCTTCTTCAGAGCCCACTGTGAAAATCCCACAGGAAATGGGTGAAAAATGGCCTCAAACCGGATAAACAAGCCTAAATAAGGCTTATCGGGTTCCCGGATCCAACCCGTTAGCCCGGGCTGATCCGGCGCGGCCCGGGTCGGACCAGACGCCGTCCAACCCGCCTGGGCGCCCGCCACGTACCCCCAGAACAGGGTACGGCCGTGCGGGGCCCTGCGCGCGCGCCACGCGCCCCCCCCGCTACAGCGGCGGGGCCCGCGGGTGGCGACGCGTGGCGCAACGCCACGCGTCGACCGCTCCGCCGCCCCCGCTCACCGCTGAAGGGCCCAGTGGGCCGGGAGCGCGTGGACCCGCCAATGCCGCTATGCCACGTGTCCTGCACCGGTCCACGCCGCTCCGCACTTTTCCCTGGACCGAGCCGCGCGCACCCGCCAATCCGCACGCGCCACGTGGCCCGCCCCGCGGTCTATACACCCGCGCGCCTTTCCCGTGGACCAGGCGGTGTGGGCCGACCAATCCCGAGCCGCCACGTGGCACCAGCCGGTCCACGGTCACTCCCATGCACCCGTTTTTCCCCCGAAACTTCCGGTAGCCCGTTTTTGGTCATCCGGACTCCAAATTTGGCAAATAAATAGCCGTTTTCAAGTGTTTTTCCGTGCTGAATCCAATTCTTGAGGTATCTAACGATTTCTTTTGTCAAGAATGATTTCTGTGTGCAGAGATTACAGATGTCTAAGTCTAGAGTCTGTCTTAGGAGTTTATCTCATGTTTTTAATTACTGGATCTCTTTTGTAAATTTTTGTTGTATGGTGATAGCAACAAAAATATCTTTTTGAATTTTCTTTTGTGGATTTGTGTTTTGTCACGAAACCGCCAAAGGGGGAGATTGTTACGGAATTTGAGTTGGCGTATTTCGTGAATGTATTATGTCTTGAAGATTGAAGATGAAGAAACTTTGGATCGTATACCTCAATCTCAAGAAAGAAGAATTCAAAAGGATCAGGTACGTTTAACTAAAGATTTTTGATGATCCGAATACTTCTTATAGTGTAGAAACACCTGGAAGAATTTTTAATTGCTTAAACATCAAAAACTGAACATGGGACATGTTCAGGATCCGGATCGGACTCGGCAATCCGGATCCCGAAAGGTGTTGGTTCATACACTGGTTCAATCCGGATCGCAGCATCCTCTGATCCGGATCCCGAACACTAGTTTTACCTGTGTGCTTCCTCGATCCGGATCAGGATTTGCAATCCGGATCCCGAACATTGATGTTCTGGTAAAACTGTATGAACGATCCGGATCGGACTTTGTGATCCGGATCCCGAACAGGCATTTTCTGGAAATCGTCTTTCTTGCTTCTGCAATCCGGATCGTCAATTCCAATCCGGATCGCCGTCGGTAAAAATTTCCAGAAAAGGCAGTTTTTGATCCTATCTTCTTCCAATGGTTTCTAACCTATAAATAGGCCCTGTATTCATTTCTAGGGCATCCGCTATTACAGAAGAAAATAGCCGAAAAGAAAAATCCACATATATAGAGAAGAAAGGAAATCAATAGATTTATTCTATGTTTCTTCATCTATATTGATTGATTTGATTCTAGGTTTTCCATACTCACATTTTGAGTAGAATCAAATCAATGAATACTTAGATGGTATTTCCGATCTATCTTTGATCTAAGTATTCGGCGGATCATCACCACCCAAAACAAACAACGATTTACCCCAAAATCGGCGCGTGGACTCGCGTGGCCTTGTGGATTCAAGGTGCAACCGCTCTCGTGGATTCGGAGCGAGGTACGTTCGTGGATTCGAAGCGTACTATTGGGTGAAGACCGTGGATTCGGTTGGACGTCGTGGACTCGACGTTGGACGCTGTGGATTCAGCGTTGGGCGCGGATCGTGGATTCGAGAAGCGTCGTGGAGCGAGCGGGAAGATCTACTAGGAGCGTATGAAAAAGGTTGAGTCGTCTGTGAGTACGGTATATCACCTTGTACGTGGTTTAATTCTAGTGGATTTCGCCGTGTTATCGGTCCCGTGGTTTTTTACTCCGGTTTGGAGTTTTTCCACGTAAAAATCTTGCGTGTTCTTTTATTTTTCCGCATTGGGTTTATTTGCGCAATGATTTTTTGAGTGTTTATTGTTTACACCTATTCACCCCCCTCTAGGTGTTTTTTTTCCCCTATTTAGATCCAATTACTTATAACCCAACAGTTTGACCTAATCCGGACATACTTTCTAGTTTCTTGGAACCGATTGAAAGCCTTTGTATGTCGGATTTGAGTTCATGAACTTGCTTGGTCAAGGCTTGGTTGGTGACATGAATTTCTTCAAACTGTTTTTCAAGAAAACCAATCTTGTCCATATATGATTTAGCGTTTGTCTCCGATTGGTTTAACTTTTCTTGGAGGATTTTATTGTTCTCCAATAAATGTCCTTGTTCCTCCTCGAGATCTTGAAGTTTGATCTTTAAAGCTTGATTCTCGTCTTGAACTTCAAGTCGTTGCTTCCTCAACTTCTTGATATGCTTGGCCATCTTGTTTGATTCCGCAAGAAGTTGTTGGTATGCCTCAACGAGTTCTTCTTCGTCCGACTCCCCCTCACTTGATGACTCTCCTCCGGATGTTGATGTTTCATGCAAAATCAAAGGAATAGAGTCAGTGACTAAAGATGATAAACACAAATTAGAAGAGGGAATTTGAGAGGCATGAAAAGCAACAATTTTTTCTTTTTTCTCTTCACTTGAGGTCGATTCATCGAAACTAGAATCGTCCCAAGTTTTTGCTTGCAAAGCCTTCTTTTTGTATGATTTCTTAGAAGGACAATCCGTTGAAATATGGCCGTAGCCTTTGCATCGATAACATCGGATTTCTCCTTCGAAATCATCTTTTTCTTTTTCTTTAGAAGGTTTTGCAACGCCTTTGAGTTTAGAGGATTTAGAACCCGATGATCCTTTAGATGATTTCGTGGATGAAGATCCATCGGTTCGATTCTTCCAAAATTTCCGACGAAATTTCTTTGTGATCCGCGCCAATTGTTCTTCAAAATCGGCAAAAGAGATTTCATCATCGGAACTTGATTCGCTATCTTCTTCCTTTGTTGATTTGAATGCAATACCTGTAAGCTTAGAAGAAGACTTGGAAGAAATTTGATTAGTAGGAAAAGTCATCTCATAAGTTTGCAAAGCACCTACTAATTCCTCTACACTCATCTCATCCGGATGACTAACGGTTTCAATGGCGGTAACCTTTGCCCTAAACCGTTCCGGAAGAGTCCGAAGAATCTTTCTTACAATTTTCGACTCCGGGATCTTTTCTCCCAAATTAGCACATGTATTAATTACATCTTGAAGTCTAGTGTAATAATCTGTAAACAATTCATGCTCTTCCATATGAATAGAGTCAAATTGACTTGTAAGCATCTGGAGCTTTTGAATTTTTACAAGATTAGTACCCTCATGTGTAATTTTGAGAATATCCCAAATTTCCTTCGCGGTTTCACACGCGGAAATTCGTGTAAACTCAGTCGAGGAAAGAGAATTATATAAAGCGTTCATACCTTTCCCATTGTAAGAAGATTTTTCGATTTCCTCTTTAGACCATCTAGAGCGAGGTTTTGGGGTAGTAGAATTTCCTACTTCCTCAACCGGATGCACCCAACCGTATTCCACGGTTTGCCATACCCGCTCATCAATAGAGATGAGAAAAGCTCTCATCCGTACTTTCCAATACGCATAATTGGTCCCATCAAAAAGAGGAGGTCTAAAAATATTACCACTTTCACCCAACATGATAGATAAACCTAAAACCCTCTCTGATACCAATTGTAGAGTTATTAGGATCCATAAGGATCTAAATAGGTACTATCAAACAACTAGAGGGGGGGTGAATAGGTGTAATACTTATCAAACCAATCTCAGTGCAAAATAAAAACCAATGCGGAAATAAAAAATAGCACATCGAGATTTACGTGGAAACTCCAATCCAGGAGAAAAACCACGGGACCAACACGCAATAACAATCCACTAAGAATAGAAGAATAACAAGGTGATTACCGACTCCATGGACTCAACCCCTCCTTCAACTTCTTCGGACCTTGCGCTCCACCGATTGCACGTCCACTGCACACGTTCGAATCCACGAACGCCACTCGAATCCACGAGCACACGTTTCGAATCCACGAAACGCCTTTAGCACACCGAATCCACGATGCCACGTCGAATCCACGACGCAAACTCAGCCGGTAAGAATATTGGCTTCGATGGTGATCCTTTGCTTAGATTATCATTGAAGAACCGTAGAAAAATCTCTAAGCAAAGATTAGATCAATTCGACAAAAGATAGATCTTGGAAGAACCGTCGAATTGACCTAAAAGAGGCTAAAAGAAGAACGGTAAAAACCTAGCCTCTAGGGTTGCTCTCGAGTGTTTTCGGTATTTGTCCCACGTTCTTGAGAAACCCTAAGTGTCTATTTATAGGTTAGAAACCTTTGGAAAGAGATAAGAATCAAAAACTTACCTTATCTGGAATTTTTCAGGACGGCGATCCGGATCGGATTTACTGCGATCCGGATCGTCGTAGCGAGTCAGACAATTCCAGAAAAATAAGGGTTCGGGATCCGGATTGAAATGCCCGATCCGGATCGTTCATATATTCCAGCAAAATCCCATGTTCGGGATCCGGATCGGAATTGGCCTTTGATCCGGATCGGATTTGCCAATGAACTAACACCCTTCGGGATCCGGATTGGATTGTCTGATCCGGATCCTGAACATGTCCCATGTCCAGTTTTTGATTTTTATGCAATTAAAAATTCAACCAAGTGTTTCTACACTATAAGAAAGTATTCGGATCACCAAAATTATTTAGTTAAACGTACTTGATCATTCCGAATCCATTTTCCTTAAGATTGATGCAATTGATCCACAATTCTTCACCTTCAATCTTCAAGACTCAAAACACTAAGTGTCAACTTGAGCTCTTGTTGAATCTTCTCTAAGTCTTCGATTGCTGATTTGACAATTTGATCCCTTTAAGACTCCGACTCAACTCACTGACTTGACTCACGAAATATGCCAACACCAAAATGCCGTAACACCGACTGTCCACATTTATAACACCGACCCCACCTCTGATCACAGGTGTGCGACAAATGGGGTCCCCCGCAGAATATACATCTGTCTCTATCGCGAAGCCGTGGCTGTCCCGGCTGCTGCTGTCTCTGTGTCTGATGCTGAGACTCCGGCTGTGACGCCCCACTTCCCAGGGGGTCACCCATCCTAGAACTACTCTAGCTCTAGCACGCTTAACTCTCATGTTCCTCTTGGATCTTGCTACCATCCAAAATGCTATAGCCGGGTTAGAGATTTTAGTCCTATTATATCATTTATATAGAGGACTAATCCAAATTTCGGGGGTGTCACATTCTTCCCCCCCTTAAGCCCTGACGTCCACGTCAGGCTCAAGCACACTCACAAGCACCAGGCGATGTGAGACTCGTCTCGCTAGCCTTAGCCGACCTTGTGAGGAGCTGCACTCCACTCACAACGGTCATTAGCCGGGGAGCCTCGCTCTACCCGCTATATAACCCTAGCTCAGCCGAGACTCATCTCACATTTCCGGCTGGTGAATGGCTCTGATACCAACTGTGACGCCCCACTTCCCAGGGGGTCACCCATCCTAGAACTACTCTAGCTCTAGCACGCTTAACTCTCATGTTCCTCTTGGATCTTGCTACCATCCAAAATGCTATAGCCGGGTTAGAGATTTTAGTCCTATTATATCATTTATATAGAGGACTAATCCAAATTTCGGGGGTGTCACACCGGCTGCTGCTGCGATGGCCTCTGCGATCCACTAGGCTCTCGCTGTTCCGCACGCCCACGGCTAAGTAACTGAGGCCGCGGTGGTCTCCACGAGCTAGCCTGTCCCTCATCCTCGGGTACTGGTCGTTTTCTAACGGAACTCTGTGCGACCATCCCGCCTCGCCTCGCCACCACTGTGTCGCCTCTCTCCACCCATTCGGCATGCTTGACGGCCTCCTTAAGAGTCTGGAGTCGCTGTGACTACACTAGGGTATAAATCTCGCTGCGGAGGCCTGCCTCGAATAACTCGACCTGATGTGGCCCATCACGGGCGACATAGGGCACGCAGTTAAGCAACCGCATGAACTCCTGATGGTAATCCTGAACTGACCGGTCGCCCTGCTGAAGGTTCTTCAAATCATCCTCTAGTTTCCTCTTCACGCTGGTCAGAAAATAGGTATCCAATACCATACGCCGAAACTCGGACCAGGGTAACTGTCGAGAAATCTGAAACTCCCGTGGCTCCACCCGACGCCACCAAGTATCTGCATCTCCATCTAGGCAGTGTACCGCCATATGAACTCTGTACCTCGGGTCGATGAAGAAATCTCTGAAATTCTTCTCTATTGCTGATAGCCATGTCCCAACCTCCCACGGCTGCATATCCCGCCCCGAGAATCTAGGCGGTCCGTACCGACAAAACTTATCAAGTTTGTCAGCAATATCCTGCTCCTCGGCCAGGGTCAAAGGCTGGGCCACTCCCCGAGCCCCGCTACTCGATGATGGCGCCGTAGGCACAAGTGGTACCACAGGTGATGCCGGGGTGTCTAAAACTGTCGGGGGCGGCGCCTCTCTCTGCGCCAGTAGCTGCTCAATCCGCTGCTCCTGCCGGCGGTTGCTCTCAACCAATTGGGCCACCAAGGCCCTCAACTCAGTGATCTCAGAAGGTCCAGCCTGTCCTGGCTCAACAGGGGGCGTAGGGGCACCCCGGGTAGGAATCCGACGTCGGGGAGGCATCTGCCATAAGAAACCACAAGTCAACCACACAACTACACACGACCCAATCTAGCGAAAGTCAAGGACATCCCCCTATTTCTGTAACTTTATGTTGTCTGCAGCCAACATAACTGTCCCACAGAAATAGGATATGTCGATCCCTCTTCACTCCCTGGAAGAGTCAAATAACTCAATCACCGACTTTCGCAACATGTCACGTCCCTCACGCCCTATCATCCTAGGGTTCGTCAAAAGCCTAGGGTTTCCTAAGTCCCAACTGACCTATCCCTAAGCTCTGATACCAACTTAATATGTCACGCCCCGGGTGTAAACCAGAACCCGGGCCCGTCTACAGATCCGCCGTGCCCACGGAATTTTTCGCGAACACGAAGCGCTGGTAACCTGCTCAGATAAAAGAGATACTATAATAGAGCAATAAAAACAGAGCTGAACTGAAAATACTACATCTCAGACTGAACAGGAAGTAAAAATACAAAATGACTGTAAAATAAGGCACAAGTCCCTCTCCCAGCTCACCACAATTATACAACCAGCTGGCTAAAGCCAGACCCCAAAAATAAAAGTACAACTGTCTGAGATAAGATACATAAAAGGGTACAAGTCTAGCTAACTCACTGTCAGGCCGACTGTCTAGCTACTCAGCTGTCCTCTCTCCTCGACCCGCCGCTATACGTCCAGCAGCACCCGCAGAAGGCTCTGCAAAACAAAGGAGAAGAAAAAGGGAAAAAAAAAAGAAGAATGGGGGTGAGAACTACTAGTAAACCAGTAGCCTCCCCCTAGTGGGTAAAGCCTCAAACTCTGACGTGCCCACTAGGTCTACCAGAGGCAAAAAGGGAAAGAAGAGTGGTAAGTAAAGAAACTGCTAAGAAGGGAAACTACCACTACTATGCCTCTAAATGTAATGTCAAAGGGTATGACTGTATGTATGCATCAGAAATAGTAGTTGTCCAAATAAACCCAATCTAGCCATCAGTAAAAACTGGTACCGCCTACTGCCGCTCTCATCATCGGGCAAGTATAGCCGCGCCGATGTGATAGCAAAACTGTCCATAACTGTCTGACCCCAGCCTCCGGAGGGGAACTCGAGGGGAGCGACCCACACGAGGAAAGCATCACCAGGCAATAACCGCGCCGGTGTGATAAGTATCAAAAGTAGGACTGAATCACGACTATGCTCAGTGGAATAAATCCCTCCACTAATGAAACCCCGATCCCCCAATCCGATGCAAAGATAAACATCCGGTCGACCGCCCAATGTCCGCGGTCGCCGCAATACCCCATAAGTCCAAATCTGATAAAATAGCCAACATCTGGTCAACCGCCTAATATCCGCGGTTGCCGCCATCCCCCCACCAATCCATAATCGAGTCTAACCCATCTCAGACTCAATGGCCTCAACTACACTATCCCAAACCCCTGCTTGAACCCGAGCCACAAGACTCAAAAGTCTGAAAGAGAAGGAGAAAGAAAACAATCATGGTTTCTCCTAAGTCAAATCCCAATATGATAGTGTAGCAATAAATAGTGGCCTATCTAGATGTCCATACAGACATGCAAAAGTCCTAATGCAAGATGAAAGAGAAAAGCAATAAATAGGAGTTCCACATGTGTAACTAATAATAAATCCACATAGATATACCCAACATGCTAAAATCATCAGTCAACTACACATGTAAATAATCCCTGATTCATAATAAATCCCAAAGTGGCACCCGCACATAGATAAGTCATCATGTCCCAATATTTAATCCATTTAATCCACTTTCATAACATCTAGGTGCTAATATGGCATGTTCATTATCACTATTAAAATATCCCAATAATATTCCCAACATGCTATATCCACATGATTAGTCTCAATAATAGGCTCACATTTATCTCAGTCAAACATGCATCGCAATCAATCAATAAGTTTAATAGTGGGCTTCTCTAATAAACTTAGTGAGCAAGTCAAAAGTAGAGGTATGCAACAACCGCCCACCTCGAAAAGCATGTACAACACACCAAGAAAATAACCACTGTCCTCTAAGCACACCGTCAGCTGAAACAGTATCCTACAACATCACATAAGTGTACACGGTGTAAAATCTACAAGTCTCAAAACAGATTTTGCTGTTTTATAATCAGCACGCAAAACGAGGAATTTCACCTCTGTCCCGAGCTCCAAAAATCCCAGAAAAATCACGGCTGCATTCCTCGCGAAAAGTAGTCCAAAATCGACTTTGAACCGCCTCGATCTGATATTCCTACGCCGAGAAACAATTCGTCGAAGTTGCCGCTGTCCAAAAACCCAAACAGCAAAAGAGGGGTCAAAACACCTCGGGAATCGTGCCAAGGAATCGGAATCCAGAGAAACCACCATCACGGAAAACAAAGCCCTACCTCTCAGAAACACACCGGCGAAGAAATCGTCGAAAAAGGACTCCTGTACTGCGCAGGGAACTCCTTGGACTGAAATGCGACGATAACGGGCCGAAAATGGGAAAAAACTGAGGCACACTGTAAAATCCGGATCGCCGCTGTCGAACTTCCAGAAAATCTGGGAACGCACCACGAGGTAGAAAATAAGGAGATGAAAAACTTCTCTTAAGGTCCCTCCCACTGGTTCTCTCTCTATCTCTCGAAAAATAGAACAAAAGAGGGGAGGGGAGGCCTATTTATAGGCCCATTAGAACAATTGGGATAATTCCCAATATGTCCCCAGTTTCGGGCGGCTACAGTGCGGCCCGGCCTACTTTCGGGCGGCTACAGTGCGGCCCGGCCCAAGAATTTCCGGGCGCGCACAGTGCGGCCCAGCCCAGCCCCACTCGCGCACTGGATCCTGCCGCACGCCACACGCCGTCCGACCCGCTCCAGGGCCCGACACGTGTCCGCCAAACAGGCGGCAGCCGTGCGGGCCCAACGGGAAAGCGCCACGCGTCCCCCGCAATCAGCAGCGCGGTAGGCGGCGCTCGCCTATGGTGCGGCGACACGTATCGCCGCGTGCGCCGCCCCGCCCGACACGGCGCCGGTCGGCCAGTGCGCCGCCCACGTGCGCGTACGGCCGCAGCCGCGCGGTGCTGCGTGCGCCACGCGCACATGGACCGGCCAATCCGGGGCCGCCACGTGGCCACCCCGGTCCATGCACCGGCCGCACCACTCCGTGAACCGCGTCCACCGAACCGACCCAACCACGCGATGCCACGTGTCCCGCCTCCGGCGCACGCCGGCCCATGGACCGCGCACCTACCCGCGCACCCGCACGCCTGCCCGCGCGCTGCTCGCGCCCGCGCGCTTCCCGCGGCCGCTCCGCCGCCTGCCCGAGCCCATCCGCCGCTGCCCGCCGCCGCCGCCGCTCGCGGCCGGCTGCCGGAATCACTGTTCCGGCATGAACAGTAACCGGTTGCGCAAAATGTCAAGTAGATAGTCCATTTTAACCGTTTTCGCGCGCTGAATCTGAATTTGACGTCCGTTTTGCCAAATTCCAACTCTAAAAATTGCCGAAGGCACCCGGAAAGACGTTCTTTTGTCCAAACTTCGCGTTGAGCCCAATTTTAATATCCATTTCACGCGAGACCACTTCTAAAGATCCGACGGAGTCCACCGATCACCCACGTGATCTATTTAAGCCCGAAATCCGCCACTTATGTCCAATTTGTGCACAAACACCTCCAACACACAAAACAGGTTCCCAGAAGCCACCAATAACTCCACCACAGCTCTGCAGAAATCCAGGTCATCACATCCTCCCCCACTAAAAGAAAGTTTCGTCCTCGAAACTAAATCATTCCTCAATCCGGCAC
>CM054930.1:20576460-20675175 GCA_029168755.2 Tillandsia fasciculata
TTAATTAATAAAGGGTTTGTAGCTTTTTGGGAGGTGACCTTACCTTGAGATAGGCTCACCTCCACCACCTACCTCCCTCCCTCTCTTGCTCTGTAGCCTCCACGAAGCAGGAAACCAAGAAGGAAGAAGCAAAGGTGAGAAAGAAAGGAAAAGAGAGAAGTAGAGGAAGGAGAAGGAAGGAGGAGACGAATTGGAGATTTCTCTTGGTCGAGGTATTTTTGTTTTTTTTTGCTTGCTTAGTGAATTAATAGGGGTCTTGAGCTTGATTTACTAATTGAGATTTTTGGATTTGAGTTGTTGGATTTTTTTTGGGAAAAAAAAAAAAAAAAAGCATAAAATGTTTTTGAAATTTTGGAACTTCCTTTTTGGATTTTTGTACCTGAAGCTTGGGATTTTGATGAAATTATGATAAAGCAAGGAAATGGATTTTTCATTTGGAGCTTGGGCTTGTTGGAATTTTTTTTTAGAGCAAAAAGGGAAATTTTTGAGATATATGGGATTTTTAGAAGTTTTTATAATTTTTATAATTTTTTATAATTTTTTTGAATTTTTTTTATATTTTTTTTTGGCGTCGCCGGCGCCAGGGTGCTGCCGCTTGCAGCACCCTGCGGCGGCGCCGCGCGCAGCAAAATGCTGCGCGCGGTGCTGCCTGGCGCGCGCGCGGCAGGGCCCGCGCGCGGGGCCCGCGGGCCGCGCGTGGGCCGCGCGGGCCGCGCGTGGGCAGCGCGGGCCCACGCGCGCGCGCGCGCCTGCGCGAGCGCGCACCGCTGCGCGCAGCACTGGACGCTGAGCGCAGCGGGCCGCGCGCGCGGCGGGCTGCGCGCGGGCGCGCGCAACACCGCCGCGCGCTGCGCTGGGCGCCGCGCGCAGCGCCGCAGGGGCGCCGCGCGGCGCGCTCCGCCGCCGCGCGGCGGGCCCCTGCTCCTCGCGGTCGGTTCCTTGGGCCGCGCGACCGTCGTCTTCATCGCTTGGCGTGCCCCGGGACTTCGTCGATGCCTCGGTTTGCGTGCCGGCCCCGTTTTTCCGCCGACGGAGGCTGGTTTCGCCGTCGGATGCTGTTTTTCGCCGACGGAGGCCGTTTTTCGCCGACGGAGGCCGTTTTTTCGCCGTCGACCGCTGTTTTCGCCGCCGCGAGCTATTTTTCGCCGTCGACCGCTGTTTTTCGCCGTCGACCGCTGTTTTCGCCGCCGCGAGCTGTTTTTCGCCGTCGACCGCTGTTTTTCGCCGTCGACCGCTGTTTTCGCCGCCGCGAGCTGTTTTTCGCCGTCGACCGCTGTTTTCGCCGCCGCGAGCTGTTTTTCGCCGTCGACCGCTGTTTTTCGCCGTCGACCGCTGTTTTCGCCGCCGCGAGCTGTTTTTCGCCGTCGACAGCTATTTTTCGCCGTCGACCGCTGTTTTCGCCGCCGCGAGCTGTTTTTCGCCGTCGACCGCTGTTTTTCGCCGTCGACCGCTGTTTTCGCCGCCGCGAGCTGTTTTTCGCCGTCGACCGCTGTTTTTTCGCCGTCGACCGCTGTTTTCGCCGCCGCGAGCTGTTTTTCGCCGTCGACAGCTGTTTTTCGCCGTCGACCGCTAATTTCGCCGCCGCGAGCTGTTTTTCGCCGTCGACCGCTGTTTTCGCCGCCGCGAGCTGTTTTTCGCCGTCGACCGCTGTTTTCGCCGTCGGAGTCTGTTTTTCGCCGACGGAGGCTGTTTTTTCGCCGATGAAGGCTGTTTTTCGCGCCGTGCGCTGTTTTTCGCCGATGAAGGGCTGTTTTCGCGCCGCGCGTTGTTTTTCGCTAATGGAGGCTGTTTTTCGTCGCCGGATGCTTGGTTTTCGACCGTTTTGACTGATTTTGCGATTTCTTCTTTCCTGGCAGTTTGCAGTGTAGTTTTAGCATCTGACTGGGACGCGACCTTGTGACTCCGTTTTGCGTGCGGGTTCCGGCATCGTACTTCGGGTTGCGTGCGGACCTCGTGGAGACAAGGTAAGCCCGCTGAGCCCAATTGCAAGTGTCGACAAGCAATTGGGGGCGATCAGAGGTGGGTTGGTTTTCTCTCCAAGTCTACGGACTTCCTTCTAATTCTATTATGATAGGATTGCATGCTAGTTTAAGTGTTTCTTGGAACTTGACTAGCACCCCCGTCATATGTTGCATGTATTCAACCAGACCAATAGAGAACCTTAATCTGGGCTAGGTTCTATTACGCTTTAGACATTCCACACACTGCATTTCCTTCTGGACATAGGGTTCCTCGCCCGGGTAGTGGGCCGAGTGGTCAGAGTTTTGTGGGATGGGTGTTTCACTCGGGCCTGGGGGCTGAGTGGGGTCTGGTGGCTGTGTTAGGCCAGTGTTGGTGGTTTGGGAACCGCTTAGAGTAAACGGTGGTCCCGGGTTTCTAGTTGTTGCATCGTTTTCTCGTCACTACCACGTTGTGATCGTGGGGTACGTGATTTATCAGGACCTTGAACCCAGAATTGCTTTTGAGCTCTCATGATTTTAGTAAACCGGTGTTTTTCTTCCGTATTCCTAGGGGTCACCGGAGCCTGTTCTTGTTTGATTGGGCAAAGGCGTCACCCTTGGAAGTTCGGAAAACAACTTGTTTTCAACTGATTTTCTCAAGAACTAAAATCCATAAAAGCTGGTTTTCTCAACTCAAGACAGTTTTCAAAAAGGATAAATTTTATCCTCACCCCAAGGGGGTTGAGGAGAAATGATATTTTATAATAAAGGTCATCTTTTTCCTAAATTCCCTCACCCGACCGGGGCGAGGTATCTGGGTTCTAAGGGCTGGTTTCATTCTTGGGCCGAAAACAATGGGAGGCTACACCTATAGCCTATTCTTGTTTGATTGGGGTCGTAGGTAGTAGGCTCCCGGGGTTTTCGGACTCTTTGTGGTTTTGGCTGTGGAGCATCTCCAGCCATGAGTTTAGAGCATTGAGTTGAGATACTTTCCCACTTTAACCGAGAGGGGCCAAATCCCTGAACGGTAAAGGATTGAGAACTTCGATAGGCTGAGCCTAGAGTCTGTTCTTGTTTGATTGGGGCTCTAGGCACCAGTCTATCGAGATGCTTGGACCTTGCCGCGTCAGTCGGCTCTTCTCGTCTATGAGTGGGGTGTCGTTGTGGGAGCCGTTTGGAGTGACGGCGGTCCCAGCTGTGTGATACCTTCCTTAGTGAGTTAGTGTTGTGAGCTTGAGTCGTTGAGAGTTCTCCGACATAGCTGTGAGAGGGTTTGGGCTTTTCCTTTTTGAGTCGAGGTTCTTTCCGACTGGGTTGTGTTTCGAGCTTTGAGATACCGATCTGTTTGATCGTGGATTATAGCCTGCTGAGCCTGGCATTTCATGCCAGTTATGAGTTACTCGTGATACTTGAGTTCGTTGGGGTCGCTCCCCTCGAGCTACGCCCCGGGTGCGATGTTGATACCGAGCCTGACGAGGCTGCGATGATGCGACTAGTTGATACACTAGAGTTCGCTTGAGATTGAGATAGTCCTTGAGGGACACCCTACGTAAGACCAAGTCCTGTTTGGGCGTAGTGGCAGTAGGTGAGCGCAGGCTGTTTGACTGGTCCAAAGTGGGACAGTCATTGAGATTGGGTGACATTGAGAGAGTGTTGACATAGCATGTATTGTCAGTAGAGAGTGGATGCATACCATCATCTGTGTTCTTTCTCGTTGAGCATAGTAGATAGAGGCATGATAGCTGTAGATATTTTTCCAGCTTATTCTTTCATTATTTCAGTTTCATTCTGTTATCTTATGCCTCTAGTAGACTTAGTGGGCAGACCGTGGTTCTTGGAGACGGTACCCACTGAGAACTACTGTAGGATGTAGTTCTCACACCCTCTGTCGGTGACAGGTTGCTGAGGCTTTCTTCCGTTCCTGCCCGAGCTGGCTTGACGGACCGAGGACAGGGAGTCGCGTGATAGTTCCCTACCAGCATTATTACTTTAGAGTGAGGTAGATGTACCATCCCGGACTGTGGGAGTTGATCATGTATTGATTTTCTAGTCTTAGCTATCTCCCCTGTGCTTTTGGTAGATATTGTATAGGTTGTTGGCTATTTGTATCATCTTGTATTCGGGAGATAGACTTGTATTTATGTTCAGTTTTAGTAGTGAGATTTTATATTACAGCTTTTATTACCCGCTCTGATATCTGTATAGCTGTAGTTCTATCTTTTGCAGGTTAGACGCTTCGTCGGGCGGGGCTTCCCGTGCCGACGGCGGATCTGTTAGCGAGCCCGGGTCGCAGTTTCGACCCCGGGGCGTGACGGATTAGAGTGGTATCAGAGCCTAGGTTGTAGGTCGTTGAGGACTTAGAAACCCTAGGCCATTGTGGTTGGACATTAGGACGACTACGTGAGAGTCGTGACTTTAGCGAGAGTCCTGATTGAGTTTTTACCTCTCCCAAGGAATGGGATGAGTGATTTTGCTTGTTATTCGCTCAAAGTGATTATGTTGGCTGCAGACAACATAATACTTTTGGAAGGATAACAAGTTCTAGACTCTCGCTGGATTGGGTCGTTTGGTTATTACGTCCTGACGTTTGTATTTGTTGCAGAGTTACCTGTGATGCCGCCGAGACGTCGTGCAGCGACGAGAGGGCGTTCGACCTTGGATGAGGAGGCCGAGCGGGCCAGGCAGATTGAGGCCCAGGAGCTACGAGCTCAGGTGGCCCAGATGACAGAGGCGTTGCAACGCCAGGAGGAGGCAGCCAAGCTCCAAGGAGAAAATATGGATCGGTTGATGAGACTGTTTGAGCAGAGGACATCTTCAGCAGCGCCCCCAGCAGCGACTTCGTCGACCTTGTCGCAGATCGCTCCTTTGACAGAGGCTGAGCAAAGGGAGCTCATCGACAGGCTAGCTTATATCAACCAGTTCCATCCCCCGCGATTTTCAGGGCAGAGTTCAGAGCCGTGGGATGTTGAGAATTGGATCGCGGCAATGGAGAAATTATTTGAGAACCTCTTCATCAAGGATGAGCACCAGGTACATTTGGGGGCGCACTATTTGGAAAAGGACGCCGAGATTTGGTGGCGTCGAGTCCGCCCAGTTGGACCGCCAGGAGTTCAGTTGATGACGTGGCCTGAGTTTCGGGCTTTGCTACGCGGGGCCTACTTTCCCGATAGTGCAAAGCAGAAACTAGAAGGGGATCTCCAACGATTGCAGCAGGGTGATCGACCACTTCAGGAGTACATTCGGGAGTTCCAGAAGTTGTTGAACAGTGTGCCACATGTCGCCCCAGATGAGGCCCAGAGGGTGGATTTGTTTGAGAGAGGACTGCACCAGGATATTTACCACCTTGTTCATTCACATCGGTCACCAACTCTAGATGCAGCGATAGAGCGTGCTCGATGGGTTTCCCGAGGGACAGCGACTATGTCAGAGAGGGACAGAGCACCAGGGACCAGCTCCAGGGAGAGGCATCCAGTACCTGATTTTGGACAGACAAGTAGATCGAGACCCCCGAGGCCATCACAACCCCAGTCTGAAAGCCGCGGATTTCAGAGGAGACAGAGATCAGGGGGTCCCCCACAGCCGAGGCACCAGCAGCAGTATCAGGATGAGTGTGTCATCTGCGGTGGGCCACATGCAGTGCAGCAGTGTGACTATAGACAGGGGCGATGCTTTTCGTGTGGACAGACTGGACATTTTCAGGCAGCATGCCCTCGAGCAGTACTTACAGTGATGCCTCTTGCAACGGCACCCCCGCTACCTCCCCCAGATGAAGGAGCTCCTCCGACTTACCGCCAGCCAGATGAGGCCACGACGTCGCGGCAGCCAGGGCGACGACCACCCACATCGAGAGGATGAGTTGGGTTGCCCCATTGGAGGGCGCCAGGATAGCTGATCGCTTGGTACCAGATGTGATACCCCCTTCCTAGTTGTTGAGACTGGAGTTTTTGCACCCCCCTACATGGTTTGAGTGGATGGAGTGTAGTTTTTGGTTTGCGGCCACAGCAGGGACAGCGTCAACACCTCTCTCCTTGTTTTCTCGTTTTAACACCGAAACTGGCGAACGGAACGAAAAATTTCAAAGGACTACTCCAGAAATGGAGGCGATGCTGGAACCTGTTCTTGTTTGATTGGGGTGAAGGCATCGGTCCTTTGGAAATTTCGGACTTTTCGCTGTTTTCGGCTGCTTTTCAAATAGAGAGTTGGGGTTGATGATGTTCCTGAGGTAGGTTTCTGGTGGTAGGGGGTGTGTTTTGGGTTTCGAGGACGAAACCTTTTGAAGGAGGGGAGAGTGTAGAGTACTGGGACTTCGGACAGCGCGCCGACCACATATGATGGCCTGGAGTGGTGAGATTGCCTCGGACATGTTGCATCTGAGTTTACAGTTGATGCCGGGTTGATTTGGATCAACGCAGAAGCTCCAGCTCGATTCGGGATTTTTCCGGGCTTTGTATGCCGATTGTGGATGAGATTTGGGAATTACCGCCTTCACAGCGGAGCGCCGAAAATTCGGGAACACTTGGAACAGGTATATATTCAGTTTAGAGCGAAATTCGGGAGGTTCCGGACTGACGCGGAGGATCCGGGGGCAAAAAGTGAGCCGGAACTGGCAATTTCGGAGCCGGTATTTGATTTGAGCATCCCGACTCAACGGATGAGCTTTTTGAAGAGAAAAAGCTGTGGACGCGTGTACTTTTGATTTACAGCGGAGTTCGGGTGGTTCCGCGCAGCGGCGGAGGTCCCGAAGGCAAAAAGTGAGTTGAAGAGGGCCTTTTTGGATTATTTTAATAATATAATTGATGGATTACTAATTTTGTGAGCTCTTTGTTGGGTGGCAGTGGAGGTGGCTGTGGGGTTTTGGCATTAGAGGTTGTGTTTAATATTTTAATTTAAGCTACTATTAATTAATTAAGAGTTAATTATCTTTGGTCTTAATTAATAAAGGGTTTGTAGCTTTTTGGGAGGTGACCTTACCTTGAGATAGGCTCACCTCCACCACCTACCTCCCTCCCTCTCTTGCTCTGTAGCCTCCACGAAGCAGGAAACCAAGAAGGAAGAAGCAAAGGTGAGAAAGAAAGGAAAAGAGAGAAGTAGAGGAAGGAGAAGGAAGGAGGAGACGAATTGGAGATTTCTCTTGGTCGAGGTATTTTTGTTTTTTTTTGCTTGCTTAGTGAATTAATAGGGGTCTTGAGCTTGATTTACTAATTGAGATTTTTGGATTTGAGTTGTTGGATTTTTTTGGGAAAAAAAAAAAAAAAGAAAAGCATAAAATGTTTTTGAAATTTTGGAACTTCCTTTTTGGATTTTTGTACCTGAAGCTTGGGATTTTGATGAAATTATGATAAAGCAAGGAAATGGATTTTTCATTTGGAGCTTGGGCTTGTTGGAATTATTTTTTTTAGAGCAAAAAGGGAAATTTTTGAGATATATGGGATTTTTAGAAGTTTTTATAATTTTTATAATTTTTTATAATTTTTTTGAATTTTTTTTATATTTTTTTTTGGCGTCGCCGGCGCCAGGGTGCTGCCGCTTGCAGCACCCTGCGGCGGCGCCGCGCGCAGCAAAATGCTGCGCCCGGCGGTGCCTGGCCGCGCGCGGGCGCGCGCGCGGCAGGGCCGCGCGCGGGGCCCGCGGGCCGCGCGTGGCCGCGTGGGCCGCGCGCGGGCCCGCGCGCGCGCGCCTGCGCGGGCGCGCACCGCTGCGCGCAGCACTGGGCGCTGCGGGCAGCGGGCCGCGCGCGCGGCGGGCTGCGCGCGGGCGCGCGCAGCACCGCCGCGCGGCGCGCTCCGGCGCCGCGCGGCGGGCCCCTGCTCCTCGCGGTCGGTTCCTTGGGCCGCGCGACCGTCGTCTTCATCGCTTGGCGTGCCCCGGGACTTCGTCGATGCCTCGGTTTGCGTGCCGGCCCCGTTTTTCCGCCGACGGAGGCCGGTTTCACCGTCGGATGCTGTTTTTCGCCGACGGAGGCCGTTTTTCGCCGACGGAGGCCGTTTTTTCGCCGTCGACCGCTGTTTTCGCCGCCGCGAGCCGTCGACAGCTGTTTTTCGCCGTCGACCGCTGTTTTCGCCGCCGCGAGCTGTTTTTCGCCGTCGACCGCTGTTTTTCGCCGTCGACCGCTGTTTTTCGCCGTCGACCGCTGTTTTCGCCGCCGCGAGCTGTTTTTCGCCGTCGACCGCTGTTTTTCGCCGTCGACCGCTGTTTTCGCCGCCGCGAGCTGTTTTTCGCCGTCGACCGCTGTTTTTCGCCGTCGACCGCTGTTTTCGCCGCCGCGAGTTGTTTTTCGCCGTCGACCGCTGTTTTTCGCCGTCGACCGCTGTTTTCGCCGCCGCGAGCTGTTTTTCGCCGTCGACCGCTGTTTTTCGCCGTCGACCGCTGTTTTCGCCGCCGCGAGCTGTTTTTCGCCGTCGACAGCTGTTTTTCGCCGTCGACCGCTGTTTTCGCCGCCGCGAGCTGTTTTTCGCCGTCGACCGCTGTTTTTCGCCGTCGACCGCTGTTTTCGCCGCCGCGAGCTTTGAGATACCGATCTGTTTGATCGTGGATTATAGCCTGCTGAGTCTGGCATTTCATGCCAGTTATGAGTTACTCGTGATACTTGAGTTCGTTGGGGTCGCTCCCCTCGAGCTACGCCCCGGGTGCGATGTTGTTACCGAGCCTGACGAGGCTGCGATGATGCGACTAGTTGATACCCTAGAGTTCGCTTGAGATTGAGATAGTCCTTGAGGGACACCCTACGTAAGACCAAGTCCTGTTTGGGCGTAGTGGCAGTAGGTGAGCGCAGGCTGTTTGACTGGTCCAAAGTGGGACAGTCATTGAGATTGGGTGACATTGAGAGAGTGTTGACATAGCATGTATTGTCAGTAGAGAGTGGATGCATACCATCATCTGTGTTCTTTCTCGTTGAGCATAGTAGATAGAGGCATGATAGCTGTAGATATTTTTCCAGCTTATTCTTTCATTATTTCAGTTTCATTCTGTTATCTTATGCCTCTAGTAGACTTAGTGGGCAGACCGTGGTTCTTGGAGACGGTACCCACTGAGAACTACTGTAGGATGTAGTTCTCACACCCTCTGTCGGTGACAGGTTGCTGAGGCTTTCTTCCGTTCCTGCCCGAGCTGGCTTGACGGACCGAGGACAGGCAGTCGCGTGATAGTTCCCTACCAGCATTATTACTTTAGAGTGAGGTAGATGTACCATCCCGGACTGTGGGAGTTGATCATGTATTGATTTTCTAGTCTTAGCTATCTCCCCTGTGCTTTTGGTAGATATTATATAGGTTGTTGGCTATTTGTATCATCTTGTATTCGGGAGATAGACTTGTATTTATGTTCAGTTTTAGTAGTGAGATTTTATATTACAGCTTTTATTACCCGCTCTGATATCTGTATAGCTGTAGTTCTATCTTTTGCAGGTTAGACGCTTCGTCGGGCGGGGCTTCCCGTGCCGACGGCGGATCTGTTAGCGAGCCCGGGTCGCAGTTTCGACCCCGGGGCGTGACACAAAGAGTAATATCAAAAGACAAGTTTCTAAGAAGGTCATTACAGGAAAATGTTTCCACTGTAATAGAGATGGCCATTGGAAAAGGAACTGCCCCAAATACCTTGCTAGCCTAAAGAACAAGGCAAAGGACAATCCTTCTGAAGGTAAGTCCGACCTGCTCATTATTGAAACTAGTCTGTCGGTATGTTCTACTACCACTTGGATAATTTATTCTGCATGCACTTCTCACTTGTGCACCTCGATGCAGGGTTTAAAACAAAGTAGAAGGCTGAAGGAAGGAGAAATCACCCTACGAGTGGGTAATGGAGCAAAAGTTGCTGCATTAGCCGTAGGGACCTATCCTATACTATTACCGTCAGGCATAGTTTTAGAATTAAAAGATTGTCTTTATATTCCTAATGCTAGTAGAAACTTAATTTATGTTTCTTCATTATCAATGATTGGTTATAAATTTATTTTTAAAATAAATACTTGCTTAATTTATTTGAGAAATAAATTGATAGGCTATGGAACAATGATTGACAAGTTATATCACTTACATATGGATGCAAGTGTAAATACAGTTGAGCAGGAAATGAATGCCGTAGGATCTAAAAGACCTAGAGAAGAGGTAGATCACAAGTATATGTGGCATCTTAGATTAGGTCATATCAGTGAAGATAGGATTAACAAATTGGTGAAAGATGGGCTCTTGAGCTCATTGGCTTGTAAGCCATATCCGACTTGTGAATCATGTCTTCAAGGAAAGATGACCAAATTACCCTTTATTGGGCAAGGAGAAAGAGCCACTAATATACTTGCCCTGGTGCATACTGATGTATGCGGACCATTTGATGTGCAAGCCAGGGGAGGTTATGTTTACTTCATCACCTTTACTGATGATTATTCACGGTATGGGTATGTCTACTTGATGAGACAAAAATCTGAAGCCTTTGAAAAATTCAAAGAGTTTAGAGATGAAGTTGAAAAACAAACTGGAAAGTTTATAAAAATTCTTCGATCAGATCGAGGAGGAGAGTACTTAAGTACAGACTTTCTAAACTACCTCAAGGAAAATGGCATTATCTCTCAATGGACTCCTCCCGGCACCCCGGAACTTAATGGAGTATCTGAACGGAGGAATCGCACTTTATTAGATATGGTGCGATCCATGATGAGTTTCACTGATTTGCCTATGTCACTTTGGGGGTATGCTCTCCTCACTGCTACATATATTTTAAATAGAGTACCTTCCAAATCTGTTTCTACCACTCCATATGAGATTTGGTATAGTAGAAAGCCAACTCTTGGTCATCTCAAGATTTGGGGATGTCCGGCTTTTGTTAAGAAGCTGAAGACAGACAAATTGGAAGCAAGGTCGGATAAAGGTAGATTCATTGGTTATCCCAAAGAATCATTGGGATACTATTTCTATTTTCCCCAGGATCAAAATATTATTGTGAGTCGGCATGCCTCTTTTCTTGAGAAACTATTCATTCAAGAAGGAGGTAGTGGGAGGAAAATAGAGCTCAATGAGAATATCTCTAATGAGCAACAAATCTATAATAATCGACCAAAAATCTTTACTCAATTAGAACCATTGTACATACAACCACTTCGAAGATCTAGTAGAGTTTCCCAACCTCCAGACAGATATTTAGGATTTGTCGTTGAGAAGGTAAAAGAAATGTTCTTAATGGGAGATAAAGATCATAGACATGATCCTACTAGCTATAAAGAGGCGATGTTAGACATCGACTCTGAGAGATGGAAGGAAGCTATGAAGTCTGAAATGGACTCCATGTATTCCAACAAGGTTTGGACTCTAGAGGATTTTCAAGTGGGTATAGTACCCATTGGATGTAAATGGATCTTCAAGAGAAAAATTGGTTCAAATGGAAAGGTTGAGACCTATAAAGCAAGGCTTGTGGCGAAAGGTTATAGTCAACGAGAAGGAATTGATTATCAGGAGACCTTCTCGCCAGTGGCCATGTTAAAATCCATTCGAACCTTACTAGCTATAGCTGCACATTATGATTATGAAATATGGCAGATGGATGTGAAAACTGCCTTCCTTAATGGATATCTTGAGGAAGACATATATATTGAACAGCCTCAAGGTTTCACCTCTAGCAATGATAATCATAAAGTGTGCAAGCTTCAGAGATCCATATATGGATTAAAGCAAGCATCTCGGAGTTGGAACACTCGTTTTAATGATGCAATCAAATCGTTTGATTTCACCAGAAACGAGGAAGAACCATGTGTGTACAAAAAGACTAGTGGGAGTGCTGTCACATTTCTCATATTGTATGTGGATGATATACTTTTAATTGGGAATGACATTGGGATGATGTCATCGGTCAAATTGTGGCTATCTCAGAATTTCTCCATGAAAGACTTAGGCGATGCATCCTATATTTTAGGTATAAAGGTCTATAGAGACAGGTCTAGACGGTTGCTTGGCCTATCTCAAAGAATGTACATAGAGGAAGTACTGAAGAGATTCGGTATGGAAAATTCCAAAAGAGGTCTATTACCTCTCAGACATGGAATCTATCTTTCCAAGAAGATGTGTCCTAAAACACCTGAGGAAAGAGAATGTATGAATAGAATTCCATATGCTTCGGCTATTGGGAGTCTAATGTATGCAATGCTATGTACGAGACCTGATATCGCACATGCTGTGAGTGTCACAAGTAGATATCAATCTAACCCAGGTATGGAACACTGGGTTGCAGTTAAAAATATCCTTAAGTATTTGAGAAGAACTAAGGATATGTGCCTAGTCTTTGGAGGCGGTGAGTTGAAGCAAGAAGGCTTCACAGATTCTGATTTCATGTCAGATGTTGATGATAGAAAGTCTACATCAGGATATTTATTCATATGTAATGGAGGATCCATTATTTGGAAAAGTTCCAAACAAGCAACGACTGCCGATTCCACCATGGAAGCAGAATATATTGCTGCATCAGAAGCCTCAAAAGAATGTGTTTGGATCAGAAAGTTCGTTACAGAACTCGGTGTGGTTCCAGCTATTAAAGAACCAGCACTGCTTTTCTGTGACAATAATAGCGCCATAGCGTTAGCTAAGGAGACTAGATCTCATCAGAAATCCAAGCATATTGAACGACGATATCATATAATCAGAGATTATATTGAAAGGAATGAAATACTTGTGCAAAAAGTTGCTTCTGCTGACAATGTAGCAGACCCACTAACCAAAGCACTCACTCAACAAAAGCTGGAAGGCCATCTTGAGAAAATGGGTCTACGCTATATGGGTGATTGGCTTTAGTGCAAGTGGGAGATTGTTAGTTATATGCCCTATAAGCCAATCGGTGACACAACTATAGGGTTTGTATCTTTGCATCTTTCATTAAATTAATAAATTGGCATTTATTCATTTATATTATTGTTAAATACATATATATATGAATCGTCCTTAGAATTAATGGTAAAAGAATCATATTTCTAAGATGTTAGAAATTTGAGACATGTATTCTTTTGTAATTAATTTTAAATGCTCCTGATCATAGGATTATCACGAGGGCGATGATAAATCCGATTAGGTCAGTGTATACTGTGCTTTCCCTATGGGATGATGAGTCTTAAGTCATTAGTGTGGTGACACTAGAGCAAGTATACAGGTGAATGTTGGAGAATATTTTCACTGAGCGTGACCAATTATAAACAATCACATGGATGTCTACTCACTCGTCGGTGAATTGTTCAATGTTGTAGTAGTGTGAGTGATCCTTTGACCTGAGGCACCACGGTTATCTTACGTATGGGTTACTGTAGTTTGACTGTGTAAATACTTTATACCCTAATCATGAGTTAAAGTCTACATATGTTGGTTACAGTGGATCATGCATAAAGATAGGTGTGTGTCAAGATGGAATCTATCACCCTCGGTAGAGAGGTAACTATCCTATACTATCTGTTCTTTAAGATATAAAAGCCCTTGGCCAAGGCAGTGTGATTTTATGAAAATGAGTTTTCATATATCGGTTAATGATCAGATAAGATATATATAATTGAGTAATGGGGTTTGACGAGTTATCCATAACCTCGGCTCAATTAGGACAAGTGATAGAAGGATTTAATCACACGGTAACTACACCTAGAGGTTTAGTCTATTATTAATTCTACTTGGATAGCCGCGACATACTGCTAGGTGTCACTCGTGGATTGTGGGACCCACATGAGTGATTAAAGATAGTTAATCACAATCAATTGGGAGAGTCAAAAATATTTTGGTCCATCGAAAGGAGTTTCGATGGTGACACTAAAAGAGTTTAGCGTCACATCTCACAACCAGGTAGAATTGAACCTATGTGGTCACACACAATAAAGGTTGCGTGTGATTTGTGCTTAGAGAATTTATAGAGACCATTTTGCTAAAATAACAAAGTATTTGCTAAGCTAGTTAGCAAAATATATATATATATATATATATATATATATATATATATATATATATATATATGTATATATATATATATGTATATATATACATATGTATATATATACATATGTATACATATACATATGTATACATATATATGTATACATATATATATATATATATATATGTATGTATATATATGTATACATATGTATATGTATACATATGTATATATATACATATGTATATACATATATATATATATACATATATATATATATATATATATATATATATATATATATATATATATATATATATATATATATATATATATATATATATATGTATATGCATACGAGGAAACCATTTCACTTAATAAAAGAAAACTCTTAATTAATTAATATTAAGTTATGAAAAGGAGTTTTCATTTATTAATGTTAAGTTTCTCTCTCTCTCTTTTTCGTTTCTTTTACCAATGAATGAGAGGAGTTTACTCTCCTCTCATTTATGACTCATAAGCCTATAAAAGAGAGGAGTAATCTCCCTCAAAGAAAATAATAAAAAGGAGAGTAATCATATAGTAATCATAAAGAGAATCATATGAGAAATCATATGAGAAATCATATGAAGTAATCATATAGAGTTCTCTTAATCATTTAGAGTTCTCTTTAATCATTAGAGAGAAGTCTTCCACAATCATTGGTCTCTATATATTATAGTTAATTCTCTTGAAATTGCTAGCACAATTTGAGAATTAATTATTCTCCACATTGATACAAGAAATCACGAAAGGAGTTCCGAGATTATATTGTGTGAAGTACAGATCCCGGAGCAGCCTTGTGTGGATACACATAGAGGTCGGACAGTTGTGCGGCTCAAAGGACCGGAAGTTCAGATCCAATATCAACCGACAGACAATTTCGGCAATCAACAAAGGTTGAAATTCTAACCCTTCTTCTAATTAGATTAGAATAATAATTTTTGTGTGTCTCACGAGATGATCTTGTAACACATTTATATATATATACAGTAATATCATAAATGTTATGATGTTAAGGTATATATGATTAGATCATATTTATGATCATAAAATTTATTTCCGCTGCATTAAATGCGCATGCACGCGCATCCGCTTTCCTTACAGCCCCTGCCCGCACGGTGCCTGCCTGCGGGTGGTGCCCGCGAGGCGCGCCTGCCACGCGGCGCCCCGCCTGCAGGTGGCCCCTGCCGCGCGGTGCCTGCCTGCGGGTGGTGCCCGCGCGGCGCGCCGGCCGCGCGGCGCCCTGCCTGCAGGCGGCCCGCGCGGCCCCTGCCGCGCGGTGCCTGCCTGCGGGCGGGTGCCCGCGCAGCGCGCCTGCCGCGCGGCGCCCCGCCTGCAGGCGGCCCGTGCGGCCCCTGCCGCCCGGCGCCCCGCCTGCAGGCGGCCTGCGCGGCCCCTGCCGCGCGGTGCCTGCCTGCGGGTGGGCGCCCGCGCAGCGCGCCTGCCGCGCGGCGCCCCGCCTGCAGGCGGCCCGCGCGGTGCCTGCCTGCGGGCGGTGCCCGCGCGGCGCGCCTGCCGCGCGGCGCCCCGCCTGCGGGCGGCCCGCGCGGCCCCTGCCCGCGCGGTGACTGCCTGCAGGCGGTGCCCGCGCGGCGCGCCTGCCGCGCGGCGCCCCGCCTGCGGGCGGCCCGCGCGGCGCGCCTGCCGCGCGGCGCCCCGCCTGCGGGCGGCCCGCGCAGCCCCTGCCCGCGCGGTGCCTGCCTGCGGGCGGCCCGCACGGCGGCGGCGGCGGCCTCGATCACCCCCCCCCCCCCCCCCAAAACCATGAAACGAACGCAAAAACTCACCTTGGGTCCTCCGAGGAAGAGAAGGAGAAGGGGGATCGTCCAAGCGTCGATTCCGCGAGCCCGGGATCACGTTCCTCCTTTGCCTCAAATGCCCAAATCACCGTCGCCTCCTTGCCCTAGCGCTACGAGAGGGAGGAGGTGAACAAAAGAGGGAAAAAACCTCTTGAACGTGCCCTAGCTTTCCAATAAAAGGGTTAGGGTAACCGTCCGCCTCGATAAATGCACAAGTCGCCCGCACGAATCCCGTGGCACCTACAGGGGACCCGAATCTTCAAAAATTTATTCCGGTTGATCCGGGTGTCGGAATCCGAAACCGATCGCGTCCCCGCGCTCTGTTTCGCGAGCTCTTTCGCTTAAAAATGTCCGCGAGCCCCGACGGACTGTCCGGAAAAATACCAAAATTAGACCCTCAGTCGGACCGTCAAAAGAAAAAGGATAACAGAAAAAGTCAAGGAAAGGCCAGGTCTTACAACAACCACGCTAGCCAAAGAGGCTGCGCACCCACAGCGGAACACTCGTTCCACACGCGAAGTCGAAACAAAAGAGGCAAAGATAGCCCCCAAGTAACCACAGCACACCATCTACACCTGGCCTAACCCCTCCCCAGGAGGACCGTCCTCGCGGCACAATCAACCGCCGCGAAAAGAAGAAAACCGAGCCGGCCAAATCGTCCTAAGTACTAAAACTGTAACGACCCGGCCCACTAGCAATAATAACTCATTGGGCCCAAACCACAGCCCAAAATGCTTAAGCCCAGTTATTATTGCTAGTGTAACGACTCGGCCCACTAGCAATAATAACTCGTTGGGCCCAAACCACAGCCCAAAATGCTTAAGCCCAGTTATTATTACTAGTGTCCATGTCTCATATAAACCCAATCACAATTCCATCCACATCCGATGTGGGACTATTGGGGGCGTCACAGACTCCCACCGTTTAGGCCTGACGTCCTCGTCAGCCCAAACACACACACAGCAGCCCAAGATCACCAGGCGATGTGAGACTCGTCTCGCTAGTCCTGTCATCTAGACCCAGACTCAGCCGAGATTCGCCGCACACTTCCGGCTGGTTATTGGCTCTGATACCAAATGTAACGACCCGGCCCACTAGCAATAATAACTCGTTGGGCCCAAACCACAGCCCAAAATGCTTAAGCCCAGTTATTATTGCTAGTGGGCCGGGTTGTTACATTTGGTATCAGAGACAATAACCAGCCGGAAGTGTGCGGCGAATCTCGGCTGAGTCTGGGTCTAGATGACAGGACTAGCGAGACGAGTCTCACATCGCCTGGTGATCTTGGGCTGCTGTGTGTGTGTTTGGGCTGACGAGGACGTCAGGCCTAAACGGTGGGAGTCTGTGACGCCCCCAATAGTCCCACATCGGATGTGGATGGAATTGTGATTGGGTTTATATGAGACATGGACACTAGTAATAATAACTGGGCTTAAGCATTTTGGGCTGTGGTTTGGGCCCAACGAGTTATTATTGCTAGTGGGCCGAGTCGTTACAGATGGTATCAGAGACTTCACTTTAATCACAACAGTGGCGGCCCAACATCCACCGAGACATCACACTTAACTACAAATAAATGAAATATGCAGGGTTTAAGAATTAGGACGTGAGAGATCGGGGAGGGGATTTGTAGATAACGTTTTCCTTACCTTCTCGATATTACGGTGGTTCTTTCTAGTAGAGTTGAGTGCTAAGTCTGGGTGGTGTGTCTGTACAGACAATGGTCCGAACCAGAGCATCGGCAGAGGATGTAGGGGCGGATGCGACGACACCAGCGGCTGCAGAAAACCAGCTCCTGCGGCAACAATTGAGGGAGATGGCGGGGCAGCTGGCGACCCTTACGGAACATGTGCGCCAACTGACGCAGCAGCCACCAGTCACTCCTGCCCCTCCACAAGGACCAATTTCACCGGCCACAGCACCGCAAGCGACCGGGGCCGGGGTAGGGGCAGCCCCTCTACCGGCAGCAACGGCCGGACTAGCACCTACCTCGTCGGTGGAAGAGTAGATTAGTATATCGTCGATGAAGACCACCACGAAACGGTCTAAGAATGGTCTGAAGACCCGGTTCATCATGTCCATAAAGACTGCGGGGGCGTTCGTAAGTCCGAACGGCATGACCGTAAACTCGTAATGACCATACCGGGTCCGGAAAGCGGTCTTCGGAATGTCCTCGTTCCGAACCCGAAGCTGGTGGTAGCCTGACTGTAGATCAATCTTTGAGAAGACCGTCGCTCCGCGTAATTGGTCGAAAAGGTCGTCGATTCTGGGCAGGGGGTACTTGTTTTTCACCGTGACTTTGTTTATTCCTCTGTAGTCGATGCAAAGTCGCAGGCTTCCATCCTTCTTCCGTACAAAAAGCACTGGTGCGCCCCAGGGTGACACACTCGGCCTGATAAACCCTTTGTCCAAGAGGTCTTCCAGTTGCGCCTTTAACTCCTTCAACTCCGCGAAGGCCATTCGGTAAGGTGCCTTCGTTATGGGTTGAGTACCTGGCAAGAGTTCAATAGGGAACACCACCTCCCTTTCAGGGGGTATCCCAGGCAGCTCCGTCGGAAAGACATCGGGAAAGTCCCTCACCACCGGGATGTCTGAAGGTGTCGTCGAGGGTCGGGTAACCAGATCTACCGATGCCAAAAAGGCCACACACCCACCCTCTATCAGACTCCTGGCTCGAACCGCCGAGATGACTGCCGGGAAGGAGGTGCTCTTGCATGCTAGGTACGCATTCTTAGGGAAACTTGGTTCTTGTAGTTGTACCATCCGCTTATCGCAGTCGATAAGCACTTGGTACCTTGAGAGCCAGTCCATGCCCAAAACAACGTCGTACTCCTTCAAGGGAATTACTATTAAATCCCAAGGGCAACATAGCCGCCCTAACTTAATCGGGCAAGTGGCTACCAAGCTAGTCGCCTCTAGTGTTCCACCCGCGGTCTGGACCGTCAACTTACTTTGGAGAGGTGTTTCCTCGAGGTCATGCGAAAACACGTACTCGCGTGAAATGAACGAGTGTGTTGCCCCAGTATCAAAGAGGGTTCTAGCGCGTGAATTTGAAATCGAAGTTATACCTGCAAGTACGTGCTCCGGCGGGTCCGCTTCCTGGCGGGTCATGGAATAAATTCGCCCGCCCGGTTGAGGCTGCCTATCCTCTTCGTGCCGCGTAGCCGGGGGCCTAGAGGTCGACCCCATAGGAGCTTTCCCCCGCCCCGCGAGTTGTGGTGAAGGCGTGGAAGCGGCGGAGGAGGCTGATCCCACGACAAGGGGGCAGCTGCGACGGAAGTGCCCCTGCTTGCCGCAACGGAAGCAATGATCGCCTCTCTGGGGACACTCCAACACTCGGTGCGCTCCCCCGCAGATTACACAAGGCCTGTCTCTTGGCCTCGGCTCTCCCGTAGGTGCGCTCCGTGCTCCCGACGGTGTCCTCCACCGTTTGGGGGGTCGGCTCCCTGCAGTTGTTCCCCCCCCGTAGCTCTGCGGCACGAAAGAAACTACCCAATACACGATTTAGAGCTGGCTGCGGTGGTCTTCGTCCTGAAGTTATGGAGACACTACCTCTTTGGTGTCCATTGTAACATTTTCTCAGATCACCAGAGTCTTAAATACCTATTCACCCAAAAGGAACTAAACCTGCGGCAGAGGCGGTGGCTTGAATTACTGAAGGATTATGACCTAACAATTCAATACCACCCTGGGAAAGCGAACGTGGTAGCGGACGCTTTGAGTAGGAAGGGACGACCGGAAGGGGAATCAGCAGGTGCGATAACTGAGCAGAACAGTTTGATCGCAGAATTCTCACGACTAGGGTTGGAAGTAGTGCCAGCCGGCACGGTTGCGCAACTTTTAACTTTGGTGGTCAAGCCAACCCTACTCGAGAGGATACGAGAGGGGCAGCAGGCGGACTCGTATTTACAGCTCGTAAGAGATAAAATCTCACTGGATCGGGAAGGAGATTTTTCGGTAGAAGGCGACGGCACTCTACGGTTTCGCGGACGGATCTGCGTGCCGGATACCCCAGAATTGAAGAAGGAAATTCTATATGAGGCACACAGCGCCCCTTACGCAGCGCATCCAGGAGGCACAAAGATGTACAAGGATCTCAAACAGACCTTCTGGTGGCCCAAGATGAAGGGAGATGTGACTCGATATGTAGCTCATTGCTTGGTATGCCAGCAGATAAAGGCGGAACATCAACGGCCGGCGGGAAAGTTACAACCCTTAGCGATACCGGAGTGGAAATGGGATCATATCACCATGGATTTTGTCACCGGATTTCCGCGCTCACAACAAGGACATGACACCATATGGGTCGTGGTGGACCGGCTAACCAAGTCAGCGCACTTCCTGCCGATTCACACAACTTGGACCAGAGAGCGGTTGGCCCAAGTCTACCTCAGCGAGATTGTGAGATTACATGGAGTACCGGCATCGATCACATCAGACAGAGACACGCGTTTCGTATCAAAGTTTTGGCAGAGTCTGCAACAAGCCTTAGGGACTAAGTTGCAGTTCAGCACAGCCTTCCACCCTCAAACAGACGGGCAGTCAGAGCGAGTGATACAGACGTTAGAGGACCTGCTTCGGGCCTGTGTACTTGATTGGGGAATCGGTTGGGAGCGTTACCTGCCACTTGTAGAATTTGCGTACAACAATAGTTACCAGGCCAGCATTCAGATGGCACCCTACGAAGCCTTTTACGGGAGACGCTGCCGATCCCCGATCTGTTGGGACGACTTGGGAGAACGAAAAATTTTGGGACCCGATTTGGTGGAGGAAATGGAAGGGAAGGTGCGCCTCATCAAACAGCGCTTACTAACCGCCCAGAGTCGACAAAAGAGCTATGCGGATCGGAGACGCCGCGACTTAGAATTCCAGGTGGGGGAACACGTGTTTTTGCGGGTCTCGCCGTCGAAGGGAATCAGGCGATTCGGGTTAAAAGGCAAACTGAGCCCGCGGTTTGTGGGGCCATTCGAGATCCTGGAACGGATTGGCCCAGTAGCCTATCGCCTTGCCCTACCACCGAACCTCGATCGGATTCACGATGTGTTCCACGTTTCGATGCTTAAGAAATACCTTCCCGACCCGTCGCATGTCCTGGACGTCTCGATGCTCGAACTAAAGGAGGACCTAAGCTTCGAGGAAATCCCGGGTGCGGATCCTAGCAAGAGAAAGCAAGACACTTCGAAACCGAGTCATCCCCTACGTGAAAGTGCTCTGGAACAACCACGAGGAGCGGGAGGCGACGTGGGAGCTGGAATCGAAGATGAGGGAGGGTTACCCCCATCTCTTCACCGAGAACCAGGAATGAGTTTCGAGGACGAAACTCGTTTTAAGAGGTGAGTGATGTAGTAACCACTGGTTTAAAATAATTGCTTGAGTCCGCTTTTGGTTTTATTTATTGTTCAATTAGACTCGGAGGGTGATCCATAATTTCTTATTCCCGGTCAGACCGTCGGGACTCGCGGGTATTTCTAGTTAATAAAGCTCGCGAAACGGAGAATGGCGGTGCAATCGGATTTGAATTCCGACGTCGGGTGCTTCCAGAATAAATTCCGGAAGTTGGCTAACGATTCAGGCAACCAGCACGGTTTTTGAGGCGGGTCGGACCCCGGTTCGCACCCGTTTTAATCAATTCTGCGTTTTTTTTTATTTCCGTCGTACAACTCCCGCCCCAACTTCCCACCACTTCCCCACAACTACCCACTAACCGCCCCAACTTCCCACCACTTCCCCACAACTACCCACTAACCGCCCCAACTTCCCACCACTTCCCCACAACTACCCACTAACCGCCCCAACTTCCCACCACTTCCCCACAACTACCCACTAACCGCCCCACTTCCCACCACTTCCCCCAACTACCGGCCACTTCCCCACAACTCCCCTTAAACCCCCTGCGTACGAAACCCCAAAAGAAAAGCGAAAACCATTTCCCAAACTTTCCATTCCCCAAACCTTCCTTACCGCTGTCAATCGGCGTGGAGTAACCGGTGGAGCAATCAAGGAGGAGGAGGAACACCGTACATCCTTTGCCTTGGGACCGGGCACACCAGACGGGGCGAGTCTTCCCTCGTTCAACCCTAGCCAACGAAATCGAGGTAAGCATGGCTTAGGGTTCTTGTTTCTTGGTCCTCTTAGGAGCAAGGGAGGGAAGTCGCCACCACCCGGAGCCACCCATGCGGGCGCCGCCGCTAGCGGGCGCCTCCGCATGCGGGCGGCACCGCATGCGGGCTGCCGCATGCGGGCGCCGCCGCTTGCGGGCGCCCCCGCATGCGGGCGCCGCCGCTTGCGGGCGCCCCCGCATGCGGGTGCGGGCGGCACCGCATGCGGGCTGCCGCATGCGGGCGCCGCCGCTCGCGGGCGCCCCCGCATGCGGGTGCGGGCGGCACCGCATGCGGGCTGCCGCATGCGGGCGCCGCCGCTCGCAGGCGCCTCCGCATGCGGGCGGCACCGCATGCGGGCTGCCGCATGCGGGCGCCGCCGCATGCGGGCGCCCCCGCATGCGGGTGCGGGCGGCACCGCATGCGGGCTGCCGCATGCGGGCGCCGCTGCTTGCGGGCGCTGCCGCATGCGGGACCGCATGCGGACGACGCCGCATGCGGGCGTCACCGCATGCGGACGGCACCACGCGCAGTTAGTACACCGCCCAACCGTGCGAGACCAGGCACATACGTGTGCGATTTGTGCACAAGGTGAGGGGGCGCCGGGCGTTCTAATCGTTAATCTGACAAGTCTTTAATTCCTGACTCCTATATGACAGATTCGTGTAGGCCCGGGCGGGTACCCGAGACGCGAGAGAACCTAACATCGGTCAGGAGCGCGACAACAAGGTGGGTTTTTCTCCCGAGGTTTAGTAATGTTAGTGTTCCGGGGAGGATATTAAATATTATGTTAACCTGTACTAACACTGATGGCTCTATGGTTTACTATATTACCCCGTGTTTTGTTACTATGCTCGAGTGCGACACGCGCATCCGCGGTTTGGCCACCGCAAAGGGTGCTCTTTTCGGAAAGGCGGTCTTTGACCCGTGTTTACCCACGAGGTGACGTAGTGGGGCCCCCGTAGGTGTGGGGTTTGAGGCACGAAGGTGCGAGCGGTGGGACCTATAGGGATTGGATCCCGATAAGGTCAGGTGTGGGACCGCCGGGATTGGATCCCGACGCGGTCAGGTGTTACAGGTGTTACCGGGGTTGCAGACGTTACAGGTGGTACAGGTGGTTGCGAGTTACCGTTACGAGTAGAGCGGTTATTTCGGCTAGTCTTACTTTATGGTTTGGTACTACCTTACTGCTTTAGTACTATTTTTGTGATAGTGTCGCTGACTACCCACTCTGTGACAGGTACCTCCAGGGGGTAGAGGTAGGCGACGGTGAGGCCGAGGCGGTAGCAGTCGGGCCGAGGCGGCCCTAGTATGCTGTTGTACTTACTTTCTCTGCATTTCATTCGGATTTGTAGGTTATTGTGTGGTTCTCGATACCCTCGTGGGGTCGTGTGGATGTTGAGTACTTTCATTCTGGTTACGCACTACTGTTTCCTTATCATTCCCGGTTGGCCGTTTTCTAAACAAATCAACTAGAAAACAAAAGAAAAAGGACTTCGTAAACTGTTTTCAAAAGTCTAGGGTCGGGTGGGCCCGTTTTCCCAAACCTTGTGGATTTATGCCGTTTTCCAAATCGGTTTTCAAAACCTCAGACCGTGTGGGTCTGTTTTCAAAACAGTGAGTTTACACTTTCAACTTGACTGGCCACGGGTATTGTTTGTCTTCATGCACCATACTACTTCGAACTGTTGTGATTAATTGGAAGTGATTGCTTGTGTTTGACGGTTGTAATAGCCGCGACGCCGTGCATATACAGAGGAGACTCTGCCCGACTTTCGAGTGAATCTGTATATGTGGCGGGTCTGGGCACGCGCCGGGGAAGGAGGTTTTAAAGAAAAAAATTTGTACGCACCTTACGCTTACCTCTGTGTACCGTTTCCGCTAAAATATAACCCCCGGGGCGTGACAGATTAAGATGGTATCAGAGACAATAACCAGCCGGAAGTGTGCGGCGAGTCTCGGCTGAGTCTGGGTCTAGATGACAGGACATCGCCTGGTGATCTTGGGCGGATGGAATTGTCCCCAATAGTCCCACATCGGATGTGGATGGAATTGTGATTGGGTTTATATGAGACATGGACACTAGTAATAATAACTGGGCTTAAGCATTTTGGGCTGTGGTTTGGGCCCAACGAGTTATTATTGCTAGTGGGTCGGGTCGTTACATTAGACATGGACATTAGTAATAATAACTGGGCTTAAGCATTTTGGGCTGTGGTTTGGGCCCAACGAGTTATTATTGCTAGTGGGCCGAGTCGTTACAGCGTGACATATTAAGTTGGTATCAGAGCTTAGGGATAGGTCAGTTGGGACTTAGGAAACCCTAGGCTTTTGGCTAACCCTAGGATGATAGGGCGTGAGGGACGTGACATGTTGCGAAAGTCGGTGATTGAGTTATTTGACTCTTCCAGGGAGTGAAGAGGGATCGACATATCCTATTTCTGTGGGACAGTTATGTTGGCTGCAGACAACATAAAGTTACAGAAATAGGGGGATGTCCTTGACTTTCGCTAGATTGGGTCGTGTGTAGTTGTGTGGTTGACTTGTGGTTTCTTATGGCAGATGCCTCCCCGACGTCGGATTCCTACCCGGGGTGCCCCTACGCCCCCTGTTGAGCCAGGACAGGCTGGACCTTCTGAGATCACTGAGTTGAGGGCCTTGGTGGCCCAATTGGTTGAGAGCAACCGCCGGTAGGAGCAGCGGATTGAGCAGCTACTGGCGCAGAGAGAGGCGCCGCCCCCGACAGTTTTAGACGCCCCGGCATCACCTGTGGTACCACTTGTGCCGACGGCGCCATCATCGAGTAGCGGGGCTCGGGGAGTGGCCCAGCCTTTGACCCTGGCCGAGGAGCAGGATATTGCTGACAAACTTGATAAGTTTTGTCGGCACGGACCACCTAGATTCACGGGGCGGGATATGCAGCCGTGGGAGGTTGGGACATGGCTATCAGCAATAGAGAAGATTTTCAGAGATTTCTTCATCAACCCGAGGTACAGAGTTCATATGGCGGTACACTGCCTAGATGGAGATGCAGATACTTGGTGGCGTCGGGTGGAGCCACGGGAGTTTCAGATTTCTCGACAGTTACCCTGGTCCGAGTTTCGGCGTATGGTATTGGATACCTATTTTCCGACCAGCGTGAAGAGGAAACTAGAGGATGATTTGAAGAACCTTCAGCAGGGCGACCGGTCAGTTCAGGATTACCATCAGGAGTTCATGCGGTTGCTTAACTGCGTGCCCTATGTCGCCCGTGATGGGCCACATCAGGTCGAGTTATTCGAGGCAGGCCTCCGCAGCGAGATTTATACCCTAGTGCAGTCACAGCGACTCCATACTCTTAAGGAGGCCGTCGAGCAAGCCGAATGGGTGGAGAGAGGCGACACAGTGGTGGCGAGGCGAGGCGGGATGGTCGCACAGAGTTCCGTTAGAAAACGACCAGTACCCGAGGATGAGGGACAGGCTAGCTCGTGGAGACCACCGCGGCCTCAGTTACTTAGCCGTGGGCGTGCGGAACAGCGAGAGCCTAGTGGATCGCAGAGGCCATCGCAGCAGCAGCCGGAGTCTCAGCATCAGACACAGAGACAGCAGCAGCCGGGACAGCCACGGCTTCGCGATAGAGACAGATGTATATTCTACGGGGGACCCCATTTGTCGCACACCTGTGATCAGAGGTGCGGTCGGTGTTATAAATGTGGACAGTCGGGTCACATTCGAGCTTCGTGCCCCCTTTCGACTTCAGCGGCACCCTCATCAGTATCGGCTCCTTTTCCGCCTCAGCAGCAGCTGTCAGCTCAGCGGTCTTATGCTCCAGCGAGCGGATCACCTTCTTTTTATCCTGCGGATCACCGGCCGCCGGCTCAGAGCGGTCGGGTCTACGCTGCTCAGGTGGAGGATTTTACAGCAGCCGACCTTGTGGTGACAGGTATTATTTTATTTTATTGACCGGCATTAGGTTCTGCATTGTATTGCACTTGAGCATCCTAGTTATTTGTTAGGAGTGTATTCACTACCTTGCATAGGTTAAGGGGTAGGACGGTTACCTAGTGTACGGGAGGTTCATATTCCCGATCTTTGACGCGTGGGGGTGTGTTGTTGGTCCTGCCCGGTGCAGTTGAGTCCTCGATGGTACCAGTAGACCTGATGGTCTTAACCTAGTTATGGGACTTGGTTTTTGTAACGACTCGGCCCACTAGCAATAATAACTCGTTGGGCCCAAACCACAGCCCAAAATGCTTAAGCCCAGTTATTATTACTAATGTCCATGTCTAATGTAACGACCCGACCCACTAGCAATAATAACTCGTTGGGCCCATACCACAGCCCAAAATGCTTAAGCCCAGTTATTATTGCTAGTGGGCCGGGTTGTTACACACGCCCCGGGTGTAAACCAGAACCCGGGCCCGTCTACAGATCCGCCGTGCCCATGAAATTTTTCGCGAACACGAAGCGCTGGTAACCTGCTCAGATAAAAGAGATACTATAATAGAGCAATAAAAACAGAGCTGAACTAAAAATACTACATCTCAGACTGAACAGGAAGTAAAAATACAAAATGACTGTAAAATAAGGTACAAGTCCCTCTCCCAGCTCACCACAATTATACAACCAGCTGGCTAAAGCCAGACCCCAAAAATAAAAGTATAACTATCTGAGATAAGATACATAAAAGGGTACAAGTCTAGCTAACTCACTGTCAGGCCCACTGTCTAGCTACTCAGCCGTCCTCTCTCCTCGACCCGCCGCTATACGTCCAGCAGCACCCGCAGAAGGCTCTGCAAAACAAAGGAGAAGAAAAAGGAAAAAAAAAAGAAGAATGGGGGTGAGAACTACTAGTAAACCAGTAGCCTCCCCCTAGTGGGTAAAGCCTCAAACTCTGACGTACCCACTAGGTCTACCAGAGGCAAAAAGGGAAAGAAGAGTGGTAAGTAAAGAAACTGCTAAGAACGGAAACTACCACTACTATGCCTCTAAATGTAATGTCAAAGGGTATGACTGTATGTATGCATCAGAAATAGTAGTTGTCCAAATAAACCCAATCTAGCCATCAGTAAAAACTGGTACCGCCTACTGCCGCTCTCATCATCGGGCAAGTATAGCCGCGCCGATGTGATAGCAAAACTGTCCATAACTGTCTGACCCCAGCCTCCGGAGGGGAACTCGAGGGGAGCGACCCACACGAGGAAAGCATCACCGGGCAATAACCACGCCGGTGTGATAAGTATCAAAAGTAGGACTGAATCACGACTATGCTCAGTGGAATAAATCCCTCCACTAATGAAACCCGATCCCCCAATCCGATGCAAAGATAAACATCCGGTCGACCGCCCAATGTCCGCGGTCGCCGCAATACCGCATAAGTCCAAATCTGATAAAATAGCCAACATCTGGTCAACCGCCTAATATCCGCGGTTGCCGCAATCCCCCCACCAATCCATAATCGAGTCTAACCCATCTCAGACTCAATGGCCTCAACTACACTATCCCAAACCCCTGCTCGAACCCGAGCCACAAGACTCAAAAGTCTGAAAGAGAAGGAGAAAGGAAACAATCATGGTTTCTCCTAAGTCAAATCCCAATATGATAGTGTAGCAATAAATAGTGGCCTATCTAGATGTCCATACAGGCATGCAAAAGTCCTCATGCAAGATGAAAGAGAAAAGCAATAAATAGGAGTTCCACATGTGTAACTAATAATAAATCCACATAGATATACCCAACATGCTAAAATCATCAGTCAACTACACATGTAAATAATCCCTGATCCATAATAAATCCCAAAGTGGCACCCGCACATAGATAAGTCATCATGTCCCAATATCTAATCCATTTAATCCACTTTCATAACATCTAGGTGCTAATATGGCATGTTCATTATCACTATTAAAATATCCCAATAATATTCCCAACATGCTATATCCACATGATTAGTCTCAATAATAGGCTCACATTTATCTCAGTCAAACATGCATCGCAATCAATCAATAAGTTTAATAGTGGTCTTCTCTAATAAACTTAGTGAGCAAGTCAAAAGTAGAGGTATGCAATAACCGCCGACCTCAAAAAGCGTGCACAACACACCAAGAAAATACCCGCTGTCCTCTAAGCACACCGTCAGCTGAAACAGTATCCTACAACATCACATAAGTGTACACGGTGTAAAAACTACAAGTCTCAAAACAGATTTTGCTGTTTTATAATCAGCACGCAAAACGAGGAATTTCACCTCTGTCCCGAGCTCCAAAAATCCCAGAAAAATTACGGTTACGTTCCTCGCGAAAAGTAGTCCAAAATCGACTCTTGAACCGCCTCGATCTGATATTCCTACGCCGAGAAACAATTCGTCGAAGTTGCCGCTGTCCAAAAACCCAAACAGCAAAAGAGGGGTCAAAACACCTCAGGAATCGTGCCAAGGAATCGGAATCCAGAGAAACCACCAACACGGAAAACGAAGCCCTACCTCTCAGAAACACACCGGCGAAGAAATCGTCGAAAAAGGACTCATGTACTGCGCAGGGGACTCCTTGGACTGAAATGCGACGATAACGGGCCGAAAATTTGAAAAAACCGTGGAACACTGTAAAATCCGGATCGCCGCTGTCGAACTTCCAGAAAATCTGGGAACGCACCACGAGGTAGAAAATAAGGAGATGAAAAACTTCTCTTAAGGTCCCTCTCCACTGGTTCTCTCTCTATCTCTCGAAAAATGGAACAAAAGAGGGAGGGGAGGCCTATTTATAGGCCCATTAGAACAATTGGATAATTCCCAATATGTCCCCAGTTTCGGGCGGCTACAGTGCGGCCCGGCCCACTTTCGGGCAGCTACAGTGCGGCCCGGCCCAAGAATTTCCGGGCGCGCACAGTGCGGCCCAGCCCAGCCCACCTCGCGCACAGGATCCTGCCGCACGCCACACGCCGTCCGACCCGCTCCAGGGCCCGACACGTGTCCGCCAAACAGGCGGCAGCCGTGCGGGCCCAACGGGAAAGCGCCACGCGTCCCCCGCAATCAGGCGCGGTGGGCGGCGCCCGCCTATGGTGCGGCGACACGTGTCGCCGCGTGCGCCGCCCCGCCCGACACGGCGCCGGTCGGCCAGTGCGCCGCCCACGTGCGCGTACGGCCGCAGCCGCGCAGTGCTGCGTGCGCCACGCGCACATGGACCGGCCAATCTGGGGCCGCCATGTGGCCACCCCGGTCCATGCACCGGCCGCACCACTCCGTGAACCGCGTCCACCGAACCGACCCAACCACGCGATGCCACGTGTCCCGCCTCCGCGCACGCCGGCCCGTGGACCGCGCACCTGCCCGCGCACCCGCGCGCCTGCCCGCGCGCTGCCCGCGGCCGCTCCGCCGCCTGCCCGAGCCCATCCGCCACGCTCCGCCGCTGCCCGCCGCCGCCGCCGCTCGCCGCCGGCTGCCGGAATCACTGTTCCGGCATGAACAGTAACCGGTTGCGCAAAATGTCAAGTTGATAGTCCATTTTAACCGTTTCGCCGCGCTGAATCCGAATTTGACGTCCGTTTTGCCAAATTCCAACTCTAAAAATTGCCGAAGGCACCCGGAAAGACGTTCTTTTGTCCAAACTTCGCGCTGAGCCCAATTTTAATATCCATTTCGCTCGAGACCACTTCTAAAGATCCGACGGAGTCCACCGATCACCCACGTGATCTATTTAAGCCCGAAGTCCGCCACTTATGTTCAATTTGTGCACAAACACCTCCAACACACAAAACAGGTTCCCAGAAGCCACCAATAACTCCACCACAGCTCTGCAGAAATCCAGGTCATCACATCCTCCCCCACTAAAAGAAAGTTTCGTCCTCGAAACTAAATCATTCCTCAATCCGGCACCTCGACCAAGTAAAGTGGGGTAAATATCCGATCATCCGCCCCTCAAGCTCCCAAGGCTGACTAATACCTCCTCTAGAAACGCGATGCAATCCTCGGGCCTCTAACTAGAACAAAATAGAGGCGGGCACTCCAGAAAACCGCACCACCTCACACGAGTACAGCGGGCTAATTGCTAGAGCTACCAAGTAGTCTGTACCGGCAAAACATCCGCTCCACCTAGGCCCCCGGTAATCTAACCACCAAGTCCAAAGGCATAAAAGCTCAGTCCGAGTATCACCGCACTCCCGGGGTATTCCACAACCACGCTAGCCAAAGAGGCTGCGCACCCACGGCGGAACACTCGTTCCGCACACGAAGTCGAAACAAAAGAGGCAAAGATAGCCCCCAAGTAACCACGGCACACCATCTACACCTGGCCTAACCCCTCCCTAGGAGGACCGTCCTCGCGGCACAATCAACAGCCGCGAAAAGAAGAAAACCGAGCCGGCCAAACCGTCTTAAGTACTAAAACCAAGTCCCATAACTAGGTTAAGACCATCAGGTCTACTGGTACCATCGAGGACTCAACTGCACCGGGCAGGACCAACACACACCCCACGCGTCAAAGATCGGGAATATGAACCTCCCGTACACTAGGTAACCGTCCTACCCCCTAACCTATGCAAGGTAGTGAATACACTCCTAACAAATAACTAGGATGCTCAAGTGCAATACAATGCAGAACCTAATGCCGGTCAATAAAATAAAATAATACCTGTCACCACAAGGTTGGCTGCTGTAAAATCCTCCACCTGAGCAGCGTAGACCCGACCGCTCTGAGCCGGCGGCCGTGATCCGCAGGATAAAAAGAAGGTGATCCGCTCGCTGGAGCATAAGACCGCTGAGCTGACAGCTGCTGCTGAGGCGGAAAAGGAGCCGATGCTGATGGGGTGCCGCTGAAGTCGAAAGGGGGCACGAAGCTCGAATGTGACCCTACTGTCCACATTTATAACACCGACCCCACCTCTGATCACAGGTGTGCGACAAATGGGGTCCCCCGCAGAATACATCTGTCTCTATCGCGAAGCCGTGGCTGTCCCGGCTGCTGCTGTCTCTGTTCTGATGCTGAGACTCCGGCTGCTGCTGCGATGGCCTCTGCGATCCACTAGGCTCTCGCTGTTCCGCACGCCCACGGCTAAGTAACTGAGGCCGCGGTGGTCTCCACGAGCTAGCCTGTCCCTCATCCTCCGGTACTGGTCGTTTTCTAACGGAACTGTGCGACCATCCCGCCGCGCCTCGCCACCACTGTGTCGCCTCTCTCCACCATTCGGCCATGCTCGACGGCCTCCTTAAGAGTCTGGATTGTGTCATGCACTAGGGTATAAATCTCGCTGCGGAGGCCTGCCTCGAATAACTCGACCTGATGTGGCCCATCACGGGCGACATAGGGCACGCAGTTAAGCAACCGCATGAACTCCTGATGGTAATCCTGAACTGACCGGTCGCCCTGCTGAAGGTTCTTCAAATCATCCTCTAGTTTCCTCTTCACGCTGGTCGAAAATAGGTACCAATACCATACGCCGAAACTCGGACCAGGGTAACTGTCGAGAAAGTCTTGAAACTCTCCGTGGCTCCACCCGACGCCACCAAGTATCTGCATCTCTATCTAGGCAGTGTACGCCATATGAACTCTTACCTCGGGTCGATGAAGAAATCTCTTAAAATCTTCTCTATTGCTGATAGCCATGTCCCAACCTCCCACCCGCTGCATATCCGCGCACCGAGAATCTAGGCGGTCTGTGCCGACAAAACTTATCAAGTTTGTCAGCAATATCCTGCTCCTCGGCCAGGGTCAAAGGCTGGGCCACTCCCCGAGCCCCGCTACTCGATGATGGCGCCGTCGGCACAAGTGGTACCACAGGTGATGCCGGGGCGTCTAAAACTGTCGGGGGCGGCGCCTCTCTCTGCGCCAGTAGCTGCTCAATCCGCTGCTCCTGCCGGCGGTTGCTCTCAACCAATTGGGCCACCAAGGCCCTCAACTCAGTGATCTCAGAAGGTCCAGCCTGTCCTGGCTCAACAGGGGGCGTAGGGGCACCCCGGGTAGGAATCCGACGTCGGGGAGGCATCTGCCACAAGAAACCACAAGTCAACCACACAACTACACACGACCCAATCTAGCGAAAGTCAAGGACATCCCCCTATTTCTGTAACTTTATGTTGTCTGCAGCCAACATAACTGTCCCACAGAAATAGGATATGTCGATCCCTCTTCACTCCCTGGAAGAGTCAAATCACTCAATCACTGACTTTCGCAACATGTCACGTCCCTCACGCCCTATCATCCTAGGGTTCGCCAAAAGCCTAGGGTTTCCTAAGTCCCAACTGACCTATCCCTAAGCTCTGATACCAACTTAATATGTCACGCCCCGGGTGTAAACCAGAACCCGGGCCCGTCTACAGATCCGCCGTGCCCACGAAATTTTCCGCGAACACGAAGCGCTGGTAACCTGCTCAGATAAAAGAGATACTATAATAGAGCAATAAAAACAGAGCTGAACTGAAAATACTACATCTCAGACTGAACAGGAAGTAAAAATACAAAATGACTGTAAAATAAGGTACAAGTCCCTCTCCCAGCTCACCACAATTATACAACCAGCTGGCTAAAGCCAGACCCCAAAAGTAAAAGTACAACTATCTGAGATAAGATACATAAAAGGGTACAAGTCTAGCTAACTCACTGTCAGGCCCACTGTCTAGCTACTCAGCCGTCCTCTCTCCTCGACCCGCCGCTATACGTCCAGCAGCACCCGCAGAAGGCTCTGCAAAACAAAGGAGAAGAAAAAGGAAAAAAAAAAGAAGAATGGGGGTGAGAACTACTAGTAAACCAGTAGCCTCCCCCTAGTGGGTAAAGCCTCAAACTCTGACGTGCCCACTAGGTCTACCAGAGGCAAAAAGGGAAAGGAGAGTGGTAAGTAAAGAAACTGCTAAGAAGGGAAACTACCACTACTATGCCTCTAAATATAATGTCAAAGGGTATGACTGTATATATGCATCAGAAATAGTAGTTGTCCAAATAAACCCAATCTAGCCATCAGTAAAACTGGTACCGCCGCCTACTGCCGCTCTCATCATCGGGCAAGTATAGCCGCGCCGATGTGATAGCAAAACTGTCCATAACTGTCTGACCCCAGCCTCCGGAGGGGAACTCGAGGGGAGCGACCCACACGAGGAAAGCATCATCGGGCAATAACCGCGCCGGTGTGATAAGTATCAAAAGTAGGACTGAATCACGACTATGCTCAGTGGAATAAATCCCTCCACTAATGAAACCCCGATCCCCCAATCCGATGCAAAGATAAACATCCGGTCGACCGCCCAATGTCCGCGGTCGCCGCAATACCGCATAAGTCCAAATCTGATAAAATAGCCAATATCTGGTCAACCGCCTAATATCCGCGGTTGCCGCAATCCCCCCACCAATCCATAATCGAGTCTAACCCATCTCAGACTCAATGGCCTCAACTACACTATCCCAAACCCCTGCTCGAATCCGAACCACATGACTCAAAAGTCTGAAAGAGAAGGAGAAAGGAAACAATCATGGTTTCTCCTAAGTCAAATCCCAATATGATAGTGTAGCAATAAATAGTGGCCTATCTAGATGTCCATACAGGCATGCAAAAGTCCTCATGCAAGATGAAAGAGAAAAGCAATAAATAGGAGTTCCACATGTGTAACTAATAATAAATCCACATAGATATACCCAACATGCTAAAATCATCAGTCAACTACACATGTAAATAATCCCTGATCCATAATAAATCCCAAAGTGGCACCCGCACATAGATAAGTCATCATGTCCCAATATTTAATCCATTTAATCCACTTTCATAACATCTAGGTGCTAATATGGCATGTTCATTATCACTATTAAAATATCCCAATAATATTCCCAACATGCTATATCCACATGATTAGTCTCAATAATAGGCTCACATTTATCTCAGTCAAACATGCATCGCAATCAATCAATAAGTTTAATAGTGGGCTTCTTTAATAAACTTAGTGAGCAAGTCAAAAGTAGAGGTATGCAACAACCGCCCACCTCGAAAAGCGTGCACAACACACCAAGAAAATACCCGCTGTCCTCTAAGCACACCGTCAGCTGAAACAGTATCCTACAACATCACATAAGTGTACACGGTGTAAAAACTACAAGTCTCAAAACAGATTTTGCTGTTTTATAATCAGCACGCAAAACGAGGAATTTCACCTCTGTCCCGAGCTCCAAAAATCCCAGAAAAATCACGGTTGCGTTCCTCGCGAAAAGTAGTCCAAAATCGACTCTTGAACCGCCTCGATCTGATATTCCTACGCCGAGAAACAATTCGTCGAAGTTGCCGCTGTCCAAAAACCCAAACAGCAAAAGAAGGGTCAAAACACCTCGGGAATCATGCCAAGGAATCGGAATCCAGAGAAACCACCAACACGGAAAACGAAGCCCTACCTCTCAGAAACACACCGGCGAAGAAATCGTCGAAAAAGGACTCCTGTACTGCGCAGGGGACTCCTTGGACTCAAATGCGACGATAACGGGCCGAAAATGGGAAAAAACCGAGGCACACTATAAAATCCGGATAGCCGCTGTCGAACTTCCAGAAAATCTGGGAACGCACCACGAGGTGAAAATAAGGAGATGAAAAACTTCTCTTAAGGTCCCTCCCACTGGTTCTCTCTCTATCTCTCGGAAAATAGAACAAAAGAGGGGAGGGGAGGCCTATTTATAGGCCCATTAGAACAATTGGGATAATTCCCAATATGTCCCCAGTTTCGGGCGGCTACAGTGCGGCCCGGCCCAAGAATTTCCGGGCGCGCACAGTGCGGCCCAGCCCAGCCCAACTCGCGCACAGGATCCTGCCGCACGCCACACGCCGTCCGACCCGCTCCAGGGCCCGACACGTGTCCGCCAAACAGGCGGCAGCCGTGCGGGCCCAACGGGAAAGCGCCACGCGTCCCCCGCAATCAGCGGCGCGGTGGGCGGCGCCCGCCTATGGTGCGGCGACACGTGTCGCCGCGTGCGCCGCCCCGCCCGACACGGCGCCGGTCGGCCAGTGCGCCGCCCACGTGCGCGTACGGCCGCAGCCGCGCGGTGCTGCGTGCGCCACGAGCACATGGACCGGCCAATCCGGGGCCGCCACGTGGCCACCCCGGTCCATGCACCGGCCGCACCACTCCGTGAACCGCGTCCACCGAACCGACCCAACCACGCGATGCCACGTGTCCCGCCTCCGGCGCACGCCGGCCCGTGGACCGCGCACCTGCCCCTCACCCGCGCGCCTGCCCGCGCGCTGCCCGCGGCCGCTCTGCCGCCTGCCCGAGCCCATCCGCCGCGCTCCGCCGCCGCCCGCCGCCGCTCGTCGCCGGCTGCCGGAATCACTGTTACGGCATGAACAGTAACCGGTTGCGCAAAATGTCAAGTAGATAGTCCATTTTAACCGTTTTCGCGCGCTGAATCCGAATTTGACATCCGTTTTGCCAAATTCCAACTCTAAAAATTGCCGAAGGCACCCGAAAAGACGTTCTTTTGTCCAAACTTCGCGCTGAGCCCAATTTTAATATCCATTTCGCGCGAGACCACTTCTAAAGATCTGACGGAGTCCACCGATCACCCACGTGATCTATTTAAGCCCGAAGTCCGCCACTTATGTCCAATTTGTGCACAAACACCTCCAACACACAAAACAGGTTCCCAGAAGCCACCAATAACTCCACCACAGCTCTGCAGAAATCCAGGTCATCACAGGTGCAGAACATGTTTTGTCTCTCGGGGGAAGTGTTTGAGCAAGACTCGGCTTCTCAAGTGAAAGGTAAAGTAAAAGTGAAAGTACAGAGCTAAAAGCTTAAATGAATTAATAATAAAAAGGTACCTTCGGATTTGAGACTCGCATTTTGGGAGTGTGTGAGCGGTAGCCGCCTTCCCTGGCAGAGGCCCTTTGTCGTGCAAGGTACTTCCGAGTGGTACGCAAAGCACCTATGTGCTATTGGCGCCTTGGATCGTCTCGTCTTATGGTAGCATGACTACCGGGTACGGGCCCGTTGGGCGAGGCTTTACAAGCGATAAGCAATTTGAAATAAAGCACAAGAATGTGAATGAATAAGAGAGAATCAGAGTGGCCGAGGTAGCCGAGTTAGCATAACTCTTTCGTAGCAGCATAGTAGCCGAGCTTATAGATAGTAGCCTAGTATGGCAGGATATGATAGCAATGAGATTTTGAGTATACATAGTTAGTGTAGAGATATTCATACATGTTTATGATCATGTTAGTTAGGATCTGTAGTTATTTTAGCATATGTTATCTTGCTATCTTGCTTCCATTGGACCAAACGGTGTAAAACATTCTTTCTCGGTGGTTGAACCCACTGAGAACTTTAAATAATTTTCACACCTTTGGGTGACCATTCTTCCAAGTACCACGAGCGAGGCATACGATAGGGGCAAGGGCCCGGCAGCTTAGAGACCTAGCAATTTAGAGTCGCTAGTACATTTTGGAGAGTTTTCTTTCGAGTGAACCATGTATTGTGAGGAAAATGATATCAAATTATAATATTATTTAATTGCAAGTTCAGAGTTGAAAATGTAATTATTTTATATTGTTGTTCACTCATGAGATTCTTTTATTTACAATTTAAATTTGTTGTTTAATGAATGAAAGTTTTAGTTAGTAGTGGTTTTTACTCTGATATTATTCCTCATTGATCGATTGCTTTCATTAAGATGGTTGTGACCGTTCCTTTCGGATATAGAGAGGCCATGCCCGATTGATGGGTCTGTTGACGTGCCCGAACTATCCAAATTGACGGTCTCGGGACGTGACAGTGAGAGATCACCCTACTTGGCGATATCCCCCACCTCAAGTTGGAGCATCCAGAAAAAGGTAGCGATCGGCTACTGAGGCCACCAAGGATCGTCCCTCCCGTTGGCTCAACTTGAAGAAGTCTTCAGGCTTGCTCTCCCTCTCGGCTCAAACGGGTCTCTCATAAAAAATATAGAGTTCTCTTTGGGTAGACTCGTTTCCATTACTATAAATAGAAGAATCAACCGACAGCAAAAGGACAATGCGATAACTCGGCGCTAACCAGGCGGCAAAATGCGGCGCGACAGGTCCTGGCATGCACGATACATCGCCCTTGCCCACATTCCTCATAATTATCTTTGCTGCGTCAGTCCTGTCCCATCAACTATAGGACTCGTTGACTTTAGAAACTGATTTCGCCCGGTTGGAAGCTGAAATGACGCCTCGTTCTTGCGTGAAGCATTTGGCTCATCCGGAATGCACAGCACGGATCGGTGTGTGCCCAAATTGACTAAATTGACGGCCTCAAAGAAAATAAATAGAAAGAGAAAAAGAATGAGAAAAAAAAAAAAGAGATGTATGGGAGTGTTTGTTAATTTACTAAAAAATTTAAATTTAATTCATAAAATCTAAGAAAACAACGTATTTTTTTAAAAATACAAAATTAATAATTTTATAAAAATATAAAATTAATAAATTTATAAGCAAATTGGTCAAAATAGAAAGATATACATCAAAAAAAATATGAAAAAAAAAATCCGAAGAAAATCTCCCAAGCGGCAGAGTTCTTACGGTGCAACAATAAAGAAAAGGAAAGGAAAGGAAAGGAAAGAAAAGAAGAGGACAGGAAAAGGAGAGAGAGAGAGAGAGAGAGAGAGAGAGAGGAGGAAAAGAGTGGAAACCCTCGGGCGTACGTTCCTGCGACGACGAGTCGCTCCTCGTCGGCGTTTCTTCCTTGAGGACTCCGCCGTGACCGAGTCGCCCTCGTCTCACTCCCCGCCGCCCCCATCTCCTCCCCCAATCTCGTAGATCTCCCACAGGTGACTCGGCAATCCATCATTCCTCCTCCCTCACTTCTTTGATCTCGAAACCCTAACTCTGCTATTTCCATTTTAGAGATCCTAGGTTTTCTTCCGCAGATCGAGCATGGCGAGGTGTCAGGTGGATGGTAAGGTGGTGCAGGGAGTGGACTTGCTGAGGAAGAAGCACTGGGTATGGCGATTCGATGTGTGGCCCTTCGCGATTCTCTACTCCTTATGGCTCTTCCTGGTCGTCCCCAGCATCGATTTCACCGACGCCTTGATCGTCCTCACAGGGCTCACCGTTCTTCACATCCTCACGCTGCTCTTCACGGCGTGGTCGGTCGATTTCAAATGCTTCGTGCAGTTCAGCAAGGTGCGCTGGATTTCTCGGTTTTGATATACAAGGAGGATCTGGACTTTTTATACACGCAATGGTATTGTAGGTTCAATTTGTCATAGACTGAGCTTTGATTGGCAGGTGAAAGACATCCATTCTGCGAATGCATGCAAGATCATACCTGCCAAATTTTCTGGCCCGAAAGAAGTCATGCCACTGCATTTCCGGAGAACTGTAAGTTTACTGTTATATTTTTGTGCATATCTGGACGACTGTGAGGCAAGTCAATTTGTAAAATGGATAAATTAAATTATTTATGCGAATGCTCAAACTCTTTTTCTGCTATATTTGTTAGGAGTTGTATAAGTTGGAATGAAATTCTCTTATGAAGTTTTAAGATCAAGTTATATAATCCCACTGTTCTAACAAATGGTGCATACACCAAGGATTTAAGTGCCGTGGTACGGGGTCATGCTGAAAACTTGCCGGTACGGTACAGCACGGCGTGTGTCGAGCGGTGCCGATGAACGTCGTGTAACATCTGCAAACATAAAGAATAGAAAGCTAGTATATTACGAGTAGACACCACTGCATTTAGCATAGCCAAGAGAATAAGATGGGTTGAGAACTTAGCTCTTTCATGAGGAACAGAGGGCAGCCGGCGAGGAGGGTGAAAGAGGAGAACAGGAGCAGAGTTCCAGAAAGGAGTTGGATCAACGAAGAGGAGGAGAGGGAGGCTCTTCGACAGGATCTAGGGCAATCTCAGGAGCAGAGCACTTAAAGTAACTAGAGGGGATAGATGAGAAGGAGAGTACAGAGTCCAGGCCCAACTGGATATCAGCAGGAGCAGGCGAAAGCAGAGTGAAGGGGAGAAAACTGTTGTCATTCCGGAGGCCCAAGCCCAGACCATTTCCAGGATGTAGCCAAGGGCCCACTCAGCAATTTACTTAGAGTAGTTAATTACGCTAGTAATACTCTTGATTACTTAATAGTATCCAATCCAGATTTAATAGCATTCCATTGGTAAGACTATATAATAAGCAAGATGTAATAGAATAGGGTATGAATGGAATTTTACAACCTTCTTCTTCCTCACTCTTTCTCTCCTTCTCTTCTTCTCCCTCATCTATCTCTTTCCCTCCTTACTCCTACCTTCTTACCTCAATTTTCTCTTATTTTGGCACCATGAGTTCGGGTGATCGAGCCGATCGATCCATCATTCCCGTTGCCATCCTCATTTCAGAACATCCTCATCATTAATCGGTTGCAACGGGTCAGGTTGATAACAAGTGGTATCAGAGCCGATCTCGATCCCAAGGGTGGTGCTGGACTCATCTTGCCCACAATCTGGCTGTAAATTGGAGCTGCATCTGGAACTTAGGTAATAGGAGTGACCTCCCACTATTTTTTTTCAATAATCATTGTACCGCAATCAATTGCAAAGGAGGTAAATGGGTACCTAGGAAAACCAACTTAAGGGGATCGACAGCCATTCTGAGAATTACTTGAACCCTCGTCAAGATAGAGGTAAGAAGGGTAATAAGTTCAAGTTCATTCCTCACATCTATCAGGAGGAGCTGGAGATGGCTGAGGGAGCCCAATTGAGAGACATTAGGGACCAAGTCAATTCTCTTGAAGAAATACTACAAAAGTTAAGCACTGAGTATCATACAAGGATGGAAGGGCTGGCACAACACATCAATGAAGTTAAGGAAATTGGTTAAAAGAATCACGAGGCAATGCAATCAGAAGCCAACAGAAGACATGAGGAGCTGCTAAGGCTATTGCATGCCCAGCCACCTCCACTCAGGTCCATACCTGCAGGGATTCCAGCTGAGCACCTGATTCAGGAGGGTGACAAACCTGGGGGAAGTAGTTTGCTCTCGAGTAGTAGAGAAGGGAAGGGAAAGGGAATATTGCCCATTCCAGCAAGACAGCTATTTGTGGAGGAGGATCTTACACCACCATGGGAGACCAGGAGTCGCAATCACTCATCACACATTCCTTATTCCAAGTTGGAATTCCCATCTTTTAGTGGTGAAGACCCAAGAGGTTGGCTTGAAAACTGTGGCCAATACTTTGAATTGTACCAAATCCCACAATCACAGTGGTTGGGAGTAGCTACCATACATTTGGTTGGTAGGGCCAAGGTGTGGAAGCAAGGTTATTTTGCCAGCAAGATAAACATCAATTGGGAGGAGTTCACTGAAGCTCTCTGTAAGAGATTCTCTCAAATGAGGGAGAGATATTTGATCCAAGAACTCAGCAACTTAAAACAAAATAGCACAGTAGAAAGATATCAAGAAAGATTCGAGGAATTAAGGTCTCAATTACTCTACTATAACTCACAATTGACGGAGGATCATGCATTTCATTTCTTGCTATATTAATGGACTTAAGGAAGACTTAGTTCCATTCCTTGACATTGCTCATCCAGTGACTTTGGAAAAATCTTATGAGCAGGCTACATTGCATGAAAGAGCCTTGGCAGTGATTAATAGGAAGAGTAGGTTCCTTCCAGCTGCCCACACTACAAGGAACCAACTACCTGGGCTTGTAGAGAAGACTACAGAAGCTGGCAAGCCTCAGTACCAGGGGCCGCAGAGAAGCCCTGTGAACCAGCTTCAGATTAGGAAGCAGTTGTTTGAGCAAAGAAGGGCAGCAGGATAGCGCTACAAATGTGGAGAAAAATACCACCTAGGGCATGTGTGTACCAGTAAGGCATTAAACACCTTGCAAGCTAGTGAGGAGGTGGTGGAAGTTTATGATGAAGGGTGTTTATTGGAGGAAGGAGAGCAAGGAGTAGTGGACCTGGCAGTGCAACAACTACCAGTAACTGAAGGAGAGCTACAAGAGATGGGGGTATTAGTACATGCCCTCAGTGGGGAAAAACAACAGGACACTCTAAAAATACAGGGAGAGGTAAAGGGTAAAACACTCACCATTCTTATTGATACGGGTAGCACCCATAGTTTCATAGACCTGCAAGTAGCCAAGAAAGTGAAGGCTCTGATAGAGGCAGCCCCACCCTTGGTTGTAACTATGGCCAATGGTCATAAGGTCCTAAGCAAGCTGAAATGTCTAGGATTCTCATGGTATATGCAAGGACAAGAATTTAAGACAGAATTGAGGGTGATTAGATTGGAAGGCTCAAGTGTTGTGCTGGGGATAGATTGGCTAAGGTCGTACGGGAGAGTAACCTTCGATTTTTAGTGAAATTTAGTGACCATTACAAAAGGGGGCCAAGAATTGGAACTGAAAGGTATCGAGAAAGGAGAATGTTACCTTATCAGCTCAATGGTACCTTAAGCTTAAGCTAGTTACTGCAGCTCAATGGTGTCATGAGGCTGACCAAGGAGAATGTTACCTTATCAGCAAGTGTACCCTAACAGAAGATACAGTGAAGGAAGCAATTATACATCCCCAGCTGCATCAACTCTTGGATCAATACTAGGATGTTTTTGAAGAGCCCAAGGAGCTACCCCCAAAGAGGCCGCAAGATCACAAGATTCCAATACAACCAGGGGCAGCTCCAGTTAACATCAAACCTTATAGATATTCTCGTGAGCAGAAGAATGAAATAGAAAAACAACTCAAGGAGATGATGGAGCATTCAATCATTGAGCCAAGTAACAGCCTTTTCGCCTGCCCGCATTATTGGTGAAGAAAAAGGATGGAACTTGGAGAATGTGCGTTGATTATAGACAGTTGAACAAACTCACGGTGAAGGATAAGTTCCCAATTCCTATTATTGATGATCTGTTGGACTAATTGGGGGGATCACGGAGGTTTTCTAAGCTAGACTTACGCTCAGGATATCATCAAATCAGGGTCAACCCAAGTGACATCCCAAAAACTGCATTTCGCACGCATCAAGGGCATTATGAGTTTAAGGTCATGCCGTTTGGATTGACGAATGCACCCACGACTTTCCAAGCTGTTATGAATAGCATCTTCTCTCCTTATCTGAGGGATTTCGTGTTAGTTTTCTTTGATGACATCCTAATCTATAGCAAGACCTATGAAGATCATCTGAGGCACCACGGAATAGTACTTGAGGAGTTAAGAAGAAACCAGTGTATGCGAAGAAAAGCAAATGCTGTTTTTGCCAACACTCAGTAGAGTACCTTGGTCATATTATCTCAGCGGAAGGAGTGGCTACTGATCCTTCTAAAATTGAAGCGATGCTTAATTGGCCTGTTTCGAAGGCAATTAGAGGCCTCAGGGGATTCCTCGGGCTAACTGGATACTACAGAAAGTTCAGAAAGGGGTATGAAACAATTTGCAAACCCTTGACGAATTTGCTCAAGAAGAACCAATTCCAGTGGACAGAGGAGGCTCAACTAGCCTTTCGAGGCTCTGAAAGCAACAATGACTGAAGCCCCTGTCCTGTCGCTGCCTAATTTCAATCAACCCTTCACCGTGGAAGTTGATGCCAGGGGCCTGGGTATTAGAGCAGTCTTGTCCCAAGATGGAAGACCTATAGCCTACTTAAGCAAGGCAATAGTCGTGAGGCACTTGGGATTGTCAGCATATGAGAAGGAGTTTTTAGCGATACTTATGGCGGTACAGAAGTGGCGACATTACCTAACCCCCAAACCCTTTGTAATCAAGATGGATCACCAAAGCCTAAAGTACCTGCTAGAGCAAAGGATATCCACTCCCATGCAGCAAAAAGGGATGATGAAGTTGATGGGCCTCGATTACTCGATTCAATACAGGAAGGGAAAAGAAAATGTGGCTGCCGATGCATTATCGAGAAGACTGGAAGAAGGAATTACCCTGGCAATTACTGCTGCATTACCTGGGTGGGTACAAGAGGTAGCAGACAGTTACAAAGGAGATCAGGATTGTGATAGGATGATCACTGGGTTGTTACTGTCAACTCCCACTCAGGGGCACTATACCTATGGAAATGAAGTATTGAGAAGGAAGGGGAGACTATATTGGGAAGAATGGAGGTCTGAGAAGGAGAATTTTGGAACAAATGCATAAGTTCCTCTCTTGGGGGCCACTATGGAATCCAACACACTAACAGAAGGATCAACCAGCACTTTTATTGGCCTGGTCTGAAGAAGGAAGTGGAAGCATGGGTAAAGGACTGTACAGTGTGCATCCAGAATAAGGTGGACAACTTACCTTATGTTGGCCTACTGCAGCCCCTGCCAATTCCCTCACAGGTGTGGGAAGATATTAGCATGGACTTAATCGAGGCGCTACCAAAATTTGAAGGAAAAGACACTGTTCTTCTGGTGGTGGATCGACTAAGTATGCCCATTTCCTTCCACTAACCCATCCTTTTACTGCTCAGGATGTGGCTAAGGTCTTTCTGGCAACTGTATTTAAACTTCATGGGTGCCCAAAGAGAATCATAACCGATAGGGATAAGATATTTACAAGTCAATTTTGGGGGGAGTTATTCAAGCTTATGGGAATTAAATTACAAATGAGCTCTGCCTACCATCCCGAGACTGATGGGCAAACGGAAAGAGTAAATCAGTGCCTTGAGACTTATTTAAGGTGCTTCTGCTTCCAGCACCCCAAGAAGTGGCATTCATGGCTGGCACAGGCCAAGTGGTGGTACAACGCCAACTTCCACACTTCTATAGGGATGACACCTTATGAGGCTCTATATGGTCACCCCCCGCCCCCTCCCCCTCCCCCTAGCCTCTTGTTGGCCACTGCGGAGGCAGCTACCTCCCAGGAGGTTCGGAGTTGGGTAGAAGAAAGAGAGGGGTTGACCAAGGAACTCAGAGATAGGCTACTAATGGCCCAGAATAGGATGAAACAACAGGCTGACAAACACCGAAGAGAGAAGGAGTATGCAATTGGAGAGTGGGTGCATTTAAAGTTGCAACCTTACCAACAGTCCTCTATGGCCATCAGGAAGCATATCAAACTCGTAGCGGGCTACTTTGGTCCTTTCAAAATTCTCGTGCGTATAGGAGCAGTCGCTTACTAGCTACGGCTACTAGAGGAATCAAAAGTTCACCCTATATTCCACGTTTCTTTGCTCAAGCGAAGCCCTCAACCGACAACGTCAATATCTTCGACCATGCCCATCACTGGGAAGGAGGGCCATCTATTAGCAGAACCAGAGAGTGTCGTGGATAGGCGAATGGTTCAAAAGGGGAACTGGGCGGCAACAGAGGTTTTGGTGAAGTGGAGCAACCTTTTTGAGGACCAAGCTACCTGGGAGGACTACTGGAGCCTCAAGCGACAATTCCCAACTTTCGATCCTTGAGGACAAGGATCATCTGAAGGAGGAGTTTGTAACATCTGCAAACATAAAGAATAGAAAGCTAGTATATTACGAGTAGACACCACTGCGTTTAACATAGCCAAGAGAATAAGATGGGTTGAGAACTTAGCTCTTTCATGGGGAACAGAGGGCAGCCGGCGAGGAGGGTGAAAGAGGTGAACAGGAGCAGAGTTCCAGAAAGGAGTTGGATCAACGAAGAGGAGGAGAGGGAGGCTCTCCGACAGGATCTAGGGCAATCTCAGGAGCAGAGCACTTAAAGTAACTAGAGGGGATGATTAGAAGGAGAGGACAGAGTCCAGGCCCAAGCAGGCGCAAGCAGAGTGAAGGGGAGAAAACTGTTACCATTCCGGAGGCCCAAGCCCAGACTATTTCCAGGATGCAGCCAAGGGCCCACTCAGCAATTTACTTAGAGTAGTTAATTAAGCTAGTAATACTCTTGATTACTCAATAGTATCCAATCCAGATTTAATAGCATTCCATTAGTAAGACTATATAATAAGCAAGATGTAACAGAATGGGGTATGAATGGAATTTTACAACGTTCTTCTTCCTCACTCTTTCTCTCCTTCTTTTCTTCTCCCTCATCTATCTCTTTCCCTCCTTACTCTCACCTTCTTACCTCAATTCTTTCTTATTTTGACACCATGAGTTTGGGTGATCGAGCCGATCGATCCATCATTCCGGTTGCCATCCTCATTTCAGAGCATCCTTATCATTAATCGGTTGCAACGGGTCAGGTAGATAACACGTCGGTCACAAAAAATACATGTGTGCCAATACATAATGACATGAAATATTTATTTTCTTTAGCAACAAATATTTTAATTACTTATTATGTATTTTTATCAAATCTCTTTTGAACTTTATTAAGAAAATTACTTAGTAATTTTTTAAAAAAAGGGTTTTGCTGTGCCATTAGCATGGGGGCTGTATCGTGCCGGTATTTTGTTGGCACAAAACAGCACGGTGGATACGAATTGTACTGATGGATACGGACCGTAACGATGGATACTTAAATCATTGGCATACACCCATATGTGCATCTGCAAATGTGGTCACTTCACTACACCGTGTAGACTGCATTTGCATATATGGCTCGGGCGGCGGGATGCACGTAAATAAGCACATGAGCAAGCTACCTAGTATCTTGCACTTTAAATATATATAGCTAGATTTATCATAACATGTCTATATTAGCTACATATGCATTTTAATCTATTTGATATAAAATTCTTTATAAATTTTTTTTACTTGTTATATTTTAGACTTAGAATGCTTTTTACAAAATAAGTATACGAAATTTGACATTACTGTGACAGAATGCTCTGTAACACTTTCTGTATTCATGATTCTTAAATTTATTGTATTTTATGTGGACTGCATAGGCACCCGTTTATGCAACCGCCTCCACATAGGCGCTATACTATGTACCTTGGCTGACTGCATACTGCTTTCTGCTTTTTAGGACATATAATAATCTAATTAGAGCTGCTGAACTTGTAAATTACAAATGCTGTTTTGAACTGCTGAACCACATACTGCTTTCCTCAAGAGGGAATTCATATTTTTTTGATAAAATTGAGTTTATAGTTATTTTTAAGATGGTGATGGTGCTGTTCTTAGAACCTTTTTCTTATTCATGCAATCTTATTCCTAGATGTAATTGTTCAAGTTTGATGGTGATAGAACAATGTGGTGTGTATTTGAAATTGATTTCTAAATAGACCAAGATTAAATGAAATATTCATCAAACTGTTCAATCATAAAGAATTTAGAAAAAGATAGCATCAAATGTGTTGCAGAGCAATTTTTGATGCAGCAATCCTTACTAGTAATTTAGTTCAAAGATAAAAACCCAACTAAATTTTGATTGTTTGATATAGACCTTTAGGAAAAGAAATAACCAACTTAAGAAAATAATAAGCTTCGTTTACTTTTTGATAGACAAAATTAGGTTAAGGATAAATTTCCGTAGATTAGTAGCTTAGGGTTTTTAGTTTGTTGCTGAAATTGGATATGGAAAGGTTAGGGTTTTAAGTTTGCTGCTGAAATTGGATATGGAAAGGTTTAGAAATTTAATGCAAAAATTTCATCCCTTTAGTTTTCTTAGATGATTCTAAGATGTGCCCATAACAAGTTCCCAAATAGCTTGAAATCGATGGGTATTGTGTTCTGATAGGTTGCTATGGATGCACATATTATTACTCACTGACAACTTTTTGATTCTAATTGAGGGTTGCAAAATCTGAAATTTTCAACTTTGTTTTAGTTTGTTGCTATTCCTTGAAATAAACTAGGTTCAATTTATCGATTTTGGAGAACTTTACAACAATTAAAGAAAAGAAGCAAGAAAAATTTCAGCAAGACAAAACTAAAATAGAGTTGAAGCATTATTAAGATGGTGATAAACATTCAATATATGAGATATTAATGACCACTTGAAAATAAATATAATAGCTTCAAATAAAAAGGTTAGTTCGGTTTTATCGGACTTGAAACTTTTATACTTGGTTGTTTCGGTAAAGATGGTTGGTAATGGTGGAAGGCTAGATTGAATGGGATAATGGGATACCAGGAGATGAGAGAGAAGTTAAGATACCAAAATTGGATTCGATCAAGCGATTGTGGGGGATCCACGATTGACGAGGCGAGCTGTATACCACGGATAGAAATCTGATAACAGGGAAGAAGAAGAGGCGGTAGGGATTAGAAAGAAGAGGAGGGGAAGGAGTAGAAGCCGATCTCGCCTCGAGGAGGAAGTGGCAACAATCAAATTGAGGAAGAAGACGATCTCGACGCGAGGAAGACGCGTTGACGATCACACTGGAAAGAAGGTCACCACAACAATGGCAAAAAACAAGAGTAGGAATTTCTATTCATTAAATCTGTCTCACAAAGCATCAAGAACTAGATATTTATAGTGCCAAGAGCCATTCTTGTGATAAATATTTTGTCTCTTCGTCTTCAACACATCATGGTCTCCCAAGGGTCATTCAAAGAGAGTGGCATAGAAGACGATGCTATGTTAGGAAGCCGAAATCTCTATTGGGTTTTGGGTTTGCTTTTACTTAGTAATCGGGTTTTGGGCTTATTTTTATTGAAGAAAAGGGGTTTGGATTAGCCGAACCAACTAAAACTAAATAATTTAAGCCCGAATTAGACAGGGACTTATAAATTGCATTAAAATATAAAATGAATTTTATTTTGCGCATCACTTTTGTCCGGAAGGAGAACAATGCATCAAAACTGATAATCAACGAATTTGCTGTTTAGAAAAAGGAGACTAAATAACAATCATTTTTAAAGAAGCTTCGAGGGATTTTGACTATAAGACTTTCTTAGGAAGCAATTACTAATGTCTTAAATTTACTTTTCTTGGGAACAACTACATGCAAAGAGAAGCTTCGTATCTTTACCTATTCAGCCCTTAAATTTAGGGGTGGGTCTAGGTTTTCCCTACTGTAGGGCCCAAATAATTTCTAAACACAAATAGAAAAATTGTAAAAACACTTTCATAAATAAAATTTCTGACGATGAAAAATGCACAAAATATGTTATGTAACTGATCAAACAAAATGCATTCTTGATCAATAGTAAATAGTTGAACACAACAATACTTGTTTGTCAAAATAGCGATACAAAAATTGGAGATGATGATTTCATTATTTGTGAACCAACATTAAACCTAAGAAGGAAAAATAAAAAGTGCGAGAGGACACCTGAAGCTCTATTTGAAGAGAAGAAAGGCTAGAATGTCTTTTATTCTTACTCTTTAATATTCTCCTTTTTTGCAAGATCTAGTCATGTAAAGGTGGACGTGGGAGCTAATGACATAAAGGGAGGAAAGGAACAAAAGAGAAAGAGAAAGATATTGCCTAGAAGTTTTATCTGGGCTGCCTTCTCTTTTTCTAGTCTGAGGATTGTTTTAAAAAATCTGTTAAAACTTAGAATAATTTTGTTCTTATCTATTTTTGATAACTTAGGGCACTATTTATATAAAGTTTGCTAATACTTTTGGTAAGTTTTATAAAAAAAATCTTTTAGGCAAGTTATGAATCCCTTGCTTTATTCCAAATCTGCTCGTTCAATATGTATCGAATCATACCAAATTTAGGAGGCGCCTCCATAAAATCGAATAATGATGAAAATGGAGTGAATGAGATAATTACGATTTAGGAAGGTAAGATTAATACCACTGTTTAGTTGGTGTGGGATCTTTCACTGAAGTAAATATGGGATGGACAAGTAATTGGAATAATAAAAGAATCTATGTAATTACTTGGAAGTTTGTGGCTCTGGCCTTCCCGCATGATTCCATCATTGCTTTTATTAAATTGGCTATAGCGAACAACGATTGTTGTGTCAGCGGCATGAGGCATGCTCATGCGCCATTGGCATGACATAGCATGCCGGTACACTTGGGCACACACCCATCTTATATATGGCATGGTCGGTGCAGGTGGCATGAGCTTATGGGCACGAGCAGCACAAGTGGCTGGCTGTGTTAGATTGTGCTGACTAGCATGACAATCCTTGATAGGGAAGGTTACGAAATAAAATGGCTAAATTAGAGTAGCATGATTCAAGGATAAGCTAGCAATAAAAGAAGTAATTTTGTCCTAGTGTAATAATGTTGTAGTTGATTGAACCATGGATTGTTTCCTTCAGAATGTACACAAAGAAAACCAAATTTTTACTGAATTTCTTGATTCTAGAACAAAGCCTTCAAATTACTCTATTGACAGCCAGGATATACAATTAAAGTGGCTGTAGTAACTTAAAGAATTGCGAAAACTGATAAATGATGATGACCATAATTTGACAGAATAAGGGAGTGACAACATTAGTTTTCACTTTTCAGTAGTGGTGGTTGGGAGAGGGAAGCTGGTTGTAGAAGTAAAACTCAATGGTAGGTGGAGAATTAGGTGGTTTCTATTACAATAATGGATGAAGGTTAAACTCATATATTTGAAATTATCAAGAAATTAACTAGTAAAATAAATCTGCTGAAAGAAGCTGGATAATAAAGGGAAAGATATAGAATTATAGAACTTCCATTTGGCAATATAGCTTAAATCTAAGCACTCAGCTGGAATGGAAGTGCTTAAATGAATATTTCTTTTATGCAGATTTCAGAGCCATCATCATCTTCAACTGCGAACAAAGAAGAAATCTATTTTGATTTCAGAAAGCAACGCTTCATTTTCTCAGCAGAAAAGGATACCTTCTGTAAACTTCCTTACCCTACAAAGGAATCATTTGGGTACTATCTCAAGAGTAGTGGACATGGATCAGAAGCTAAACTAACTGCTGCTACGGATAAGTGGGGAAGAAATGTGTAAGTTTTAATTACTCATTCTTTTTTTTTTTAATTAAATTATCCAATAATCATAAAACTAAGAGATACTAAATGATTTTCTGGGTTATATGATGATGCATAACAGAAAACAAATTTGAGATCTACAAAAATAAACCAACCTAAAGCTTCTTTTTTGTGTCAGGCAATTTTGTAGGATGGTCATTATACTGCTCACTAGTGTAGATCTTCTTGCAGTTTTTCGGAATTGAATAGGTTGAAACTAGGAGTATGTAGAAACTAAAATTTGTCTCATGGGGAAATTCACTTACTTTGAAAATGTTGGATGATTTAAATCAAAGAATAATGTTTTGATTGCCATAGTTGGGCATGTGCTGATGAGCACTGAACGTGGAAGGAGCTCTGTGCACCTGCTTGTCCGCATGTCTGTGTCATGTGCTTTGCAATTGCTATCTAGTGGGGGGACACACCATGCCAAGCAAAATTTTTGCTTAAATATGGTCATGTGGCTCATGCCCTCATACAGCTTCATTTGGCCTTTTTAAGAGAATTTTTGAGATTTTCTACCCACTGTTTCTTATCAAGCAACATTACTTTTTGTTTTGTGATGATGGCAAGTGCCAAGTTTTCTACCTACTGTTGCTTATCAGGCAACATTACTTATTGCTATGTGGTGATGGCAAGTGTCAAGTTTCTTGCACCCCTTATTTATAAACAGTAGGTGTTTCCAACTAAATGGTCTTCTTTTTCACTTCCGGATTAATTTTTGGATTTTAAATGTATCAGACAATTTTTCATCTCTATAGTTTATACCATGCTATGTTTATTTGTTGTTGTCCTATTCATGTCAAACATGCACCTTTGTGCCGTGGACAACTTTGTGCTTATTCTTATGTCAAACATGCACCTTAGTGCCATTGGCAACTTATGCATCAGGTTGACAACTTTATGTATCATCAGGCTGTCCTTTCTTTCAATATTCTAAGTAGTTTTTATTAGTTTACATGGAGAAACTAGATGAATGATCATATGCCAAATATTAAGATTTGAACAGCAGCTGAATTATTAACAAAGGTGCGAACCTTTTGGTACATTACTTCTACACTCAAATTAGTTCAAGATGGTTCCATATCTAGTGATAAGTGATTTGAAAGGAAAGAGAATAGATAAGTAATTTAGAAGGTGTAATCAGTTTTACATTCTTTGATAGAGTAGCTGTCTGAAAGCACATCAGATGGTGCCCCTATTTTTCTAACTTTTTTCCATTGGGTCTCTACCTACTGTGGATGTCTAAAGAGTTTATTCATAAAGTTATGCTTGATATACAATTTTGTAAAGGAGGCCTTGATTTTTGTTTGAGGCAAAAGCATAATTGCATCTTGAGACCTTGCATTGACAGCATGAAGCTGCAAAATACACCTGTAAAGCTAGTAAGTGTTGTAATTGTCATGTTCCTATCAAGTATTATCATGCTGTATGTTCAGGTCTTATTTACTATTACATAGATCATGCAGCAACAGAGCAGGAAAATGTTTATTACCTGCTCAAGTTTGTTGAGCAAAGTGCTTGCCATAATGAAGAATGTTGTTGTTACAGAACTTTTTCTACGAGTTGGTTAAGTGAGAATCGTGGAAAGCCTGTTCAGCTTGTTCAGCTTAGAATCACAGCATGCATTTTAGAAAGCCTGCTCAGCTTTCTTCTTATTGGATTTTGTTTCACTTAATGTAAGCGGCAAATTAGATTTATGCAGTCACTGTTTTAGTCCATTGTGCTGCAAGCTTAGGACTGGATATGAAGTTGTTAACCTTGTGGATGTATAATTTTGTGTACATGCCTTAGGTTCTAATTTATTGCTTTTATTCATTTATAACCCAGTTGGTCTCAAGAGCACTCTGTTAAATATTTAGTCAAGGTTTGACTGGTTTCTTTTTCCTAAATTTAACTGCAGATTTGAGTATCCACAGCCCACATTTCAGAAGTTAATGAAAGAACATTGCATGGAGCCATTTTTTGTCTTTCAGGTTTATATCTTTTGAAGTCTTTTGAACACCAGCAGTTCAAAGTTCGATTTGCCTGTTTCTGAACTTCTTTCTTTGTAGGTCTTTTGCGTGGGCCTCTGGTGTTTGGATGAATATTGGTACTACAGTTTGTTCACACTTTTTATGCTTTTCCTATTTGAATCGACCATGGCCAAGAGTCGGTTAAAAACTTTAACAGAGCTTAGGCGTGTAAGGGTTGATAACCAGATTTTGTTAGCGCATCGATGTGGGAGGTCTGAGTTTGTTCCCTTTAGTTTGTTATTTGTTTGTTGGCAATGAAGCAATGAGAAATAACATATTCTTGATATCTGTTTTCTTTCTCAGATGGGTGAAACTTCCGGGGACAGAACTTGTTCCAGGAGATGTTGTCTCCATAGGACGCTCTTCTACTGGTGAAGATAAATCTGTACCAGCAGACATGCTATTATTAGCTGGCAGTGCCATAGTGAATGAAGCTATTTTAACTGGCGAGTCTACTCCACAATGGAAGGTCATTTTCTTCCCATTATTAACTTTTAACTTTCATGGCAACTTTTATATTTTAATTTGAAATTCATAATGAGTATCAGGCAAGGATTTAAGTGCCGTGGCATGGGGGCGTGCCGAAAACTTGCCGGCACGGTGCGTGCCGAGCCGTGCCGATGAGTGCCGGTCACAAAAAATACATGCGTGCCGACACATAATGGCATGAAATATTTATTTTCTTTACCAACAAAATTTTTTAATTGCTTATTATGTATCTTTATCAAATATTTTGAACTTTATTGAGAAAATTACTTAGTAAATTTAAGAAAAAAGGGTTTTGAACTGTACCATTGGCACGGAGGCTGTATCGTGCCGGTATCTTGTTGGCACGGTACGGCACGATGAATACGGCCCGTGCCGATGGATACTTAAATCCTTGGTATCAGGCTTATTTATAATCTCCTTACATTTTATTTTATTGAAAAAAATAGATTTTTGATATGTGAAGTTATATTCCAATATGAAGTATTGAATAGGCATATATGACACACGTTAAGTATTCTTTGTGTTGCTCATAAAGTGCTTTTACACTTTTGGCTTTGGTTTTTTTGGCGCATCTCACCGTCCAATTGTGTTATCTCATGCTGTACTTGTGCACAAGGCTATTTGTTGTGAAGTTTGAACTCTCTCACCCGAACTAGGTCATTGAAGAGCTATTGCTTTTTTCAGCAATTAAGTAAATCGAGCTGATCTGATTTTTAGATCTGATAGCTCATGTCAATGGTAACAGATCTTGGCTAATGCAATATATACCTAACATGAAATGATCAAATATTTGAAATTGATGATGCTTTTGATATGTGATGCTAATTTCTGCAACCTAGGGTCAATTTAGAAAAACTAGTGTTGCTATCATTTTAGTTGTTTTGAAGTTATTGCAATTTGTATTTTGTAGTTAGTACCTAGCAGCAATTGGTGGGGATTTATAGGTTCATATTAGTTGTAATATTGCATGCTTGCGGGATTAATGGTAAATAAGTAATTCTCTACCAAGTGCTCCAACAGTTGCTGTTCTTGTCTATTGATCTTCCGAGAAACAGTGTTAGAGAAGAGCTTAGACTTGTGCCTAGCAATTCATCATCTTCACTTTTATTTATTAGATTAATTGTAGAAGCTGGAGAGAAGTGGAGCATTGAATGAAAGGTAAAAAATGTAGGTATCCAGAACTTTTTTCTTGTGGCATATAAAGTTTGTGCAAGAGTCTTATTTTAATTACTTAATGTGTGCTTTGTATGGCTGTAATCTATGTATTACGGACACTTCTATAAGTCTCGCGTGTCCGTGTCGGACCTATGCGTGTCTGACATGGACATGACATGAGTGCGCGTTCGACGCGGGTCCATAGCACGTCCCGTTAAAAAAAATATATATTTTTTATTTCACTTTTTTTTATACATATATAATTTAAGATAATAAATATTTTGACTTTTTGATAAATACATATAATTTTTTTGGACAATAAAAATAAATTATGTGTGGTAGAGAATTTCTTTTCTTAAAATATATGAACTATCAATGAAAATTTTATTAACTTTTATTCGAATGAGAAATATAATAATATTTTAATAAAATTAACTATTTATATATAAAAATATATATTATTATATTAATAATATTATGTTTTATTTGTAGTGTTCATACCATATCCGTGTCCTAATTTATTGGAAGCTGTCGAGTCGCTGTGTCTGAATTGTGTCGTGTCTCGTATTCCGTGTCAGTATTCATGATGCTTAGGTTGTAATCACCTTTTGTCATCATTATTTTGTATCCTGTATGCTAGTTTCTTATTCTTTGCATGTGTCTTTATTACCTTTTTCTTTGTTATTTTCTTTTGGCTATTCTTATTTTGCTATGTATTACTACAGACTTCAGTTTTTGCTTGCACTATGGAGGATAGACTATCAATTAAACGAGATAAGAACCATGCCCTTTTTGGTGGAACAAAAATATTGCAGCATACTCCAGATAAGGTATGCCTTTGAGGTCATCAAGTAATAAAATAAGGCTTATTTAGCATTGCTAACTTGTTTTTCCTCAAAATCTAGTCATTTCCACTAAAAACTCCTGATGGGGGATGCTTGGCTTATGTGCTGAGAACTGGATTTGAGACAAGCCAGGGCAAGTTGATGCGGACAATCTTATTTTCCACTGAAAGGGTAAGTTCTGGTCTCCAGTCAAGAAATGGTCCTAGGATGATTGGGACCCAATGATATCTATTAACTAAAAATTTGTTTTGTTTTTCCTTTTATTCTAGGTGACTGCAAATAGCTGGGAAAGTGGTTTGTTTATTCTTTTCTTGGTTTTCTTTGCCATCATTGCTGCAGGCTATGTGCTCAAGAAGGTAAACCCTTCATTTAACTTTTGACATTACATTTTTGGTGTTAGTTGAACTAAGATTATTTTAGTTATTTGTTAACAGTTGTCACTACATTTTTTCCAGCAATTTAAAATATATTATTTGTTTACCCACCTTTTTAAACTGTTTACAATTAGGGACTGGAGGATCCAACAAGGAGCAAATACAAGCTTTTCTTGAGTTGTTCATTGATTATAACTTCTGTAATTCCCCCAGAGCTGCCAATGGAGCTATCAATAGCAGTCAATACATCTTTAATTGCATTAGCACGCCGTGGTATTTTCTGCACCGAACCATTTAGAATACCATTTGCTGGGAAGGTTAGTAAGTGGCACTTCATTAGAGCTCCTGCCGGATAGAGCTATTTTGATAAAATTTAATGCTGTCAACATACTTTATTGGTTGCAGGTTGACATTTGCTGCTTTGACAAAACTGGAACTCTCACATCAGATGATATGGTATGCAAGTTGAAGTTTTAACTAGGGTTCAAAATATTTCTTGGCAGCTATTCATTAACAAGAAGATCCTTTTATATTTCAGGAGTTTCAAGGTGTGGTCGGCGTTGATAATAATGGAGATTTAGTATCTGATACAACTAAATTGCCTCTTTGGACTGTTCAAGTGTTGGCTGCCTGTCATGCGTTAGTTTTTGTGGAGAATAAACTGGTACATCAATAAGCAATCTTGAGCTTCTAGTTGATATTATATCGTGATTAATTTTTACGGATAGCATTTGCAAAAACTGTTCTAGTGTTATTACACTTTCTCGTGCATGTAGGTTGGTGATCCTCTTGAAAAGGCTGCGCTAAAAGGAATAGACTGGATATACACCTCTGATGAGAAGGCCATGCCTAAAAAGTATGCTGCGATGTCTGTAAATTCTAAACTCTTTTATGCTTTTCATTGTGATTGGTTTTGCATCATTACCCCAGTGTTTGTAAGTCGTAGTGATCCTAGTAGATTGTTGATGTATGAACAACTGTATCTATTTAATTGTATGATTGGAGGGGGAATGCTTAATTGCCATTCCTCAGTCTGAGCTAGCTAGTTGTGTATTTCATTTGTTATATTATATGTCCTCGTCTTCTTTTCAGCCTCAGCATCCTAATCTCTTGGTACAATGAAAATTGATGCAGTAATGATTCTTTTGGCTGTACTTTTTGGTATGCATTTTATCTGATATATTTTTTTATTCCAGATCAGGTGGACAAGCTGTGCAGATTGTTCATAGGTTTCATTTTGCATCTCACTTGAAAAGAATGGCAGTCATTGTCCGCGTTCAGGAAGAGTTCTTAGCATTTGTAAAGGTCGGTCATGGTTGCAGTACTCAGGAATTGTCTTCTGGATTATCATGTTTAATTGCAATACTTTTTGCCTTACGATAAAGTGTTCAGTAGGTTTCTTAAATATTCTTGGGTTAAATATGGTTCATTGTTCTTTTTCTTCTTTTTTGTTTCTTTGTTTGGTTGCCTCTTGTCATTGGATACTTCACTCCTGATTGTTTCAGTCGGTTAAGTTTACTAGTCAGAATATTTTCTGAAGAAACTTCTTGATGAAACGGTATATCTATCTGTTATAAAAAGTTTGATCTTTTAATATTTGCATGAATTTTCCTAGAATTTCTCCTTTAGGCCCTATTTGGATGTCGAAATAAGTTATCCAAGGATAATTTATTCAGTATAAGAATTTTTTTGCATGATTATAAGAAGGAAGTTTGATTTTTTGCTTTTTGAAAGTTCTTGCTATTCATGATTTGATAGGATAGCATATTTCACCTACGAGGTGATTTATATTATTCTAAAAAAATAACTTGGAAGGCCGAATATGATATTTCATTTTGGGCATTCGATCATACTTCTCATCGTCCAAATGTACAAATTTCTTGAGTAAATCAGGAGGATATACCGAATAAGATACATGTATCCAAACAGGGCCTAGTTCTTTAATTGCAAAATTACCAATTGGTCATGTACAAATTTCTGTTTGTCATTTGCAATATGCTGCTGTATTGCCTTTTCTCTTTTCTCATCTCTTTCTTCGTCTTCATTTGTGTGGATATGCGCATTTTGGGCCTGGTCCAAGTTCTCTGGCAATCTTGCCATGATGATCGTCTTATCCGAAATCTTAATTTTATGATGGGTCTAACCTTGAAAAGATCTGAATTTATTCCTAATAAAACAATCTCAAATTGGGTCTGGATTTTGGGTCAAATAAAACGTACAATCATTCATAAAATCCTCGACTAATAAACAAAATTTCAGTTTGGGCCTGCTTTCCTTCCTAGCTTGGTTTACTGATTAGTTGCCATCCATGATCTTTTTAGTAACTAATCTTGAATTTGTTTGCAGGGTGCACCAGAAACTCTTCAAGAAAGGATAGCTGATTTGCCTGCTACATATGTGGAGACCTACAAGAAATATACTCGTCAAGGGTCTCGTGTTCTGGCTCTTGCGTATAAGACTCTTCCAGAGATGACTGTAAGCTAGCATGTTATGATGTTTTACTTTAATTGAGACCTTTTGAAACCTTAACTGCTTTTGATTATTAGCGATGAATAACATAATTAAAAAAGGAGTAGGCTTCATTGTGTCTCATAATTGTTTAGTGTCAATTACAGGACAAATGCTAAATGGCCGTCTCATTGACTATTAAAACAAAACATGATGCAGTGATTCTAATGATGATATATCTCTAAAATTTTCAATTTTCTGATTATACTTGAGCCAAACAAATTATGGATGGCTTTATTCTTTACCTGGAATGGGATATACTCTGATACGTGGTACAATTACAGGGACGTGGTATACTAGTTTCTCAGGAACATGGTACGAGAGGGGTAGGATTAGTTGGAACATTTTTTCTAGAGCATGGTTCATTTGGAACTTCAATATGGATTGACATATATAAAAAGTTAATAACTTACCTTTGTTACTATGTAGCTCTTTTCTTTCATTAAGATCGGATTAGGTATTTTTTCTTCTAATCAAAACCGGCTTTTTTTTCACACCAGTATGATTATTTTGTATTATTTTTCCTTGTAAAACACATTTGTTTACGGTAACCTAACAAATTAGATCTAGAAAATTGTAGTGCTTATTTACTGTTCTTGGTTCATCACTTTCTACTATTTGGATCGAGAACCCACCACGAATCGGAACCTGCGATCCTGATCGCTGTTCGGAGAGGGGTTTTGCAATCTCGGTAGCTATTAGGAGACTGTAACATCATCAGAAATCGTTTGCTGATTCTGTGCTAAAGCAAACGATCCATGATTTGAGCCAACTCGGTTCGGCAGTGTGACCTGTTCTGGCATGCTGTTTGCAGTTTTCAGACTGATTCCTTAAATGTAGTTTATTCAAATTAGTTTCAGAACTTTTCCAAACTTAATATAATACACTTGTTTAGGGACATTGAACAAAGGATTTCACAACTAATTGATATTTTTTAGAGGAATGGAGTACCACAGATCCAAATTCTAGTTCTAACCAAATAATGGATTGAGTCTTCCAACTCCTTGTTTGAACCACTTAATTGGATCAACATGAAATTTTAGAGGCAGCTCTGTTTATTAAAATCAAGTTCCAGTTAAAAATTTTGTGATTTTTTGGCACCCTTTTCAATTACGAAATGTCATGCCAAGATATAATTCAGATCAATATTAGTGTCCCTTTCCAGCTGCTTAAAATGCCATAGTTAAATCTTATTTTGTACTGATTGCGTCTGAGATATGTGCAGACATCGGTGATTCTGCATCAAAAATTTAAGTATTCATCGGCACGGGCCGTATCCACCTTGTCGTATCGTACCAATAAGATACCGGCACGATACAGTCCCCGTACGATGGCACAACTCAAAATCCTTTTTTCTTTAAATTACTAAGTAATTTTCTTAATAAAATTTAAAATATTTGATAAAGATACATAATAAGCAATTAGAAAATTTTATTGCTAAAGAAAATAAATATTTCGTGTCATTATGTGTCGGTATACATATATTTTTTGTGACCGACATTCATTGGCACTGCCCGGCACTCACCGTACCGTACTGTGCCAGCAAGTTTTCAATATGATCCCGTGCCACGGCACTTAAATCCCTGTTCTGCATGTATAAAATCTCTATTGTTGATTAATTGGTATAACCTGGTTGTCAATTATTTTGTGATCTTTAGTGCTGATGAATGCGCGTTAGTTATTGGATATCAACTTTCTTTTTTGTTTCATTTTCTATAATTTGCAATTTGTGAGCTGTGTTGTTTGTAGTTTGTTTTGGTCAATTTAGCCTGTCCATCCTTTGAAGTTGACTAACTTCAGAATACAGTATTGAGTGTTTTTTCGAAAAACCTCCTAAAACCTTCACCAACTGCTTGAATTTCTCTGTTTGCATCCTACTCCACTGACATAAGAAGCTTCTAGGATGTGGTTTACATTGGAACATGACTAAACTTTTAATATCCATTATAAAGTTCTTGAATCTTGAAATGCTGGGAAGATTTTTTGATTTTGTTTGTGTTTTATATGCCACCCTGTTGTCCTACCCTACAGCTCTCTGATGCATGTTATATTTTTGACTTCCCTTCTTAATTTCTTTGTATCATTACATCATATTATTCTTAAGTTCAAGTCTGAAGGATATTAGTTGGGGTTTGACATTTGAACCATCATGACCATCTAGAATGAGAAGCTATGGAAAATTTAAAAAGAAGGCTCCATATCTAACATTTTCTTTACTATCAGGGGTGGAGCTAGAACTTGTATACAACGGGGGCAAAACAAGAAGCAAATAGTGTTACTACTTTATTCCTACGATAAATTTGATCTACATATAATTTAAATCCTACGACTTATAAACTTTTATATTCTAAATAGATATTAAAAGTTGATTTAAATATGGATTTTAGCACTAAAAATTGGACAAAACTTGCTTATGTTGGTGGTCAGTAATAACTCTATATAATGTAAGAGCCTAAGAGTTAATTGTCCAACTATACACTATCTTTTTTTTTCTTTTAACCACTTTCATTTTGTTTTTTTTATTTCTTTTTCTTAACCAATGGGACTTTATCCCAAAGCAGGGTTGGCACATGCCCACGCATGCCCCCTCTTCTCTTAGCCCGTTTACTGGACAGGACAATACCATCTAGTAACTAGTGCCAATTTAGATGGCCGTAAGGAATTTACAAGATAAGGGCATTCGACAAATTCTAGGCTCCAAAAGAGATGGCCTTGTGAATGACAAGATAGTATTACTATTCAACATGCATCTCAAATTACATCCGAACTCTAGTATTATTCTTGCTTGCATTGTCCCCTGAAGGTTTTTCCTTGAAAGTTAAAAAAGACCTTCGTTCTGTAGATTGCCTTCTATCATAACACATCTTTTTGGTGGACCTAAATCTATGAAAATCACTGTTATATCCATGTAAATGATCTGTATTGCTTGTCGTCACTACCCCTTTTTTGCACGCTATCTAATTTGACCTTTGGTTGTGGCAATCAGGTTAGTGAAGCTAGGAGCCTGGATAGAGATTTGGTTGAGCTTGATTTGACCTTTGCTGGTTTCGCGGTAATGGAGCCCACGGTCTTATAATTTGCTTCTTTTTTTTTTGCATTCTTTCTATTGGCTATAAGTTGTTTCAAACTTTTCGCCTTCTAGGCTTTCTGGTATGTTAAGACTATTAAATATCTGCAGGTATTTAACTGTCCTATCAGGCCTGACTCTGGTTCCGTTTTACATGAACTGAAAGGATCATCTCATGACTTGGTAGGTTCTTTGATCCATGTCTCGGTTGAGTTTGCTTTGATTAACTTCATTTTAGTTAAAATCTTGTTAAACATGCTCTAGGTAGCTTTCATAATTGCAAATTAGCATATTTTGTTGAATATAGAACTCCCTGTAAATGTTTATTGTTGTTCATTAGAAATGTCAATAATTTTATGATTTTTTGCTTGCTTCAGATTCTTTTATATTATTATTTGTTTTTTTTTTTTTTTTTGTTGCATTTTTTTGGGCTTAATTTTTGGAGCTTGCAGTTTTTAACCTTTTCCATTTCACTTTATAGGCAATGTAAATAAGCAAATTGAATTTCATCTGAGTATTTAGCATAAAAAATGGTTCTTCATTTCCCTAATGAGTATTTATCTTAACTGCCATGGAAAATCGTGGGCACTTGTTTGCTCCTTCAAGCTGTACACTAACTGATATCATGATATTAGGTTATGATTACTGGTGACCAAGCTCTGACTGCTTGCCATGTTGCTAGTCAAGTTCATATAATTTCCAAGCCTGCTTTGATCTTGGTACGCAAAAAGACTCGTGAAGATTTTGAATGGCTTTCCCCTGATGAATCTGAGACAACCTTGTACAGGTAAAGAAGTTCTGTGGTGGTTTCTATCTTGTTTAGTTTAAGCTAATTGGTTTTTGATGAATAGTCTGGTTGTTTTAATATCTTTTTCTTTAATTATATGCCACTATTTTAATATCTTTTTTTTTTTCCAGTAATCTTCTCTACTTTGTTTTATGAACATGCTGTTCTTTTTTTTTCCCTATCCTATATCTCTGAACTTGATAACACTTGCAAAATTGTAACAACTGAGAGTTATCATGGTTACAGTGAGGAGGAGGTGGCATCATTGTCAGAATCACATGACCTTTGCATAAGTGGAGACTGCTTTGAAATGTTACAAAGGACTGCGGCTGTTCTTCAGGTTATTCCGTATGTGAAGGTCGGTAGGAACTGTTTAATTTTTTGTGCAAACGGAACCCATTTTGTTGTTTCAGTGTGTTGATCTTATTGCAAGAATTAATTTGTTTCAGGTCTTCGCACGTGTTGCTCCTGAACAGAAGGAACTCATCTTGACGACTTTTAAAACAGTTGGAAGGATGACCTTAATGTGTGGAGATGGAACCAACGATGTTGGGGCACTGAAGCAGGTAAAAATGTATATTTTATTAAATGCCTTTCACCACTTAAATTTTGGCACTGCTGTTGTGTGGTCTTCCTGATCCAATAAATAAATCTCTGCAGCTCTTTTATTTCTGAGCCTCACAATTAAAGCATTATAAAATTTGCAGGCTCACGTTGGCATCGCATTGTTGAATGCTGCACCGCCGGCACAAACAGGAGATTCTGCAGCACAATCACAGCCGCCGAAACCTGAAAGTAAATCAGGAAAATCAAAGAAACAAAAACCCACTACTGAACAGCCCCCACCATCTCCATCCCCAAATAGTAGTTCCCCAGGGCCATCATCAAGCAACCGCCACCTCGCAGCCGAGAGGCAGCGGCAGCGGCTGAGGAAGATGCTGGACGAGATGAATGAGGAGGGCGAGGGCCGCTCCGCCCCAATCGTGAAGCTTGGGGATGCCTCCATGGCCTCGCCCTTCACGGCCAAGCATGCATCGGTTGCCCCCACCCTGGACATCATTCGCCAGGGCCGTAGTACCCTCGTCACCACCCTCCAGATGTTCAAGATCCTAGGCCTCAATTGCCTTGCTACTGCCTTTGTCCTCAGCGTCATGTACCTGGATGGTGTCAAGCTGGGCGATGTCCAGGCCACCATCAGCGGTGTCTTCACTGCCGCCTTCTTCCTCTTTATTTCCCACGCCCGCCCTTTGCCAACACTCTCTGCTGTCCGCCCGCATCCCAATATTTTCTGCGCCTACGTCCTCCTCTCTCTCCTTGGTCAATTTGCAATGCACTTGATCTTTCTGATATCGGCTGTTAATGAGGCCTCAAAATACATGCCGGAGGAGTGTATCGAGCCGGACTCGGACTTCCATCCCAACTTGGTGAACACTGTCTCGTACATGGTCAACATGATGATCCAGGTGGCTACATTTGCAGTGAACTACATGGGCCACCCCTTCAACCAGAGCATATCGGAGAACAAACCTTTCAAGTATGCGCTGTTTACTGCAGTGGCTTTCTTCGTAGTAATCACGTCCGATATGTTTAGGGACCTGAATGACTGGTTGAAGCTTGTGACCCTGCCGGAGGGGATGAGGGGGAAGCTGATGTTCTGGGCTATACTCATGTTCTTTGGTTGTTATGGGTGGGAGAGGCTGCTGAGATGGGCCTTCCCAGGTAGGATGCCAGCATGGAAGAGGCGGCAAAAGCAGGCACTGGCTGCCTTGGAGAAGAAGAATTTATAACCTTTTGTTCTGTTTCTTGTTCCAATATGTTTTGTTATTGAAGGGGCAAATTTTGATGATGGCAGCACTAAATTCACTTCATAAGATGGTGGAGCTGCCGATTTAGCACATTCGAGTAAAAAAGACTTTGCCCCTCCTTTCTGGTTAGCAGGACAATTTTGTTCATTTGATCTTATCATTGGATTCACTTAATTTTTCTCTTTTTAGTTTTGTCAAGTTCTTGCAACAATTGTTTGGAGCATTGCTGAACTTAGTGTAACATTAATCCTTGGTACAGGTCATATAGCAACCTTACGTAAAAAGCATTGAAGGATAGGGCTAAAGATTTTTTAAATAACTGATGTAATAGCTGTTTGTCAATTTCATAGAGCTTTTGTGATTGTTTGATTGTTATACATCTTTGCTTTCCTGTGTAGCACGATGGGCGTATCCTAGTAGTAGCTATGTTTTGTTCTTTGTTTCTCTTTCGTGTTTCCTCTTCAGAAATTGTGATAATTGATGTTTTTCTTCAAAAAATTTATTGATTTGCAATAGTAACAGCCTTGTGGATGATTCATTCTTAGGCCTTGTCACGCCCTGAGGCTCTTAGTGAATTTTTTATTTTTTAAATCAGAGTTGCAAAAGATTAATATATATATATATATAGAGTCCGGCTAGTATGCTTATATAAGCATCAAGTAACTAATGTTTATAAGTTTTCTATCGTTAGATTTATTTTTTAGACTAATTTTATTTTTTAGATTATTTTATTTTATCAATAATTTATTTAACTCAAGGAGTTTACTATCATTCTAATTATATATTTTTTAATTTAAGTGTTAAAAATTTACCAGCATCAATGGCTTATACTTTTACAAGCATAGAAGCTTAATATATATATATATATATATATATATATATATATATATATATATATATATATATATATATATATATATAAAATTAGGCTATTATATTATTAATAGCATCAAGTCATTGATATTAGTAAGTTTTGAGTTCTTGATTTAAGGGATGTGTGGTTAAGATGATAGCGGTCCCCTAGGATTTAGTGGGTGGTTGGGAGAATAGTATGATCTAAAAGATAAAAATAATCAAATGGGTAGATCCAATGGTAGAAAACTTAATAGCACAAAGTGCTTGGCACTTGGTACTATTGATAGCATAGTTGCCGGACTCTTTCTCTCTCTCTTTCTCTTTCTCTCTCTCTATCTCTTCATATATATATATATATATATATATATATATATATATATATATATATATATATATATATATATAATTAGGCTAGAATACTATCGATAGCACCAAGTCATTAGTGCTATCAAATTTTTAGCCTTTGGATTAAAAAATATGTGGTTAAGATGATAGTGGTCCCCTAGGGTTTACTAGGTGATTGGTTGAATAGTAAAAATCTTTGGGGATCACTATAATCTCAACCGCATATCTTTTCATCCAACGGCAGAAAACTTGATAGCACCAATTGTTTGGTGCTATCGATAGTATTCTAGCCGGACTCTCTCTCTCTCTCTCTCTCTCTCTCTCTCTCTCTATATATATATATATATATATATATATATATATATATATAGTCCGGCTACTATATTATCAATAGCATTTGGTGGTGCCGAGTTTTTCACCGTTAGGGGACTCCAAGGGTTATACTATTCAACCAACTACCCACTAAACTTTAGGGGACTCCAAGGGTCGAAAACTTAATCGTAACAATGACTTGGTGCTCTTTTTTTATTTTTATTTTTATTTTATTTTATTATTTTTTTTTTTGAGAGAGAAAGGTAGCATGCTATCCGCTTCGTTTATTTTTGAGATAAACTTAGCTTGAAATGTGAAGCAACTAGGCTTCGAACTCGGATCTCGAGTATCAACCACCAAGCTCTTTGCCACTTGCATTAGGGACGGTTGATATGACTTGGTACTATTAATAATATAGTAGCCTAGTTCATATATATATATATATATATATATATATATATATATATATATATATATATATATATAAAATTAGGCTGAAATACTACTGATAGCACCAAGTCATTGGTGCTATCAAGTTTTTAGCCCTTGGATTAAGAAATGTGCGGTTAGGATGATAGTGGTCTCCTAGGGTTTAGTGGGTGGTTGGTTGTAGTAACCGGTTTTTTTTTTTAAATGTATTTCAGATTTTTTTTAATCATTTTACTTACCTCTTTTAGTGGTCCGGCAGGGGGGGGGGGGGGGGGGGTTATTAATCCACTTTTTCCGGGAAGACCACCGAGGCTCGCGGGTATTTTTAAGTGGTAGAGCTCGCGAAACGGGAAACGGTGGCGCTATCGGATTCGAATTCCGACCCCGGAATCTCCCAGAATAAATTTCTGAATGGTTACCAGCGGTTCCGGGTGCATCAAAAAGCGTGCGGGCGATCGTCATGCTTTTCGAGATAAACTAGCGGTTTCGGGTGCATCAAAAAGCGTGCGAGCGATCGGCACGCTTTTCGAGGTAAACCAGCGGTTCCGGGTGCATCAAAAAGCGTGCGGGAAATCGGCACCCTTTTCGAGGTAAGTTGGACCCCTGGTCCGCACCCGATCGCTAAGTGTTGAATTTGGGGATTTAGGTTTCAATCCCACTCCCCATTCACGCCAGAATGATTAATTTACTTTTTGTTTGCGGGGGTAGAGGTTTTCCCCACTCTTTTCCTGTGCGTTAGTTCCCCATCTAAACTCGTGCGAGGAACCCAAACCCCAGTTTTCCCCTCTATCGGTTGGCGTGAAGAATCGAGACGACGAGACGGGGAGAAGGAAGGCCGATCGCACTTCCTGCGGAATCCGGCGAAAACGAGGTGAGCATTTTGGGTCTTTTCGTTGTCTTACGGTGTGAGGTTTTCCTTTTGTCGGGTCGCGTGCGAGGCAAGTTTGGTACTAAACGGGAGGCCGCCGCCGCCGTGGTTAAACGGGAGGCCGCCGCCGCCGTTACCGTGTTCACGGAGTCATCGCCGCAGCCGCCGTGATCGCGTGGTCGCAACCGGAGCCGAAAAAGGGGGCCGTACTGTTCACTAGGGCACACCTCAGGCCGCGGTCCACCGCGCCGGCGTGCACCCGGCGCACGTGTCCGCGGCCCGGGACCGCGAACCCGGCGCATGGAAGGGTGCGCTAGGCCGCGCGGTCCACCGGGCCGGCGTGCACCCGGCGCACGCCTCCGCGGCCTGGGACCGCAGACCCGGCGCACGGGTGGGTGCGCCAGGCCGCGCGGTCCACCGGGCCGGCTTGCACCCGGCGCACGCCTCCGCGGCCTGGGATCTCAGACCCGGCGCACGGGTGGGTGCGCCGGCCGCGCGGTGCACGCCATAGGCGTGCACCCGGTGCTCGTCGCGCAGCGGGGGAGGCGATGAACCCGGTGCGCGGCCCGGCCCAAGCCGCGGCGGTCCACCGCCTGCGGCGTGCTCCCGGCCCGTGCCGCGGCCGCCTGCTGCTGTGGACCCGGTCCACGCCTGGTTTCGTGCACCAGGGTTCAGAAAAGAATCCAGAAGCTCCGTTTCTGGCCCGTTTCGCCCCGTTTTTGAGTGTTTTTGACCACGACGACGAATTGTTTTTAATGATAACTCTTATTGTAGCTTGCGGGCACAAGGCGAGGGTATTTTTTTAGTTGGAGCTCCCGCACGTCTTCTCCTTCGTGTTTGAGGTGGGTTTTTGTTTTGAGACTTAGCATAGGACTTCCGGCATTTGTAATTACTTCCATTTATGCGTTTAACTGTGCTAATGATGATAGTCCCTATGGTTCTCTCTTTGTGGTTAGGTGAGTAACGCCGAACGTCGACTAAAACATCGAAAACGGGAGAGCCGACGCGATCCCAGGACTCCGCGCGGCGAAGTTCCCCGCATGGCACCGACCCGTGCGGCGCGCACACAGCTTGCGGACAGCCCTGCGCGGCCCCAACCCGTCTGCGGCGGCCCCGCACGGCGCGCCTGTCGCGCGGCGCGCTGCCTGCAGGCAGCCCGCGCGGCACCTGCCCGCGCGGCACCTGCCTGCGGGTAACCCCGCGCGGCGCGCGTGCCGCGCGGCGCGCTGCTTGCAAGCGGCCCGAGCGGCACCAGCCCTCGCGGCGCCTGCCTGCGGGCGGCCCCGCGCGGTGCGCCTGCCGCGCGGCGTGCGGCCTGCAGGCGGCCCGAGCGGCACCAGCCCGCGCGGCGCCCGCTTGCGGGCAGCCCCGTGCGGGGCGCGGCCTGCAGGCGGCCCGCGCAGCACATGCCCGCGCGGTGCCTGCCTGCGGGCGGCCCCGCGCGTCATGCCTGCCGTGCGGTGCGCGGCTTGCAGGCGGCCCGCGCGGCACATGCCCGCGCGGCGCCTGCCTGCGGGCAGCCCCCCGCGCGGCGCGCCGCCTGCAGGCGGCCCGCGCGCCACCAGCCCGCGCGGTGCACGCCTGCGGACAGCCCCGCGCGGCGTGCCTGCCACACGGCGTGCTGCCTGCAGGCAGCCTGCGCGGCACCAGCCCGCGCGGCGCCTGCCTGCTGGCAGCCCCCGCGCGGCGCGCCTGCCGCGCGGCGCGCCGCCTGCAGGCAGCCCGCGCTGCACCAGCCAGCGCGGTGCCTGCCTGCGGGCAGCCCCGCGCGGCGCCCTTGCCCTGCGGCCCAGCCCCGCGCGGCGCGCGGCCGCGGCGGCTTCCCCCAAAAGGGCCGAACCCCTAAGGAAAACTGCGAGAAAACCTAAAAAAAAAACTCACATTCGATCCGCCAGAGAGAGAAAAAGAAGAAGGGGATCGTCCTACCGTTGCCCGATTGATCCCGAGCAAGAAGGCCTCTGTCCCTCTCCCGGTCTCTAACACCCTGATCGTCTCGCCGTCGTCTTGAAGCGAGAGCGAAGAAGGGTTGGGTTCTCCGATTTCTTTTTTTTTTTTTTTCTCTTTTCTTGTGTCGTGATCGCGTGAAACCTAACAGGATGAAAAGAGGAAAAACCAAGGGAAAAACCCTAAGTCCTCGGTTCATAAACCCAACCCAAGGAGACAAAATTAGCGGCTCAAAGTTACCTCGAAAAATGTGCAAATCGTCCGCACGGATCCCGGAGCATCTAAAAGACCGCAAACTTTAAAATTAATTTCTGGGAGATCCCGCGGTCGGAATTCAAATCCGATCGCACCACCGTTCTCCGTTTCGCAAGCTCTATCGCCTAAAAATACCCGCGAGCCTCGACAGACTGTCCAGAAATATTTGAAAATTAGCACCCGCCGGATCACTACACGTAGGAAAGGAAAGAGAAAAACGAAAAAGAACAGCGGGTCTTACAAAATCCCAGCTCGGAACTCCCCCAAAAAAGTGAGAAGAGAGGGAGAGGAAGTCTATTTATAGCCCAAGGGGGGGGGGGGGAGACACTTCGAGGTACAATTTCGGGCGCCCGAAACATCCGAGCGCCGAATAGGGAATAGCCAGGGCAGCGCCCGAATTCACCCGGGTAGGCCACGTGGCCTGCCCCACGCACTAGCGAGGCGCGGCCGCCCAGGCCGCGCCATGCGGCACACCCACGCCGGCGGGTGGTTGGTGCCAGCCAACCACCGCGCGACGCGTGGCACGCCCACGCCACGCCCGCCTGACCGGCGCGGAATGGCCACCTGCCCTCGCCATGTTGCGCACGACCCGCACAGTGGCCGGCCGCCCGCAGCCGCCACACGTCCCAGGCCGCCACTCGCTGCGCCCAGCGCACGTGCCTGCCATGGACCACGCCACCCTGCAGCGCTGCGTGGACCGCACCGCGTGAGCCGGCCTCTCCCGAGCCACCACGCGTCCCCGTGCGGGTCCATGCACCCGGCCGCGCATCTCCGTGGACCGCGCGCGCTGCGCCGGCCAATCCGGCTCTGCCACGTGGCACCCCGACGGTCCACGGCTCCTCCCGTGCACCCGAAAACAAAGAAAACTTCCGGGTGTCCGTTCTCGGGCGTTCGAACTTCGAAAAACACAAATAAATAGTCGATTTTCGACGTTTTTCCGCACTGAATCCAAATCCGGCCTTGGATTAGCCTGGAACCCCTTCTAAAATTCGGCGAAAGTAGCCGAAAGACAGACTTGATGCAGAAACCTCACTGAGTCCGTCCGACGTGTCCATATGACGCATTGCGGGTCCGACACACCAAAATAGGTGTTCCACAACAAGGATCAATAGGAAAAGCTGCACTGGGATTTGGGCCACTACACTCACACCCTCGGGTGACCATTTTTTCAGGTTCAGGTGCAGTCAGCGAGACTGATGACAGGGGCAAGGGCCTAGCAGCATAGAAACCTAGAGGGTCTAGCAGATGTTATCCCTTTTATATTTTGAGTGAACTATATATTGCGAGGAAAAATATAAAAGTTGTAATATTATTTAATTGCAAGTTGAGAGCTCGGAATGTCATAAAGTTATTTATAGTTCACTCTTATCACACTTTCATTTACAGTTTAAACTTATTGTTTATTGAATGAAAGTTTTAAATTAGTAGTGATTTTTACTCTGATATTATATCTCATCATACGCATTGTTTTGATTGGAGATGGATGCTACCGTTCCTTTCGGATAGTGAGAGGTCATGCCCGATTGGTGGGTCTGTTGATATATCCGAACTGTCCAAATTGACGGTCTCGAGACGTGACAAAGTTCACCACACCTCCAACCCAAAACTCCATAGAAAGAAGAACCCCCCAAAATGCAAGTTTCACATAGAGATGAAACCCAAAAAAAAAAAGGGTATGAAGTCTCTGGACCACCATGGACGGTGGAGATCTAAACCTCAACAGAAAATTAAAAGAAAGGGGTGTAATTTCACATAGTTGAATTAACATAAAAATTTCTTTATTGTTATTTTGGCAAAATTTATGTTTGTTGGCTTCACGTATCGGACTTCAATTTTATTGGATTTTTTTTTTTTTAATATAACCTTCTAAATTTTTAAATTTGCAAATTAGTGAAATTTTTTTTTATAAAACTAATCCTACTTTTGCCACACGGGCGCCACGGGGGAGAAACCGGCTGAAGGCGGTAAATCATTCACTGTCTTCACAAAACGCTGTGAAGGCACTGAATGATTCAGCGTCTTTAGTGTTTATACTAAAGATTCAACGCTTTTAGTTTTACACTAAAGGCGCTGAATGATTCAGCGCCTTCAGTATTTATACTAAAAGCGCTAATGTCGCCTTTAGTGTAAACACTAATGGCACTGAATCGTTCAACGCCTTATACATCATACCACGGACCCTGCGGACTTGGCCAAATTTTATAAAAATTGGCCAAATTCTCAGTGTACACTGACTGTGAAGGTGGTGAATGATTCAACGCCTTTAGTATTTACATTAAAGGTGCTAAATCATTCAGCGCCTTTAGTGTAAACATTAAAGGCACTGAATTATTCGGCGCCTTCACAGCGTTTTATGGAGACGGTGAATGATTCACCACCTTCAGCCGATTTCTCTCCCGTGGTGCACGCGTGGTAAAAATAGGGTTAGTTTTACAAATAAAAATTTCACAGGTTAATTTGCAAATTTCAAAAAAGTTTAGGGTTATTTCAAAAAAAAATTTAAATTTTTTTAGTTTTATATATTATATTATTATATTAAATTAGACCAAACTTAAGTTTGAAATAATTAAATCCAAACAAAATGCCAAATGCTCAAAATTTGACCCAAATTAAATAAAAAAACTCAACATAACACGGAATTTTTTTTTAAAAAAATCAGTTTTAAATCAATTCATCACAATTTAACTATGGCTATAAGCTCAGGTTGGTTCGTTTTTTGCTTTTTGACAATCTGCTTTCGCCTCCTCTACCTATAGCGCATCAATAGCTTTGCTATAAAAATATCCTTTCGCATGTATCTTCTTTGTTAGCTGAAAATCAGAGCAGTAATTGAACTTCATGCATGGCTACACTAACTATTTTATGTGAGAAAATTTTTGTAATGAATTGTATTATTAATGGGAATATGAAGGATTTTTTTTACGTGAGTATTCACGTGACTTGATAGACTTGCAAGGGTACATATATAAATGCCCCACTACAAATGGAAACTAAAAACTTGATAAATTTCTTATGCACCTAGATACTGGTTTTAAATGTAAACAAACAATAGCTCATGATCATAATCCACCAATTTCTTTGCATTTGAGTATCAACATTACATTGAACTGAATCCTGACTAACACGAGTAGTTTTTCTTCTTTTTCTGTTGGTGCGCCTTTACAATACAAAGCATCAACATCCAAGCCTACAAAATGAATCAAAGGAAATAAAAAAAGATTATTAGAAGAACGAAAAACAGAGAATAGATTCCCTATTTCATCTTCATGTCCTACCAAGACATCCCCATCTTTTCCTTTGTGTATTCAAATGATTGACTATTTAAATAATTGGCTTTAAGCTTTATGAACACCATAGATCTTTCTTCATTTTCTTCCCCTCACCCTTCTGATACCTCCACTTCCATTCTTTGTACAATCTTTCCACTTTTGCGAGCTTGTTTACTATGGCAAGTCTTGACTTTCCAAATTTTTAAAATCAAACGAGTTCCTTCTCTCCTTTAACTAACATTTCTTTCTTTATTTTCCTAATATTTTTTCCTTTTTTTCAATTTCTTTTTGCCTTTCAATATCTCTTTTTATTTTTTCTTTTTTGATCGCCCCCTTTTCTCCACGACTATCGCATTGTTCACATCGTTCTCTTTCTTTTTCTAAGATTTGACAATGAAACTAATTTTGTGCTTCATTTCTTTTTCATTTTACTATAGCGATCAAAAGCGAGTGTTAATTTCATTATCCCTCTTCCTCTCTCTCTTTCTCGATAGAATGAGTTAGTTATAAGAAAGTAATTACTCATTCTTCTAATGTAGGTGATGAAGACCTATAAAGATCATAGGGAGCCCAGAGATGATCGACAGAACATGGCTTCCTCGAGTCAAGCCTCAGCCAAGGTTTTCCCTTCCCACTCCAATGGAGGAGGCTAATGGGCCCCGGATGGAGGCTCCTGCACTTCCCCTCGATATTATCTCCACCTAAGCCATGTTGGTTCCAACGGTGGTCCACAGCCTTTATGTTGCCAGCAAGCACCAATAGGAAAGGCGGCAGTGAGCCAAGGTGGTATATCCTCTTTTGCTTCTGCACCCCCATCCAGTCCTCCACCATCCTCGTGTACCCTCCCTTCCTCCACATCGCCACATCTATCACCATCACTCCTGTGTTGAAATAGCAAGGTCGTCGACCCTCGAATGTGGTAGCAAGTGTTGGGTCCGACCAGAAAGCGTCTGTGAAGTACTTGGTAAAGTTGGCATGGCAATATTCAGGAGCAGCAATAACTCGGCCCTCAAGATCGACCTGCCAGAGGCGACGAATGTCGTCGACAACAATAACGTCTGAATCGAGATATATGGCGCGGGTGACATTGGCCGGGAGGACATCCGCGAGGTAGATACGAGCATAGTTGAGTGGCTGGTCGAGAGCGTGGCGGATGGAGCGAGAGATGCGACTGCGAACACGGGAGGGGTCAAACCGATAGACACGGAGGTCAAGATAGGGGAAGGTGGAGCGAATGGATGCGAGTAGATTGGAAGATGATAGCGAGGTGACAAGGAAGTGAAACGTCACACTCTCCGGACAGGAGGTGTGCTGGAGGATGGAGAGGACGGCAGCCATAGTGCCGCGGAGGTAGTTTGTGTCAAGGGTCATAGTAATGTCCACACGGGATGACAGGAAGCATTCCTCGCCATTACGGAAGGCAGGGGCCTCACGAAAAGCCGGGAACGAGAGGGAAGGCTGACGCACGACATCCACACGGATGCTATTGACAGCAAGCACTTCACGATCAACCATAGTGAGAAGGAGAAGCAAAGAGTAAAATGCGAGGGATAACGAGGACGAGGACAGGAGGCCCCCGTGACGGGGAGGGCAATGGCGGGCCATCCTAGTCCTGCCCGAAGAGGAGGCGTAGGTATTAGAGAGAGAGAGGGAAGAAGAGATGTAAAGAGGAAGCCATGGATGCTGAAGAAGAATGACGGAGAGGGGAGGTCAGGCTTAAGTTGGGAGGTGGGTAGAATTGTGAGGGAAGGAGAGAAGGACGGAGGAATATTATCAATTGGTGTGACCATTGTTATTGTTATTATTAGTTAGTAGTTATGCAATGGTGAAGAGGCATGTTATTAGGGACAGCTAGCGCAAATGTTACTTATCAAGTATATTGAGAAAGAAAGACACGTTGACTGGTAGCATTTTCAGTTAAAACAAAGTAGATCGGTGAAGACGAAATCGTATGTAATTTCTTCCATTCTATGCTGTGGCATTGCCATGCCAGAGAGAGAGAGAAATGAAAGAATGAAAGAAAGAAAAGAGAGGGGCCGGGAATATAATGGGATTCGTATTTCCGTGTCGGTACCGCTTGTACGCGGTTTACCCCTCGCTATATCCTCGAAATTATCTCACGTCGACCAAAATTAGCCAATCAACAACTACTAAAACCAACAGAATTATAGATGGATTGCAACAGATGTGTTTTTCATAGTACGCGTTGAAGTTATGTAAATTTATATGCACATATATTTCTGCTGACTGAAAGCTATACTTGCAAGCGTATTTTTAGTTGCGGCTTTCTCTATACAGGGAAAAAAATATTAAAACTACGACCGAAAGAAACTAAACAAAAATATCAAAATGATTTCCTTGTAGAAGATATTGTAAAAAGTTGGACTCCCTCCATTTAACTACTATATTCAATTGTTTGATGGTCCAAAGTAAAAAGAAATTATACAAAGAACAACATCAAACCCCTCCATATGATATTCTTTATAAGAAGCTCTTAGTAAATTTTATAACCCTGAAAAAAAAAAAAAAAAAAAAAAAAAAACAGGCCCATAGAATTAGTTAATACAATTTACAAGATATAATTATGATATTTTAGTACGTAAAAATATTTAGAAACTATCTTGAACTTTGGATCATTTGAAAACAACTATTTTACCTGTTTGGTTCACAAATTTAAAATTTTCACTCGTAATTAACTTTTTAAAAAATCTATTCTCACAATAGAAATTTAGTTTTGTGAAAATATTTTTATTTGGTAAGTATCTTAGAATACTTAGGTATTAATTATTTCTATATTTGGTTCACAGAAATTGCCCAGATATACAATAAAATTACTACAATACCCTTTTTTTATAGAGACACATTTTATATAGAGGCTTTTATATATTATTTTCCAAAAAAAAAATTGTATAAAAATCATAACTAATGAAATATATAAAATCTATTTAGATATTCCTAAATTTAGGGGATAAATAACTTTATTTGTCTGTACTTAGTTTTAAATTTTGGAATAGAATATAAAATTTGCTAAAGGGTATTTTAGATTTTTAAAATCGATATTATTTTTCCAAAAAAAATTAGCATGGGAAGTGGGTTTCAAATCCCACATTTAAGGGATTATAATTTTTCATAATAATTTTTAACTTCTACTAAGTCAAATTTTATATTGAAATAAATAGGAAATTTCATAAGTCTGACTCTCAATTTTCAGGCATTTAAAAAAATATCGTTAACCAAATAGGTGGCTTTTCAATCACTATCTTTACTTTTAGTGTCTCTTTGTCCTCGAGCCCAAAAAATTATTAAATTCAATAGTAATTCTGTTAAATTTAATATTTTTAATTACATTTTAGCAAATGCAACCATTTTAATTAATGAAGAATTAAGTGATCATAAATTTAAAGAATTAATTATTAGTGAATGAAATCCACAAAATTAAGAAACTTCCAATGATGGCAAGTATCCAAATCATGAACAATTGAGAAAAATTGAGAATGACAATCTTATGACAACCCCTCCGAATAGAAAACACTACAACAAAATTAGGCTATAAAAATATATTTTTATAATATTTTTGTGTAAATATTTTATCTATATTTCATTTATATCGAAAATTAGGTTATAGAAAAATATTTTTGGGACATATTATAATAATGTGTCGTTATACATCTTAGCGATTGCACGTATAGCGATACTAATAATAAGTATCGATATTTTTACCAGCGATATTTTTTTTTTTAAATTTTAAAAATTCATAAAAGTATCTGTATAGTATAATTTTGTTGTAGTGAAATATTTGAATTCAAATATTATATATTTATAAAATGTATTTATATAAATATTATAATCCCAATATTTTGTACTCAATAAGTTAATATATTAAGTGTTAGTTTTGTATGTTCTCCGTTGAGGACAACAACCATTTTTCATAAATTATAATTTGTTTCATGGTATCAGAGCAATAAGACATTAGTCATCATATTTGATCTAATGGTTATTTTCGCTCTTTCTTTTTTTCCCACCACAATCCGGGAGGCTAGTATCTACAACTCTATCAAACAAGAACAGGTTTTAGGCACAGCCCCGTAGCTTTCGTCTCGAAATAAGGAAACGATCCCTATAACCCAGATCACTTAAATCCTCTCGGGTGAGAAAGTATGCAAAAAATGATGACAGTTATTAGTGAAAACTATTTTTATTTGAGAAGCCCAATTTAATAGATTTTGGTTCTTTAATAAAATCAATCAAAACAAGTTTTATTTTCCAAATTCCATAGGGCTATTGCCTTCACCCAAATCAAGCAAGAACATGCTCCGGCGACCATTCGAAATTCGGAGGAAAAACAATAGTTTACTGAAATTATGTGTGTCCACAAACAGTCTGGGTTTCAGATCTTTCTATCACCAGTACACTACTGCTATGAACGCAGTGATGACAAAAAGAACAGAGAAAACCCGACGACTCGAGACCACCGTTTACTCAAACGGTTCCTGACACCCGTACAAGACTAGCCACAGCTACCTGACTCCACTTGGCCCCCAAGCACGAGTGCAACATACATCCTACACTAAAAGAAATCCCGACCACTCGGCCTACTACCCGGGCGAGAAAAACACTAAGTCCAGGAATAGAATGTAAAGTGAGAATGCCTAAAGTATAAAAGAACCTAGCCTAAATGATGGTTCTCTACTAGTCTGGTTAAATACATGCAACATATGACGGGGTGCTAGTCAAGATTCTAATATTTCGTTATCATAAGAAATAACCAATATACTAATTCTATTATATATGCTCGGTCCACAAAAAGGAGTACCCTACTTATCATGCATGCATACTACAATATATAATTAGTACGCTACCCGAGAGTTTTGGAAGAAAATCCAATCCACAAGAAACGCGACGATCCGCCGGATGATCGAGTCGAAACTTGGCATGCACGTTCCTCAACCTCTCAAGATTTCAACATAATGAAAATCATCCAAAAAATCCTCTCGGATCGGTAGCGGAAAACAAAACACTAAAGTGCTGCCCAACAAGTTCGGCAAAATCAGTGAGCGCGTCGCTCGAGTGTCGAAGCAAATCCGAGCGTAATTTTTTTCCGGGACTAAAAGAAAAAATTCTCACCTCGATCATGATGAAGAGTTCCAACTTGTACTTTCCCCGCAAAACACCGAAATCGCTGCAAAAACTGAATCACAATCCGAACGCTGCAAAAGTCACACTGTCAAAAATCTGCATTTACTATTTTGCGCAACAGTCCCAAAAACTAAAAATATTCACCTTTGTAAATACCTCAAAAAAATCCAATAAAAATACGGCGACGTTCCTTGCAAAGTGTAGATGCAAATTGACCTCACAGGCTGAAATCCGACAATCGTGAACCAAGATAAAAATCCAACAAGCTCTAGTGTCTAGAAAAATCCACAGCATGGAAGGGGGTCAAAGATGCTTTGAAAACCCTAGTAAAAACACAAAATAGAGGAAAATGGTAGACACGGAAAACAAAGGCCTACCTCCTGTAGAAACGCTGTCACAAAAATCAGCTAAAAATTCGGGCCAGCTCAAGGAAGCCCGCGGACAAAACTGCGACGAAAGAAGCCACCAAAAGAGGAATGTCTGTAGGACCCCTGAACCCCATGCAGCTTTTCCCGTGAATCCACTGTGCAAACACCTGTTGATGGTGTATCTGGCCCATAGTGCATCAAAGGGATGCCACAGATGGACCCTATGAGCTTTGGTTAGCTATGTTGGCCTTCGGCGGCTTTTGTCGAATTTTAGAAAAGGAATTTAGCCAAACGGAGGGTGGATTTGGATTCAGCGTGGAAAAACGCTTGAAAATGGCTTTTTATTTGCTAAATTCTGAGTCCGGATGCCCAAAAACGGACTCCCGGAAGTTTTACAGCAATTCTGGTGCATGGGGGAGCCGTGGACCGGCGGGCATGCCACGTGGCAGGCGCTGATTGGCCGGCGCACGCGGCCGGGTCCACGGAACAGCGGGGGAGAGACCGGGTGCACCGTGGAGCGCGTGGACCGGGGCGCGCCACGTGGCAGCCCCGGATTGGGCGGCTCAGGTGCGCCCGGTTTGCCGGGGTGCACCGCGGAGCGCGTGGACCGGGGCGCGCCACGTGGCAGCCCCGGGTTGGTCGGCTCGGGTGCGCCCGGTGTGTGGGGGAGCGCGGGGAGGCGTGGACCGGGGGCGCGCCACGTGGCAGCTCCGCATTGGCGGGCTCACGAGCGCGCGGTCCACGCGCCGCGCGAGGCAGCTGGCGGGGGTAGGCATCGTACCGCGGGCAGGCGCCGTACCGCGGGCAGGCTGCCGGCGGCCGGCGGCAGGGCGGCAGGCGGCGGGCGGCAGGGCAGGCGGGCGGCGTGGCAGGGGCCACGTGGCGCCCGCTGATTCGCGGGCGCCACCCACCGCACTGCCGCGGGCAGGGCCACGTGGCGCCCCCGGGGAAGCTTGCACGGCTGTGCCGTGTTCGGGGGACACGTGGCGGGCGCCGGGGCGGGTCGGACGGATCGTGGATCCCGTCCGACGGCGTGTAGCGGGCCGGGCCGCACTGTGCGCGCCCGAAAACTGGTGGGCCGGGCCGCACTGTGCGCGCCCGGAAATTTCCGGGCGCCCGAATCTTGGACAAAATGGGAATTTTCCCAATTGTTCCTCCAAGCTCTATAAATAGCCAACCCGAGCCCTCTTCTTTGGCTTTTTTCTCCCAAACCGCACCTCTTCTGCCCGAGCCACCTTAAGGAGATTTGTTCATCTCTTGATGCTTGATCTTCCTGCCGAGTTCTAGGATTTTAGGAGGCTCGAATCCCGAGGTTCCCCATTTTACGGCGCGGCGCGACGTTGCATTTCCTGTTTTCTTCTTCGGCGCAGCGGTGATGTTTTAGCTCCCCTGGACTACCCCGAGGTCCTCTTTCAGAGATTCTTGCGCCGACAGACTCCTTACAGGTAGGGCTTCAACTTTTATTTTGGTCGCACTTTCCCGTTTCGAGGTTTTGGCACGGATCCCGAGGCAAACAGTGACCCCCTTTTTCTGTATGGAATTCCTTGACAGCCCTGAGGTATATTGGCCATATCTTCGCGCACGAGCGTCAGACGGGAACGAGCTTATACAACTTTTTCATCTACGGATCGCAAGGAACGCGCTCGTATTTTTCTTGGAATTTCCAGAGGATTATTTCGAGGTGAAAATCACTGTTTTCTCAGTGAACAGTGCACAGTTTTTAGCACAGATTTTCGTGTGATGTACCCCTCTTGCCGAATTTTTATCTTGACTTACCGATCGCAGTTTTGGGCGTGCAAGGTACCGTTGCGAAGCTAGCGACGCGAGGATCGCCGTGATATTTTTCTTGGAATTTCTTGGGCACTTTCAGCAGGTGATAATTTAACAGTTTCGGGACTGTTGTTGTATGGATTAATAAAGACAGTATTTGGGAACCTAAGTGTATTTAGTGGGCTTTGTGTTGTGCCAGGAGTGTTTTGGGCATACTGTACCTGTTGGAGCGCAGGATTGGAGTTTTGGTATTTTCAGCTGTACGGACCCTGACAGTTAGCGCTTCAGGTGGGTGGTTGTTGTACTCCTCTCTTTGGTATGCCCACTAGGAATATTAGAGTACCCTTGAATTGAAGATGCTAAATATGTGATTGGTAGACTTGCATGCTTTAGGAAATTAATTATTAGTAATCAGATCCCTGATAAACTGTTGTTAGAATGATCACCTGATTTTAATCGCTTAATTAATCTGGACTGTATGCTTGGAGACAAAATAGTAATTGAGGACTGCAAAACTGATAATTTTTCATATGAGACTGTCACCCTAGCTTATGTCACTCTAAATTGTTTATTCTTGGAAATTGGACAAAATGTTGGAACATTGCATGATTAAACGGGTCACATAATATTGTCATCTTTTACTGCTACACTATTTTTGGGACTTGACTTAGGAGAAACCATGCATTTATTCTTTTTCTCCTATCCTTGATAGACTTGAGGCATAGTTGCTCGGATTCGAGCGGATGTTGGACAGTGTAGTCAGATATTGGGGATTTGGGACAGTCTGGGCTCTTGACAGGGGTTGCGGCGACCACGGATCTTGGGTGGTTGACCGGGTTATATTATTGCATCAGATTGGGTATTTGGGGATCGGGCTTTCTTTAGTGGAGGGTTTTTCCCACTTCATTGAGTCTCGATCCAGTCCTGCTATATATGGTTACTTGTGGTTTCTTACTTTCCTCGTGTGGGTCGCTCCCCACGAGTGCGACTCCGGAGTGCGCGGCAGGCAGACTTTGAGTCCTGGGGACTCCTTTGCTTCGGTGTTATGCGTAGGCTGGCATACCCGAGGCGGCAGAGCAGGCAGTGCCAGTGTCCACTGGCGGTCAGATTGGGTCATTTTGACAGGCTTCTGATACTGATGCATACTTTGCCATCCTGGTTGGTTTAGCATGTAGAGGCATATTAGGGGTAGCACTTCATCTGTGGTCACTCATATTGCACTCCCCTTTTCTTCCTTCCCCTTTTGCCTCTGATTTCCTGGTGGGCATATTTGAGCTGAGGCTTTACCCACTAGGGGAGGCTACTATTTATAGTAGTACTTACCCCCATTGTCTTTTCTTGTCTCTTTTTCCCCTTGTTTTGCAGAGTCCTCTGTGGGAGTTGCTGGACCGTCAGCAGCTGAGCGAGGTAAGAGGATCGCGGACTAGTTAGCGAGCCACCGAGAGATGTAGCTGGATATTTTGGTCACCCGGTCTTCTCAGACAGTTTTATTTTACTTCCTTTTGGGTCTGGCTTCTGCCAGCTGGTTGTATTTTGTTGTGAGCTGGGAGAGACATCTGTATTTATTTTTACAGTTGTACTTTACTTACTTCCAGCTTCTGTCTGAGATACAGTAGTTTTAGTTTAGCTCTGATTATTATGCTCTTTTATTACTACTTCTTATATCTGAGCAGGTTACCGACGCTTCGTGTATGTGGGAAATACCGCATGCACGGCGGATCTGTAGACGGGCCCGGGTTCTGGTTTACACCCGGGGCGTGACAGATTAAGTTGGTATCAGAGCTTAGGGATAGGTCAGTTGGGACTTAGGAAACCCTAGGCTTTTGGACAGACCCTAGGATGATAGGGCGTGAGTGGCGTGACATTTTGCGAAAGTCGGTGATTTTATAGTTAACTCTTCCAGTGAGTGAAGAGGGATCGACATAGCCTATTTCTGTTGGACCATTATGTTGGCTGCAGACAACATAAGGCTACAGAAATAGGAGGATGTCTTTTGACTTTCGCCAGATTGGGTCGTGTGGGGCTTTGTTGCTGATGTTTGGTTTCTTGTGACAGGATGCCTCCTCGACGTCGGATGCCTACTCGGGGTACTCCTTCACCCCCTGTTGAGCCAGAGCAGGCTAGGCCCTCTGAGCTTACTGAGTTGAGGGCCTTGGTGGCCCAGTTGGCGGAGGGACAGCGCCGCCAGGAGCAGAGGATTGACCAGCTACTTACTCAGAGAGAGGCACCACCCCCGGTTGTTCCTGAGGCCCTTGTGCCTCCTGTTGCACCTTTTGTGCCATCTGCGCCATCTTCGAGTAGCGGGGCCCCTGGAGCTATTCAGCCTTTGACTGCGGAGGAGGAGCAGGATTTTGCTGACAAACTCTCCAAGTTTGTTCAGCGGGGACCACCTAGATTCTCGGGGCGGGATGCTCAGCCCCGGGCTGTTGGGAGATGGCTTTCTGCGATGGAGAAGCTTTTTCGGGACTTCTTCATCGACCCGAGGTATCGAGTGCACATGGCGGTGCACTGTTTGGATGGAGATGCTGATTTTTGGTGGCAGCGGGTAGAGCCACCGGAGTTTCGGATTACTCGGCAGCTGCCTTGGGAGGAGTTCCGACGGATGGTGTTGGACACCTACTTTTCTACCAGTGTGAAGAAGAAGTTGGAGGACGACTTGAAGAACCTGCAGCAGGGCGAACGATCGGCCCATGCCTATTTCCAGGAGTTCATGGATTTGCTGAACTGTGTGCCTTTCGTCGCCCGTGACGGTCCGCATCAGGTGGAGTTGTTTGAGGCAGGCCTTCGTCCAGAGATTTACACACTTGTGCATGCTCAGAGATTTCAGACCCTGGAGGCAGCCGCCGAGCATGCACAGTGGGTGGAGAGGGGCGATCAGGAGGTGGCCAGGCGGAGGGCCGCGGTCGCGCAGAGTTCCGACAGGAAGCGACCAGCCCCAGAGGACGGGGGACAGGCCAGCTCATGGAGACCGCCACGGCCGCCGCAGTCCCAGTCTTACAGCCGTGGGCGATCTGATAGGAGAGGGCCTGGTGGACCCCAAAGACCGCAGCAGCACCAGCAGCAGAGATCGCAGCAGAGGCAGCAGAGATCTCAGCAGCAGTCCTCGAGACAGCAGCAGCAGCCGAGACAGCCTCGATCTTCTGACCGATGTATCTTTTGCAGGGGTCAGCACCCGGCGGACACTTGCGACTTGAGATGGGGGCGATGTTACCGGTGCGGACAGCCGGGACATGTGCGAGCTACCTGCCCCCTTATTACTTCCTCGGCACCTTCCTCGGCGTCGGCTCCATATTCCCCTCAGCAGCAACGGCCTTATGCTCCAGCGAGCAGGCCGTCCACCTCTCATCCTACAGACTCTCGACCTCCAGCACCGAGCGGGCGGGTGTATGCCGCCCAGTTAGCAGATTCCTACGGCAGACCAGGTGGTGGCAGGTATTACCCTACTCTTTGGTATTCGGACTCGCACTTTATTCGACACTGGAGCATCTCATTCTTTCATTAGTCGAGCATTTGCATCACTTCATGGTCTAGAGGTAGAGTCCTTGCCACTTGCTTTAGAGGTACGGGTTCCTGAGCATGTTTTGCATGTCGAGGCGCGTTGTTTGGCTTGCCCGGTACAGTTGGGGCCTTGGATTTTGCCTGCAGACTTGCTTGTTTTGCAGCAGCTCCAGGATTTTGACTTGGTGCTTGGGATGGATTGGCTGTCACGGTATTCCGCCACCATCGACTGCCGAGAGAGGACGGTGACTCTTCGCGAGCCTGGACAGGAGGAGTTCATCTTCAGAGGCTGCCAGAGCACGCTGTTCGCAGCGACCATTTCCTCGGCGAAAGCTAGGAGGTTGTTGAGCAGTGGTTGCACTGCCTTCTTGGCCACTGTGGTGGAGGTGCCTACGGCGGCACTGGGACTCGAGGATATCCCTATTGTCCGAGAGTTCCCAGATGTGTTTCCCCCTGAGTTGACGTCGATGCCGCCGGAGAGGGAGATTGAGTTTGTGATTGATGTAGTCCCTGGGACTGCACCAATCTCAAAGGCACCCTATAGGATGGCGCCAGCTGAGTTGAAGGAGTTGAAAGCCCAGCTTCAGGATCTTTTGGATAAGGGCTTCATCAGACCCAGTGTATCTCCGTGGGGAGCGCCTGTGTTGTTTGTTAAGAAGAAGGATGGGTCACTTCGGTTGTGTGTGGATTATAGGGAGTTAAATAAAGTGACCGTCCGGAACAAGTATCCCCTCCCCCGGATTGATGATTTGTTTGATCAGCTGCAGGGAGCATCGGTGTTCTCGAAAATTGATCTGCAGTCCGGTTACCACCAGCTGAGGGTGAGGGCCGAGGACATCTCCAAAACGGCTTTCAGATCGCGGTACGGGCATTATGAGTTTACGGTGATGCCTTTCGGATTGACAAATGCCCCTGCCGCATTCATGGATTTGATGAACAGGATATTCCAGCCGTTTCTGGACCGGTTTGTGGTGGTGTTTATAGATGATATCCTGATTTACTCTCGGAGTGATCGGGAGCACGAGGAGCACTTGAGGATTGTGCTACAGCTTCTGCGGGAGAAGAAGCTGTATGCCAAGCTCAAAAAGTGCGAGTTTTGGCTCCGGAAAGTTGCCTTTCTGGGTCATGTTGTTTCAGCTGCTGGAGTGGCGGTGTCACGCCCCCGGGGGTTTTTGAGTCATTTAAAGCGGAAAATTGCGTGTCTATTTTTTTTTCTTAATAAGGTGATATAAACCTCAACCCCGGTGCGTGCCAGACCGCCACATACACAAATTCACTCTGTCCACGGACAGAGTCTCCTTTGTATATGCACGGCGTCTCATTTACAACATACAATTCATCACACATTAATCACCAACCAACAACCATACCGTAGACATTCATCACCAATTAAAGCAAGTTTATAAAGCGGCGTCAGTGTTTGGAAAGGATAAAACCCAGCGTTTGCAAAATCCGTGCCCACACGGCACTTCGTTTTGAGAAAACATTTTCGCAATCCTTTAATTTATCATGAAAACATGCCGCATAAAAGGAACGCCACTAAACGTAATTAAAACATAAGAATACACCTCATCCACAGAGCTAATTAGTACATGTTCACAACTAAAGCCATCCACAAGCAAATTAAGTATTTATACGAAAAAGGAAATGAGATATAATCATAATAACCAAGTGTCCGACTACGGTCCTCACGACGCAGCCCCACCGTCACCCCGGCTGACGCACCTAGTAGCAGTACCTGTCACGGAGTGGGTAACGTCAGTGACAAACAAAGTAGATGTCTAATAGTATCAAGGAAGGAAAAACGAACCGAAAACACCGAGTACACCGTAACCTTTCGTTAAACCCCTGTGCATATTTTAAACTGGGCACCAACCCCAGATTATTTATTAATTAAGCTGGGCACCAACCCCAGAGTACCTGTCGGGGAGACTAAAGTCCCCCCTCGTGCGCAAACACCTTTTGATGCTTTTAACCTCTTCACGGGGCTAGTGCGGCCCCTATAGCTGCCGTGAAGGGGTCCTCACGGCTCCCACCCCTTTGTGAGGCACACGGGTCAAAAAGACCACTTTTCCGGAAAAGTACACCATGCGGTGGCCCGATCCGCCGGTGTACGTGCAGCATCCGAAACCGGATTGCCAAGATTGGCGTGTGGTGAGCACCGCGACCGCAGCCGCTTAAATTGTTAGATAAAACATCATTAAGCGAAAGGTTAAACTGTCCATCTACTTTGTTAGGTAAATTTAAGAGTACTTTAATGGCGATAAATGCACTTACTGCACTTGTTGCACTTATAGCAACCCTACCCACCTTGTTGGAGAGCAATCGGAACACCTGTATCCTTCGCGCTCTCCCGCTGCACCCCTGGACCTAAAAAAAGTCCGCAAGGATAATAATAGTCACAAACGTGTACTAACATCCCAAAACAAAAGACCCAATTTACCCTTTTGACGGAAAAGTCCAACACGGTCCAGTTCGCCGAAAACCGAAACCCAAAACTGCTAACGGAAACTAACAAAACCCAATCTCTCAACTAGTCGCCAACTCGGGGCGTCAATGGTCCAGCCGAGAAGCCCCGACGACGAAAACGAGGAGAGAAAGACCCGACGGCGCGCCCCCGACAATTTCGTCGAGGCGCGGAGCGTCGGCGAAATCGGCACCCAACATAATAAATTAGTGACCAAGACGGTCCCAAGTGGCCATGCCAAGAAAGCCACGGAAATAACGATCCCAACGGCGAAAACCGCGCTCAAAACGGTGGAAAAACGGACCCAAACGGAGCAAATGAACTCCGGGCTGTCGGATGGTGCACGGGAGCCACCATGGGCCGGGTTTACAGCATCAGGCGGCAGCGGCATGAGCCGGGTGCACGCAGGAGCGTGCACCGTGCGCTACGGGCCGGGCCGGTGCACGACCCGTGCGTGCACCGGGCTCACGGTTTCGGGCCGCCGCGCCAAGACCGGGCGCACGCCTGGTCGTGGACCACGCCTGCGGGCTGGGCCGGTGCACGGGCGGAGCGTGCACCGGGTCTGCGGCTCCCGCGCCGCGGGCGTGCACCGGGTGCACGCCCCGGCCCGTGGACCGCGGGCCAAGAGGCCGTACGGCTAGCACAGTAAACCCCCCTTTTTTCCGTTTTTTCGCCGTTTTCGCTCCCGTTTCGCGATTTCTTCTCCGTTTTCGCTCCCATGGGATCCCGGCGACGACCCCGTGCACATGGTAACGACGGCGGCGGCCTCCCGTCTAACAACGGCGGCGGCGGCCTCCCGTTAACCCACTATGTCCCGCCGGAGTCGCCCGAAAAATTTTCGGAAAATTCCCGGAAAATTCCCGGTAATTCTAACGGCTAACCCGACGATCGACGAACACCCAAAACGTCGATCGGAAGTTCGATAACAAGAAACCCGTTAAAAACCATCAATTAAAATCCGATAAAAATCCTCGATCACACCCGATCTAGAACGAGGATAAAATATGGATCAAAACCCGACGAAAATCCGCGAACGATGTTCCGATTAAAATAATCCAACAAGAACACGGAAAACCCCCGATTTGTTTAACAAACGAAACGATGATGACTAACCTTAAATTCATCGGAGTAAAGATCCGATCTTGTTTCTCGCGGCGTCGGAGATCCGGATCCGCTCCCCGTAGACGATGGCGTCTCGTTCTCCGATCCCCGGCACGTGAATCGGGGCGATCGGGTTCCTCCGCTTCCTCCTTCTTTTCCTCTTTTCTCCTCCGGTTAGGGTTTTCCTCTTTCTTTTCTAATTAGGATTTCGTTTGGTTTTCGGCACGCACGAAAGGGAAGGGTTTGAGGAGGCGGTATTTTAAATTAGGGTTTCCATTCGGTAAACGGGGAATAAATAAATCTCGTTATTTATTTATCCCTTTTTATCTTATTTCATACGTACGCACCGTCAAAATCCTCCTCGGATATTTTTGACTCTAATTAATTAATTAATTAATTAATTAATCCCTTACCGATAATCCCTATTATTATTTAATTAATTTCCTCTTTATCTTACGTGCGTAGGAAAACCGCAATACCCCGTTTCTATTTCTCAAATAAATATCTGACTGACGGGATAAAATCCTCACCTTTAAATCCTGACCACCGATTATTTAATCACCTTTATTAAATAATCACGGGAAATAGATTCCCAATTTTAAGTACACGTACGATTAATTTCTCCTTTAATTGTACGTAGGGGGATTTAAATTTCCGTCACCGGATAATTGATTAATTAATTAATTAATTATCCCCTACGAGATAACCCACCTTATCTCCAACGGGTGCAAGATATTTTGCACGGTTTCCGATGCGTGACTAAACGCCGCGTCGGAAAGGATCCCGTTCCGGGAGATCCCGACATCGGATTTCGAATCCGATCGCACCGTCGGTCATCGTTTTTCGCGCTCTATCGCAGAAAAATACACACACCTCGTCCCGGCCGACTTTTGAAAGTTAAATAATTTTACTTCGCTTAAGGCTTAAGCAATTACATGTGAGTTCAAAAATACCCCTAAGGGTCGGGTCACTACACCACTCACACTTTATAAAAAGTTTCGTCCCAAAACTTAAGCACAAACCTACCTAAAACAATTCGGGAAAACATTCCCACATTTTCGACTCCAGTTCCCACGTCGCCTCGCGCTCGTCGTGGTTGCTCCACTGGACCTTCACATAGGGGATTGTTCGGTTGCGCAACTTCTTGTCCTCTCTTGCCAAAATCCGCACCGGCGTCTCCTCGACGCTCAAATCCTCTCGCAACTCGATGGTGGAAGCATCCAAGGCATGAGAGGGGTCTGTCAGGTACTTCCGGAGCATTGAGACATGGAAGACGTTGTGGACTCGTTCGAGGTTCGGTGGCAGGGCTAAGCGGTATGCCACCGGTCCTACGCGCTCCAGGATTTCGAACGGTCCCACGTACCTCGGGCTTAGCTTTCCCTTTATGCCGAAACGCCGGTTTCCCTTGGAGGGTGAAACCCGGAGCAGCACATGCTCGCCCACCATGAACTCTAGGTCTCGGCGTCTGTTGTCCGCGTAACTCTTCTGTCTGCTTTGGGCGGTCAGTAGCCTTTGTTTAATCAATCGCACCTTTGCTTCGGTCTCCTCCACCAAATCTGGGCCCAGAAACTTACGCTCACCTAAGTCGTCCCAGCATATTGGAGATCGGCAGCGGCGCCCGTACAGTGCCTCGTACGGCGCCATCTGAATACTGGCCTGGTAACTGTTATTGTAGGCAAATTCCACCAGGGGCAAACACCGTGCCCACCCTTCGCCCAAGTCCAGAACGCATGCTCGAAGCATGTCCTCCACGATCTGTATCACCCGCTCTGATTGCCCATCGGTTTGCGGATGAAAAGCTGTGCTGAAGTGCAACTTGGTCCCCATCGCTTGTTGCAGGCTTCGCCAAAAGTTCGACACAAAACGTGTGTCTCTGTCCGACGTGATGGATGTCGGTACTCCGTGCAACCTTACTATTTCATCGATATATGTTTGTGCCAGTCGTTCCCGAGTCCACGTCGTGTGTATGGGCAAAAAGTGGGCCGATTTCGTCAATCGGTCCACGATCACCCATATCGCATCGTGTCCCTGTGGCGATCTCGGGAAACCGGTCACAAAATCCATGGTGATCATGTCCCACTTCCACTCGGGCACCGGTAACGGTTGCAATTTTCCTGCCGGCGCTGGTGCTCGGCCTTCACCCGTTGGCACACCAGGCAGTGTGCCACAAATCGTGTCACGTCTCCCTTCATTTTGGGCCACCAGAAGGTTTGTTTGACGTCCTTGTACATCTTCGTTCCCCCGGGATGCGCTGCATATGGGGCAGTATGCGCCTCCCGCAGAATCTCCTCCTTGAGCTCCGGTAGATCCGGCACGCAGATTCGTCCCCGAAATCGTATCGTGCCGTCGGAGTTCACCATGAAGTCGCCCTCCTTGTCGGCGGTTATTCTACTCCGCACCAGCTGGAGCTGATTATCAGTCGATTGGCCTTCGAGAATCCTGTCCAGCAGAGTAGGTCTGACCACCAATGTCAGAAGTTGTGCGACTGTCCCCGCCGGTACTACCTCTAGTCTCAATCGCGAAAATTCCGCAATCAGACTATCCTGCTGTGTAATGGCGCTTACATCCGCTTCCACGGCCTGTCCTTTGCGACTCAGGGCGTCGGCCACCACGTTGGCCTTTCCCGGATGATAGTGGATCGTTAGATCGTAATCCTTTAGTAGCTCAAGCCACCGCCTTTGTCGCAGATTTAGCTCCCTTTGGGTGAAAAGGTACTTGAGACTCTTATGATCTGAGTACACATTGCAGTGTGCCCCATACAGGTAGTGTCTCCAAAGCTTGAGGACAAACACCACCGCTGCGAGTTCCAAATCGTGCACGGGGTAATTCCGCTCATACTCCTTGAGCTGCCTTGATGCATAGGCTATGACCTTTCCCCGTTGCATGAGTACTCCACCCAATCCATTTCGCGACGCATCGCAATATACTTCGTAATCCTCCCCTGGCTCTGGCAGGGCGAGAATCGAGGCTCGCGTCAACCTATCCTTAAGCTCCTCGAAGCTCCTCTGGCACTTATCCGTCCAGATGAACTTTTCCCCCTTTCTCGTCAGACGGGTTAGGGGGTGGCTATCTTGGAGAAGCCCTCCACGAACCGCCGGTACTACCCGGCTAATCCCAGGAAGCTTCGAATTTCCGTCACCGTGGTCGGTCGGGGCCAGTCTGTCACCGAATCTATCTTTTTCGGATCCACCGCGACTCCAGCCGCCGAGATTACATGCCCAAAGAAACCGACCTCACGGAGCCAAAACTCACACTTTTTGAGTTTGGCATAGAGTTTCCGTTCCCGTAGGGTCTGGAGGACTGTGCGCAGGTGTTCTTCGTGTTCCTCGTCGGTACGCGAGTAGATGAGGATATCGTCGATGAAGACCACCACGAACAAGTCTAGAAAGGGTTTGAATACCCTGTTCATCATGTCCATAAACACCGCCGGGGCATTAGTGAGCCCGAATGGCATTACCGTAAATTCGTAATGGCCATAGCGAGTGCGGAAAGCCGTTTTGGGGATGTCCTCCCCCTTAACCCGGACCTGATGATAGCCCGACTGCAGGTCAATTTTTGAAAACACCGTCGCCCCCTGTAGTTGGTCAAAGAGGTCGTCGATCCTTGGCAGGGGGTACTTATTCTTAACAGTGACCTTATTTATCTCCCGGTAGTCGATGCACAACCGGAGACTTCCGTCCTTCTTTCTTACAAATAGGACGGGCGCGCCCCAGGGCGACGCGCTTGGTCTAATAAAACCCTTGTCCAAAAGGTCCTCCAACTGTGCCTTGAGTTCTTTCAACTCCGCGAAGGCCATCCTGTACGGTGCTTTAGTGATGGGCTTGGTGCCGGGAAGCAACTCAATAGGGAAGTCGACCTCTCGTTCCGGCGGCATTCCGGGGAGCTCAGCCAGAAATACATCCGGAAATTCCCTTACCACTAAGCCTCAAATGTCGAATCGTCGGCGCTAACCATTAACCCCAAAAGCCTGAGCTTTCAGAGGTGCGCATCCGATTCCCTTAAAGCGGCATACACCGCACCACAGATCTCGACCAGACCCAACCTACCTGGATGTTGGGTCTATTGTTGGGCCTCTTGCCGTTAGGTCTATTGCGGACCGCAGCCTACTCAACCTTTCGGGCTCACCCAACCCAACTCACTAGTCCCTTGGGCCTATTGTCTCAAGGCAGGAAGTTGGACCTATTTGACCCGTAATAAAGGGCCAACACCAAAGACAACTAAGTCTTCGCATCCTTATTGGGCAGGAAAGTACAGAGTATTTGCTCCTAAGGGTTCTCCTGGGGTCAAGACCAACATTACTCTTCGTAAGGGGTCTTTCCTGCTACTACTTCCCTCGGGTAGTGCGTCCTTTGTCGTGTCATCGCATAAGACCCCTCATCCATGTCGCGACTCCAAAGAATCATTTCCGGGTTCGGGGCAGTAAAAACGGAACTGTCCCAGTTTGTCACATTAGAAGCAAAGGTCGTGCTTCCGGAATGAATAATTTCCCCCGAGGTGCTCCTCTGTAGATGATGCATGGCCGGTCTCCGCTAGAAAATCCCCCTCCTGAGAAGGGCTGGGGTCGTTTCTTGTCCATGTCGTACTCCGAGTCCTCTGTCTGCGCATTCTTGGTTCCTTATTGCAATCTCGAGTATTTAGGAGGCCGGCTCCTCTTGGTATGCCCTCTTCCGAAGTTTGGCCGGGTTCGTTTCTTATCCCTGCTATGTCCTGAGCTCTCCCGTCGGGCTTGAGACATCGTAATTCGCGCTCCACCGCGGTGGCTCTATCGTCCACCTCCTGGAAGGTGTGCAAACCCGCCGTTTGCACTACCTTGAAGATGTCGCTCCACAGGGGTTGCTAACTGCCCGGCCATCTCTTGTAGCCGTTGTCGAAGAAGCTGACACTCCGCCGCTGTTCGCACCGTACTTTTTGCCCCTGCGTTCTCCGCTGATAACCCATTTCGGGCCATCGTCCGCTTGTAAACAAAGAAACCACGTTAACCCTAAGGTTATCACCCTAGCACCCTGTCTTACGTTTACACCTATGTTAAATCCCCTTTTTCCCCGTACTCTCACGTACTACCGCACCTATACCTTGGTTATCTCATGTCCAATTTGCTTGTGGCACCTTACACTGTGGATGTGGATCACGTCTACTATGGTTGTGGTTGTATTTCTCTGATACCATTTAATCTGTCACGCCCCCGGGGGTTTTTGAGTCATTTAAAGCGGAAAATTGCGTGTCTATTTTTTTTTCTTAATAAGGTGATATAAACCTCAACCCCGGTGCGTGCCAGACCGCCACATACACAAATTCACTCTGTCCACGGACAGAGTCTCCTTTGTATATGCACGGCGTCTCATTTACAACATACAATTCATCACACATTAATCACCAACCAACAACCATACCGTAGACATTCATCACCAATTAAAGCAAGTTTATAAAGCGGCGTCAGTGTTTGGAAAGGATAAAACCCAGCGTTTGCAAAACCCGTGCCCACACGGCACTTCGTTTTGAGAAAACATTTTCGCAATCCTTTAATTTATCATGAAAACATGCCGCATAAAAGGAACGCCACTAAACGTAATTAAAACATAAGAATACACCTCATCCACAGAGCTAATTAATACATGTTCACAACTAAAGCCATCCACAAGCAAATTAAGTATTTATACGAAAAAGGAAATGAGATATAATCATAATAACCAAGTGTCCGACTACGGTCCTCACGACGCAGCCCCACCGTCACCCCGGCTGACGCACCTAGTAGCAGTACCTGTCACGGAGTGGGTAACGTCAGTGACAAACAAAGTAGATGTCTAATAGTATCAAGGAAGGAAAAACGAACCGAAAACACCGAGTACACCGTAACCTTTCGTTAAACCCTTGTGCATATTTTAAACTGGGCACCAACCCCAGATTATTTATTAATTAAGCTGGGCACCAACCCCAGAGTACCTGTCGGGGAGACTAAAGTCCCCCCTCGTGCGCAAACACCTTTTGATGCTTTTAACCTCTTCACGGGGCTAGTGCGGCCCCTATAGCTGCCGTGAAGGGGTCCTCACGGCTCCCACCCCTTTGTGAGGCACACGGGTCAAAAAGACCACTTTTCCGGAAAAGTACACCATGCGGTGGCCCGATCCGCCGGTGTACGTGCAGCATCCGAAACCGGATTGCCAAGATTGGCGTGTGGTGAGCACCGCGACCGCAGCCGCTTAAATTGTTAGATAAAACATCATTAAGCGAAAGGTTAAACTGTCCATCTACTTTGTTAGGTAAATTTAAGAGTACTTTAATGGCGATAAATGCACTTACTGCACTTGTTGCACTTATAGCAACCCTACCCACCTTGTTGGAGAGCAATCGGAACACCTGTATCCTTCGCGCTCTCCCGCTGCACCCCTGGACCTAAAGAAAGTCCGCAAGGATAATAATAGTCACAAACGTGTACTAACATCCCAAAACAAAAGACCCAATTTACCCCTTTTGACGGAAAAGTCCAACACGGTCCAGTTCGCCGAAAACCGAAACCCAAAACCGCTAACGGAAACTAACAAAACCCAATCTCTCAACTAGTCGCCAACTCGGGGCGTCAATGGTCCAGCCGAGAAGCCCCGACGACGAAAACGAGGAGAGAAAGACCCGACGGCGCGCCCCCGACAATTTCGTCGAGGCGCGGAGCGTCGGCGAAATCGGCACCCAACATAATAAATTAGTGACCAAGACGGTCCCAAGTGGCCATGCCAAGAAAGCCACGGAAATAACGATCCCAACGGCGAAAACCGCGCTCAAAACGGTGGAAAAACGGACCCAAACGGAGCAAATGAACTCCGGGCTGTCGGATGGTGCACGGGAGCCACCATGGGCCGGGTTTACAGCATCAGGCGGCAGCGGCATGAGCCGGGTGCACGCAGGGAGCGTGCACCGTGCGCTACGGGCCGGGCCGGTGCACGACCCGTGCGTGCACCGGGCTCACGGTTTCGGGCCGCCGCGCCAAGACCGGGCGCACGCCTGGTCGTGGACCACGCCTGCGGGCTGGGCCGGTGCACGGGCGGAGCGTGCACCGGGTCTGCGGCTCCCGCGCCGCGGGCGTGCACCGGGTGCACGCCCGGCCCGTGGACCGCGGGCCAAGAGGCCGTACGGCTAGCACAGTAAACCCCCTTTTTTCCGTTTTTTTCGCCGTTTTCGCTCCCGTTTCGCGATTTCTTCTCCGTTTTCGCTCCCATGGGATCCCGGCGACGACCCCGCGCACATGGTAACGACGGCGGCGGCCTCCCGTCTAACAACGGCGGCGGCGGCCTCCCGTTAACCCACTATGTCCCGCCGGAGTCGCCCGAAAAATTCCCGAAAAATTCCCGAAAAATTCCCGGTAATTCTAACAGCTAACCCGACAATCGACGAACACCCAAAACGTCGATCGGAAGTTCGATAACAAGAAACCCGTTAAAAACCATCAATTAAAATCCGATAAAAATCCTCGATCACACCCGATCTAGAACGAGGATAAAATATGGATCAAAACCCGACGAAAATCCGCGAACGATGTTCCGATTAAAATAATCCAACAAGAACACGGAAAACCCCCGATTTGTTTAACAAACGAAACGATGATGACTAACCTTAAATTAATCGGAGTAAAAGATCCGATCTTGTTTCTCGCGGCGTCGGAGATCCGGATCCGCTCCCCGTAGACGATGGCGTCTCGTTCTCCGATCCCCGGCACGTGAATCGGGGCGATCGGGTTCCTCCGCTTCCTCCTTCTTTTCCTCTTTTCTCCTCCGGTTAGGGTTTTCCTCTTTCTTTTCTAATTAGGATTTCGTTTGGTTTTCGGCACGCACGAAAGGGAAGGGTTTGAGGAGGCGGTATTTTAAATTAGGGTTTCCATTCGAATAAATAAATCTCGTTATTTATTTATCCCTTTTTATCTTATTTCATACGTACGCACCGTCAAAATCCTCCTCGGATATTTTTGACTCTAATTAATTAATTCATTAATTAATTAATCCCTTACCGATAATCCCTATTATTATTTAATTAATTTCCTCTTTATCTTACGTGCGTAGGAAAACCCGCAATACCCCGTTTCTATTTCTCAAATAAATATCTGACTGACGGGATAAAATCCTCACCTTTAAATCCTGACCACCGATTATTTAATCACCTTTATTAAATAATCACGGGAAATAGATTCCCAATTTTAAGTACACGTACGATTAATTTCTCCTTTAATTGTACGTAGGGGGATTTAAATTTCCGTCACCGGATAATTGATTAATTAATTAATTAATTATCCCCTACGAGATAACCCACCTTATCTCCAACGGGTGCAAGATATTTTGCACGGTTTCCGATGCGTGACTAAACGCCGCGTCGGAAAGGATCCCGTTCCGGGAGATCCCGACATCGGATTTCGAATCCGATCGCACCGTCGGTCATCGTTTTTCGCGCTCTATCGCAGAAAAATACACACACCTCGTCCCGGCCGACTTTTGAAAGTTAAATAATTTTACTTCGCTTAAGGCTTAAGCAATTACATGTGAGTTCAAAAATACCCCTAAGGGTCGGGTCACTACACCACTCACACTTTATAAAAAGTTTCGTCCCGAAACTTAAGCACAAACCTCCCTAAAACAATTCGGGAAAACATTCCCTCATTTTCGACTCCAGTTCCCACGTCGCCTCGCGCTCGTCGTGGTTGCTCCACTGGACCTTCACATAGGGGATTGTTCGGTTGCGCAACTTCTTGTCCTCTCTTGCCAAAATCCGCACCGGCGTCTCCTCGACGCTCAAATCCTCTCGCAACTCGATGGTGGAAGCATCCAAGGCATGAGAGGGGTCTGCCAGGTACTTCCGGAGCATTGAGACATGGAAGACGTTGTGGACTCGTTCGAGGTTCGGTGGCAGGGCTAAGCGGTATGCCACCGGTCCTACGCGCTCCAGGATTTCGAACGGTCCCACGTACCTCGGGCTTAGCTTTCCCTTTATGCCGAAACGCCGGTTTCCCTTGGAGGGTGAAACCCGGAGCAGCACATGCTCGCCCACCATGAACTCTAGGTCTCGGCGTCTGTTGTCCGCGTAACTCTTCTGTCTGCTTTGGGCGGTCAGTAGCCTTTGTTTAATCAATCGCACCTTTGCTTCGGTCTCCTCCACCAAATCTGGGCCCAGAAACTTACGCTCACCTAAGTCGTCCCAGCATATTGGAGACCGACAGCGGCGCCCGTACAGTGCCTCGTACGGCGCCATCTGAATACTGGCCTGGTAACTGTTATTGTAGGCAAATTCCACCAGGGGCAAACACCGTGCCCACCCTTCGCCCAAGTCCAGAACGCATGCTCGAAGCATGTCCTCCACGATCTGTATCACCCGCTCTGATTGCCCATCGGTTTGCGGATGAAAAGCTGTGCTGAAGTGCAACTTGGTCCCCATCGCTTGTTGCAGGCTTCGCCAAAAGTTCGACACAAAACGTGTGTCTCTGTCCGACGTGATGGATGTCGGTACTCCGTGCAACCTTACTATTTCATCGATATATGTTTGTGCCAGTCGTTCCCGAGTCCACGTCGTGTGTATGGGCAAAAAGTGGGCCGATTTCGTCAATCGGTCCACGATCACCCATATCGCATCGTGTCCCTGTGGCGATCTCGGGAAACCGGTCACAAAATCCATGGTGATCATGTCCCACTTCCACTCGGGCACCGGTAACGGTTGCAATTTTCCTGCCGGGCGCTGGTGCTCGGCCTTCACCTGTTGGCACACCAGGCAGTGTGCCACAAATCGCGTCACGTCTCCCTTCAATTTGGGCCACCAGAAGGTTTGTTTGACGTCCTTGTACATCTTCGTTCCCCGGGATGCGCTGCATATGGGGCAGTATGCGCCTCCCGCAGAATCTCCTCCTTGAGCTCCGGTAGATCCGGCACGCAGATTCGTCCCCGAAATCGTATCGTGCCGTCGGAGTTCACCATGAAATCGCCCTCCTTGTCGGCGGTTATTCTACTCCGCACCAGCTGGAGCTGATTATCAGTCGATTGGCCTTCGAGAATCCTGTCCAGCAGAGTAGGTCTGACCACCAATGTCAGAAGTTGTGCGACTGTCCCTGCCGGTACTACCTCTAGTCTCAATCGCGAAAATTCCGCAATCAGACTATCCTGCTGTGTAATGGCGCTTACATCCGCTTCCACGGCCTGTCCTTTGCGACTCAGGGCGTCGGCCACCACGTTGGCCTTTCCCGGGTGATAGTGGATCGTTAGATCGTAATCCTTTAGTAGCTCAAGCCACCGCCTTTGTCGCAGATTTAGCTCCCTTTGGGTGAAAAGGTACTTGAGACTCTTATGATCTGAGTACACATTGCAGTGTGCCCCATACAGGTAGTGTCTCCAAAGCTTGAGGACAAACACCACCGCTGCGAGTTCCAAATCGTGCACGGGGTAATTCCGCTCATACTCCTTGAGCTGCCTTGATGCATAGGCTATGACCTTTCCCCGTTGCATGAGTACTCCACCCAATCCATTTCGCGACGCATCGCAATATACTTCGTAATCCTCCCCTGGCTCTGGCAGGGCGAGAATCGGGGCTCGCGTCAACCTATCCTTAAGCTCCTCGAAGCTTCTCTGGCACTTATCCGTCCAGATGAACTTTTCCCCCTTTCTTGTCAGACGGGTTAGGGGGGTGGCTATCTTGGAGAAGCCCTCCACGAAGCGCCGGTAATACCCGGCTAATCCCAGGAAGCTTCGAATTTCCGTCACCGTGGTCGGTCGGGGCCAGTCTGTCACCGAATCTATCTTCTTCGGATCCACCGCGACTCCAGCCGCCGAGATTACATGCCCCAAGAAACCAACCTCACGTAGCCAAAACTCACACTTTTTGAGTTTGGCATAGAGTTTCCGTTCCCGTAGGGTCTGGAGGACTGTGCGCAGGTGTTCTTCGTGTTCCTCGTCGGTACGCGAGTAGATGAGGATATCGTCGATGAAGACCACCACGAACAAGTCTAGAAAGGGTTTGAATACCCTGTTCATCATGTCCATAAACACCGCCGGGGCATTAGTTAGCCCGAATGGCATTACCGTAAATTCGTAATGGCCATAGCGAGTGCGAAAAGCCGTTTTGGGGATATCCTCCCCCTTAACCCGGACCTGATGATAGCCCGACTGCAGGTCAATTTTTGAAAACACCGTCGCCCCTGTAGTTGGTCAAAGAGGTCGTCGATCCTTGGCAGGGGGTACTTATTCTTAACAGTGACCTTATTTATCTCCCGGTAATCGATGCACAACCGGAGACTTCCGTCCTTCTTTCTTACAAACAGGACGGGCGCGCCCCAGGGCGACGCGCTTGGTCTGATAAAACCCTTATCCAAAAGGTCCTCCAACTGTGCCTTGAGCTCCTTCAACTCCGCGAAGGCCATCCTGTACGGTGCTTTAGTGATGGGCTTGGTGCCGGGAAGCAGCTCAATAGGGAAGTCGACCTCTCGTTCCGGCGGCATTCCGGGGAGCTCAGCCAGAAATACATCCGGAAATTCCCTTACCACTAAGCCTCAAATGTCGAATCGTCGGCGCTAAACATTAACCCCAAAAGCCTGAGCTCTCAGAGGTGCGCATCCGATTCACTTAAAGTGGCATACACCGCACCACAGATCTCGACCAGACCCAACCCACCTGGATGTTGGGTCTATTGTTGGGCCTCTTGCCGTTAGGTCTATTGCGGACCGCAGCCTACTCAACCTTTCGGGCTCACCCAACCCAACTCACTAGTCCCTTGGGCCTATTGTCTCAAGGCAGGAAGTTGGACCTATTTGACCCGTAATAAAGGGCCAACACCAAAGACAACTAAGTCTTCGCATCCTTATTGGGCAGGAAAGTACAGAGTATTTGCTCCTAAGGGTTCTCCTGGGGTCAAGACCAACATTACTCTTCGTAAGGGGTCTTTCCTGCTACTACTTCCCTCGGGTAGTGCGTCCTTTGTCGTGTCGTCGCATAAGACCTCTCATCCGTGTCGCGACTCCGAAGAATCATTCCGGGTTCGGGGCAGTAAAAACGGAACTGTCCCAGTTTGTCACATTAGAAGCAAAGGTCGTGCTTCCGGAATGAATAATTTCCCCCGAGGTGCTCCTCTGTAGATGATGCATGGCCGGTCTCCGCTAGAAAATCCCCCTCCTGAGAAGGGCTGGGGTCGTTTCTTGTCCATGTCGTACTCCGAGTCCTCTGTCTGCGCATTCTTGGTTCCTTATTGCAATCTCGAGTATTTAGGAGGCCGGCTCCTCTTGGTATGCCCTCTTCCGAAGTTTGGCCGGGTTCGTTTCTTATCCCTGCTATGTCCTGAGCTCTCCCGTCGGGCTTGAGACATCGTAATTCGCGCTCCACCGCGGTGGCTCTATCGTCCACCTCCTGGAAGGTGTGCAAACCTGCCGTTTGCACTACCTTGAAGATGTCGCTCCACAGGTTGCTAACTGCCCGGCCATCTCTTGTAGCCGTTGTCGAAGAAGCTGACACTCCGCCGCTGTTCGCACCGTACTTTTTGCCCCTGCGTTCTCCGCTGATAACCCATTTCGGGCCATCGTCCGCTTGTAAACAAAGAAACCACGTTAACCCTAAGGTTATAACCCTAGCACCCTGTCTTACGTTTACACCTATATTAAATCCCCTTTTCCCCGTACTCTCACGTACTACCGCACCTATACCTTGGTTATCTCATGTCCAATTTGCTTGTGGCACCTTACACTGTGGATGTGGATCACGTCTACTATGGTTGTGGTTGTATTTCTCTGATACCATTTAATCTGTCACGCCCCGGGGGTTTTTGAGTCATTTAAAGCGGAAAATTGCGTGTCTATTTTTTTTTCTTAATAAGGTGATATAAACCTCAACCCCGGTGCGTGCCAGACCGCCACATACACAAATTCACTCTGTCCACGGACAGAGTCTCCTTTGTATATGCACGGCGTCTCATTTACAACATACAATTCATCACACATTAATCACCAACCAACAACCATACCGTAGACATTCATCACCAATTAAAGCAAGTTTATAAAGCGGCGTCAGTGTTTGGAAAGGATAAAACCCAGCGTTTGCAAAACCCGTGCCCACACGGCACTTCGTTTTGAGAAAACATTTTCGCAATCCTTTAATTTATCATGAAAACATGCCGCATAAAAGGAACGCCACTAAACGTAATTAAAACATAAGAATACACCTCATCCACAGAGCTAATTAGTACATGTTCACAACTAAAGCCATCCACAAGCAAATTAAGTATTTATACGAAAAAGGAAATGAGATATAATCATAATAACCAAGTGTCCGACTACGGTCCTCACGACGCAGCCCCACCGTCACCCCGGCTGACGCACCTAGTAGCAGTACCTGTCACGGAGTGGGTAACGTCAGTGACAAACAAAGTAGATGTCTAATAGTATCAAGGAAGGAAAAACGAACCGAAAACACCGAGTACACCGTAACCTTTCGTTAAACCCCTGTGCATATTTTAAACTGGGCACCAACCCCAGATTATTTATTAATTAAGCTGGGCACCAACCCCAGAGTACCTGTCGGGGAGACTAAAGTCCCCCCTCGTGCGCAAACACCTTTTGATGCTTTTAACCTCTTCACGGGGCTAGTGCGGCCCCTATAGCTGCCGTGAAGGGGTCCTCACGTC
>CM054930.1:20675275-20718938 GCA_029168755.2 Tillandsia fasciculata
TTACGGAATTTGAGTTGGCGTATTTCGTGAATGTATTAAGTCTTGAAGATTGAAGATGAAGAAACTTTGGATCGTATACCTCAATCTCAAGAAAGAAGAATTCAAAAGGATCAGGTACGTTTAACTAAAGAATTTTGATGATCCGAATACTTCTTATAGTGTAGAAACACCTGGAAGAGGTTTTAATTGCTTATTCATCAAAAACTGGACATGGGACATGTTCAGGATCCGGATCGTGGCTTTCAATCCGGATCCCGAAAGGTGTTTTTGTTCATACACTGGTTCAATCCGGATCGCAGCACTCTCTGATCCGGATCCCGAACACTAGTTTTACCTGTGTGCTTCTTCGATCCGGATCAGGAATTGCAATCCGGATCCCGAACATGATATTCTGGTAAAACTGTATGAACAATCCGGATCGGGGACTACGATCCGGATCCCGAACAGGCAATTTTCTGGAAATCGTCTTTTGTGCTTCTGCAATCCGGATCGCCAAATCCAATCCGGATCGCCGTCGGGATTTCTTTCCAGAAAAGGCTGTTTTTGATCCGAATATTCTTCCTAGGGTTTCTAACCTATAAATAGCCCTTCCATTCATTTCTAGGGCATCCGCAATAGATCAGCTGGTTAAGAAAAGATAGCCGAAAAGAAAAATCCACATATATAGAGAAGAACGGAAATCATTAGATCTATTCAATGGTTCTTCATCTATATTGATTGATTTGATTCTAGGTTTTCCATACTCACATTTTGAGTAGAATCAAATCAATGAATACTTAGATGGTATTTCCGATCTATCTTTAATCTAAGTATTCGGCGGATCATCACCACCCAAACAAACAACGATTTACCCAAAATCGGCGCGTGGACTCGCGTGGCCTTGTGGATTCAAGGTGCAACCGCTCTCGTGGATTCGGAGCGAGGTACGTTCGTGGATTCGAAGCGTGCCATTGGGTGAAGACCGTGGATTCGGTTGGACGTCGTGGACTCGACGTTGGACGCTGTGGATTCAGCGTTGGGCGCGGATCGTGGATTCGAGAAGCGTCGTGGAGCGAGCGGAGAAGATCTACTAGGAGCGTATGTAAGAGGTTGAGTCGTCAGTGAGTACGCTATATCACCTTGTACGTGTGTTAATTCTAGTGGATTTCGCCGTGTTATCGGTCCCGTGGTTTTTTACTCCGGTTTGGAGTTTTTCCACGTAAAAATCTTGCGTGTTCTTTTATTTTTCCGCATTGGGTTTATTTCGCGCAATGATTTTTTGAGTGTTTATTGTTTACACCTATTCACCCCCCTCTAGGTGTTTTTTCCCCTATTTAGATCCTTATTAACCTAAACCCAACAAGTGGTATCAGAGCGGGAATAGGGTTGTAAACAATGGTTGAAGGTGGAAACATCAATCGACCCCCTTTCTTTGATGGAACTAAATTATGCGTACTGGAAAGTGCGGATGAAAGCTTTTTAATTTCCATCGACGAAAGGGTGTGGCAATCAATTGAATTAGGATGGTCTAATCCAACTGAAATTTTAGATGATGTTCGCACCTTAAAACCTAGGTCGAAATGGACCAAGGAAGAGATAGACTTATCTTCTTACAATGGCAAAGGGATTAATGCTCTATTTAATGCTTTGTCACAAACTGAGTTCTCTCGCGTCTCGGCATGTGAGACTGCGAAAGAAATCTGGGATGTTCTTCAAGTTACGCATGAGGGAACTAACTTAGTGAAGATTCAGAAACTGCAAATGCTCACGAGCAAGTTTGACTCTATCTCTATGGCAGAGAATGAATCCTTCACTGACTATTACACACGATTGCAAGATATCGTGAACTCATGTGCTAACTTGGGAGAGAAGATTCCAGAATTTAAAGTTGTAAGAAAAATTCTAAGAACTCTTCCTGAACGATTTCGCCCGAAGGTCGCAGCCATTGAAACAATTAAACACCCGGACGAAATGCGTGTAGAAGAATTAGTAGGTGCTTTACAAACTTATGAAATGACTTTTCCTACTAACTATTCTTCTGGAAAGGCATCCTCTTCTAAGTCTTCAGGTTACGCATTGAAATCAACTAAAGAAGAAGACGCGGATTCATCCTCCTCGGACGACGACGAGAACATTTCTATGGAGGACTTTGAGAAGCAGCTCGCTCTCTTGACAAGGAAGTTTCGCCGCAACTTTCGAAGGGGAAATTCAAGCAAACCTCAATCCTTCGGAAAGACGAAGAAAGGCAAGGGTCCTTCATATCACAAGTCAAGAAATCAAGAGAACTTCTCAAAGGATAAGAAAAGTTCTGAGGGACAAGTTCAGTGTTTCAAATGTCGAGGCTACGGCCACATAGCAACGGAATGTCCCAACAAGAATCCGGCTAAGAAGAAAGCGATGCAAGTTGTTACTTGGGATGACAACTCCACGTCAAATGAGTCATCCTCAAGTGATGAAGAAGACAACGCGACAGCTTTCCACGCGTCCACTACATCTTCTCCCTTCATGTGCTTAATGGCAAGTACATCTGACTCACTGTCCAACTCCACTGTTGAAAAGATTGCAACGGACGATGAATCAGATGATTCGGAAGGTGAAGATTTTGTTTTAGCCTACCATAAGCTTTTGAGGGATTCAAAGAAACTGGCTAAACAAAACAAGGGGTTGAAAGAGAGATTACAGGATCTTGAAGATGAAGTAAAAAGAGTAACCTCTATCTCAACCGATCTTGAAGTGGAAAGGGATAATTTGATTAAGACAAATGTTTCCCTTCAAGAGTCCAATGAGCAATTCGAGAAGAATTATATGGATATGGTGAACAAAGCGAATTACTTCTTGAAGCTCAACGGCGAGGCTCGACAGGAAAAATTGGAGATGACGGAGACCATACGCCAACTGAAGGATGACTTAAAGAGATTTTCTTCTGGAAGGAGTAAGTTGGACAGACTACTTGGTCTTGGTCAAAGAAATAAGTTCGGCCTCGGATACACTCAAACTGGAGACATTCCAAGTTCGAGTGGTACAGTATTTGTGCCTCAGTCGGTATCTCCTCCTCCGACACCGGTGTTCACGACAAGCAACGACTACGAACCTACTACATCTTCCTCGGAATCGACAAGAACCAAGGTATGTTTTCGTTGTGGCATTTCAGGGCACATAAGAAGAAATTGCAAGACGGAAGCTAAACGCACACCTCAAGCACCTCTTGCAATGACTACCAAAAGGGCTATTCCTCGGAAAACAAGTTCAATTCATTCAAAGGAAAAGAGCCTTGGTAGCACATCTCTCAAGACGACATCATCAAGGAGCAGCAATTCTTCAAGCAAGACGCTCTCACCTAGGAAATCAACTTCACGACCATTACCGACGCACTTCAAAAAGGTTTGGGTGCGCAAAGGTGAGATTTTTCCCTGTCTTGCTACCAATGTTTCTTTGCATGCATATGATAGTTCGTCTTGGTACCTGGATAGCGGGTGTTCCCGTCATATGACCGGCGATAAAAACTGTTTTCAAACATTTGAGAAAAACTCCGGAGGACTTGTTGTTTTCGGAGATGGTCGGTCTTCCAAAATTGTTGGAAAGGGAACGGTAGCTATTCCAGATGGCCCGGTTCTAGATAATGTGTTATTTGTTCATGGCCTTAAGACTAACCTCATAAGCATAAGTCAACTGTGTGATAGTGGTTATTCAGTTAATTTTTCATCTGATAAATGCACTGTAACTGACATGAACCATGCTTTCTTTTTAAAGGGGGTTAGATCAGAAAACAACTGTTATGTAGTTCCTTCTAAGATTTCTGAAAAATGTAACCTAGCATCTTTGAAAAATGAAACACTTTGGCATGAAAGGCTAGGTCACATAAACTTTAAGGAACTTGCTAGAATTTCAAATAAAGATGTGGTCAAGGGGGTTCCAAAACTTTCTTTTGAACAAAACCTTGTGTGTGGCGGTTGCCAAAAGGGAAAACAGTCTAGGACTGCACACAAGAATTTGAACCACATAGGTACAAAACGGCCTTTGGAACTTTTGCATATGGACTTAATGGGGCCAACTCGTCAACCATCTCTGGGAGGTAAATGGTATATTTTCTTGTTGGTTGATGACTTTCTAGATATACTTGGGTAGCCTTCTTAAAAGAAAAAGCTGATACCTTTGATTCTTTTCTCGAAATCTGCAATCGTATTATGATAGAAAAGAATGATAGGATTACTCGAGTTAGGAGTGATAGAGGTGGTGAATTCATAAATTCCAAATTCATTGATTTTTGCACTTCTAATGGCATTAAACATGAATTCTCCGCACCTTACACACCTCAACAAAATGGTGTAGTCGAGCGCAAAAACAGGGTCGTACAGGAAATGGCACGTGTTATGCTTCACAGCCGGAACTTACCTTTTTATTTTTGGGCTGAAGCGGTAAACACTGCTGTTTATGTTATCAATCGCGTGTATTTGCGCCCGGGGACATTGAATACACCATATGAACTTTGGTTTTGTAGAAAACCTAACATCAAATATTTTCGCATCTTTGGGAGTCGATGTTTTATTTTACGTGATCGTGAGAATCTTGGAAAATTTGACTCTCGAAGTGACGAAGGGATTTTCTTAGGTTATTCTACAAACAGCAGAGCATATCGAGTTTTTAACTTAGAATCTAAGACGATCGTAGAATCGATAAATGTTAAGGTAGATGAAGCTTTTCATTTTGAATCTGAAAAATCTACCCTCGATATCTCTCTTGATGATGATACACCTGCTAATGCATCTTCTCTAACAATTCTTTCGATAATAACGTTGATGCATCTAACGGTTCTTCAAGCTTATCTGATGTGCAGGAATCATCTCGTGTACCTCCGCCTACTCCTCTACCTCAAACGTTACGCATCTCCAAGGATCACCCTGAATCGAACATAATTGGAGATCCACAAGAAGGAGTTAGAACACGGAGACAATTGGTTTGCGGATTTGCATGCTATGTATCTCAAATCGAACCAAAGAATGTTGATGAAGCTCTCCAAGATGATTATTGGATTAAAGCAATGCAGGAAGAGCTCCATCAATTCGAGCGAAACAAAGTCTGGGAACTGACGAAGCCTCCGAAGCAACACAATGTGATAGGTACCAAATGGATCTTCAAGAACAAGAAAAACGAAGAAGGTACTATCATCAGGAACAAAGCAAGGTTAGTTGCTCAAGGCTATTCTCAAGTAGAAGGTATAGACTTTGATGAAACTTTCGCCCCTGTAGCTAGACTCGAGTCCATTCGTATATTGTTTGCGATCGCTTGTCATTTTAAAATCAGATTATTTCAAATGGACGTTAAGAGCGCCTTTTTAAATGGATTTTTAAATGAGGAAGTTTATGTAGCTCAACCGAAAGGTTTTGTGGATCATAAACTACCTAACCATGTTTTTCGACTGAAAAAGGCTCTTTACGGTCTGAAACAAGCACCGCGAGCATGGTACGAAAGGTTGACAAAGCACCTTTTGGAAAAGGGCTACACTCGAGGGGGAGCTGACAGGACTCTCTTTGTGAAGCATTATCAAAACAATTTCATAGTTGCTCAAATCTATGTCGATGACATTGTTTTTGGAGCAACGAGAGATAATGATGCTTCTAAATTCGCGGAGACCATGGAAAGCGAATTTGAGATGTCCATGATGGGCGAGTTGAATTATTTTCTTGGATTACAAGTTAAACAAAACGATGAAGGAATTCACTTGTGTCAATCCAAGTATGCACTGGAGTTGGTCAAAAAGTTTGATCTTGAAAATTCTAAAGATTTTCCGACTCCAATGGGAACTAGCCATAAGGGACTTGGAAGTGAATCACAAAGTGAGAATGTAGACGAGAAACTGTACCGCAGTATGATTGGAAGTCTACTATATCTCACGGCTAGTCGCCCGGATATATCCTTCAGTGTTGGGATTTGTGCGAGATATCAATCAGCACCGAAGGAGGTTCACCTGAAAGCGGTGAAACGGATCATCCGGTATATCAAAGGTACAATCAATTTCGGAATTTGGTATCCTATGGGAACGACTTTGGATATTGTTGGATACTCAGATGCCGATTGGGCTGGATCGGTGGATGACCGGAAAAGCACGAGTGGTGCATGCTTCTATCTTGGCCACTGCCTTGTTGCATGGCACAGTAAAAAGCAGAACTGCATAGCACTCTCGACTGCCGAAGCGGAGTACATTTCTGCAGGAAGTTGTTCAACCCAATTGATTTGGATGAAGAGCGTGTTGAGCGATTTCCGGATTTCAACATCTTCGGTAACCATTTTATGTGACAACACTAGTGCTATTAACATTTCTAAAAACCCTGTGTTGCACTCTAGAACAAAACATATTGAACTTAGATATCATTTTCTTAGAGAGCTAGTTGAATCAAACATTCTTCAACTGTCATATATTTCAACTGAGGATCAATTAGCCGACATCTTAACAAAACCTTTGGATCAAAAACGTTTTATTCACTTGCGTAAAGCAATTGGCATGCTTTCCTTGAAATAAACTCTTTTGAAACCTTTGCTTAGATTAGGTTTTGTTTTTTTTTTTTTTTGTTTTGTTCTTTATCTATGTTCTGTACATAGCACACTAATTGAGCATAAATCATAATTGACTTTAATTGCATCCTTTTATGCATTTAGAAATTTATTATGTTTTTGATGTCATAATATTTCAATGTTGCAATGATCATTTACGTTAATTAAACCATCTTTTTGTGATCAAAGTCAATTTCTCTCTCAATGATCTCTTGGTATAGTCATTATCATATTTGATTGCTTAGTCGAGTATGAATTCGAGATCAATGGTTTGGTTGAATACTTTATATATTATATAATTGATAGCCAATTGAGGGGGAGTCAATGAAATGTGAAATGCTCAAAAGATGTGGAAAGAGTTACATCCCAATGAGGAGTGTGAAAACTACCACCACATGGAGAAAATGAAAGAAAAAGATACTCCATGAATGAAAAGCAAATTTTTGTTTGAAAATTGTTGATGAAATTCATATTGAAATACTTGACTCAGTCGTATTTCATGGTTGGTATAAGGTGGGATTTTTAGTAAAAGATGCTCAAAGAGCCACTCCTTCAACAGATTGTCTAGATATATTATCTAACTTATCTGGGATTTCAAACATCTATTGATCTTGGTACTTCATTTTCTTTACTGAAATTGATGATTTGATAAAGACATTACACATAGGATCAGGATAGATGTAATTGAAGTTGTTCAACTTTAAGTGTTTTAACTTTCGTAAATCTTCGTTTCATTTTTGGATATTTTTGATAGATTTTGCATAATCTATTTCTTGTTGTATGAAACGATGCCATTTGTTTAAAGTTGACATGGTAAAGTGCTTACATACTTTTTCTGGATTTTATTGTTTTTCTAATTTTTCTGAAGAAAAAGGTGTAGCCGATCCGGATCGGGACAAGTGATCCGGATCCCGAACGCAGGATTTTTCCTGCGGGTAGCCGATCCGGATCACATTCTCGGCCGATCCGGATCACGGCTAGGGTTTTATATAGAAACATACAGATTCTGATTTCTTTACCCTAATCTCTGGTTTTCAAGCCTCTAGAGTTTCTCTCTCTAGATTTCTTGCTTCTTGGTGCTTCAAAACTCAAAGTTCTTCGGATTCAAGTAAGTTTTCATGATCAAAACTCGGTTTTTCTCACAGTTTTTATGGTTTTTCACCAAACGTGAGTTGAAAAATTGGAACTTTTTCGTTTGTGAATGGTTTTTGATCAAATTTCTTTTGAAATAAGAACTCTGGGTCAATTAGTTTTGCTTTTATGCTGGGATTTTACTTGATTAACGAGTTTTTAGGCTTCGATTTCTAAAAATTCGGTTTTAGGGCATAAAAGAGGAATTTTTGTAAATCATGGAATTGATCTATTTTTAAAATTCTTTTTGGAAAACTAATTTGATTCTTGGCTTCTCTACATGATTATGATTGTCTAGGTACAATGTTTTCAAATTTTTCAAAATTGACAATTTTTCATATGTTCTTGAGTTGGTTTCACAGGACACTTCTCTTAAACTCAAAGCACTAGACGCAATGGCCTTCTCCTGGTTAATTCTGCTACTGGTTACAATGGTGCTCACCAGAGCAACTAATAAGTTGAAAAGAGCCAAGAAACTCCAAGAAAAGAGAAGTCGATTCATAAGTGACACTGATCTGTAGATGGGAATGGTTCTGGTTTACACCCGGGGCGTGACAATCAGCTTCTCCGACAACGACTACAAGAGATGGCCGGGCAGTTAGCAACCCTTATGGAACAGATGCGATAGTGGGTGCAATAGTCGACTACACCAATGGAGGTCGCCCAGGCTTCTCTGCTGACCAGCCGCACCAGCAACTTTGGGACCTACGCTGGGAGCGTTATCGGAGACCCTTGAAGGAGCGACGACCGACCCTTGGGTCGTAGGAAAAAGGTAGATACCATGGAAAGGCTCTTCGAAGCTTTGCTAATGGAGGAAGGTGAATGGGTCCCTTTGGCAGTCCTTTTTCTTGAGGGAGACGCCCGCAAGAGGTGGAAGACGGTGCGCCCGGACCCTTCGGAGGGCACCGCCCTTCCTTCTTGGACCACGTTCCGAGGAAAACTGTTTGGGGCATTTCTCTCCGACAGCATCATTGGCAGATGGAAGGTGACCTGAAGCTCATCAAGCAAGGAAGTCGGACAGTTGATGGGATATTTGACGGGCATTTGTGAGGTTGATCAAATGTGTCCCGAGGGAACAAGACATGAATCTCACAAGGCCCGTCTCTTTGTGAATGGCTTATGGAGCGACATCTTCAAGGTGGTGCAAACGGCGGGTTTGCACACCTTCCGGGAGGTGGTCGATAAGCCACCGCGGTGGAGCGCCGATTTCGATTTCTCGAGCCCGACGGGAGAGCTCAGGACACAGCAGGGATAAGAAACGAACCGGCCAAACTTCGGAAGAGAGCATACCAAGAGAAGCGGAATTCTAATATCAAGATTGCAACAAGGAACCAAGAATGCACCGATAGGAGGACAATGGCCGGTGGACAAGTCTTGCATTATTTGTGACGGAATACCCAAGTGACCGATGTCCCCAGAAGTGACCATTGTTTCGAGGCGGCAAAACCGGAGCACTGTCGTTACAACTGCCTCGGAAACTGGGACATCTTCCGTAGCACGTCTCCACCTTCGTCTCAGCACGGGAGGAGGGAGAGTCTATACGATGACCCACCAGGGGACGACCTGCGAGCCGATGTAGTAGGAATATCGAGTTTCAGACCATCGTGCTAGAACTTGTGGCAAAGCCTAAGCATCACTCTTCACCTCGCTTCATGTTTTCGCCCTTTAGTATAGAAGAAATCCCCCACCGTTGAAATAAGTTCGGTCGGATTCTGGACCCCTCGAACAGGCGGCTGTACTCCTCCTTCCAACGGGGTAGGCGGGTTCTTGGTCTCAAGAACTAGTGAGGTTTCCTTAAAGGTTACGGTGTAGCTTGTCCGACAGTCGGCAATCCTTAAGGGTTTGACTGCTTTGAGTTCCAACGAGCTCCAGAAAGGATTCCGGAACTTGTAATTTAGTTGTCGGAACACCTTCCCTTTTCTTTGTTCGGGCAGGACTTGGTGAAGGCATCGTGGCGTTACAGTACCGTATGGATCTTGAGCGAGAAGGCACGTACTCCTCTACCTCTAGACGACCTATGGATCAACACAAGGAGAAACCTTCCCCAGGTTCTGCGGGTCCGGCTATCGCCAGCCTAGAGACCGGAGTAGCATACTGAAAAAGCCTGGACTCGGAATGGTCAAGAGATTTTACGTTATACTTTAGATTTAACACCAGGGTGCTATTGGCATGAGGAAAGGATACTCACCCCTTGGACTTGGTGAGGAGTTCTTACTTGCACAGCAAAGGGGGAGATTTGTTACGGAATTTGAGTTGGCGTATTTCGTGAATGTATTAAGTCTTGAAGATTGAAGATGAAGAAACTTTGGATCGTATACCTCAATCTCAAGAAAGAAGAATTCAAAAGGATCAGGTACGTTTAACTAAAGAATTTTGATGATCCGAATACTTCTTATAGTGTAGAAACACCTGGAAGAGGTTTTAATTGCTTAACATCAAAAACTGGACATGGGACATGTTCAGGATCCGGATCGTGGCTTGCAATCCGGATCCCGAAGGGTGTTTGTTCATACACTGCTTCAATCCGGATCACAGCTTCTGCAATCCGGATCCCGAACATGGTGTTTTGGTGAAACTGTATGAACGATCCGGATCGGGGACTACGATCCGGATCCCGAACAAGCAATTTTCTGGAAACCGTCTTTTGTGCTTCTGCAATCCGGATCGCCAAATCCAATCCGGATCGCCGTCGGTATTTCTTTCCAGAAAAGGCTGTTTTTGATCCGAATATTCTTCCTAGGGTTTCTAACCTATAAATAGCCCTATTTTCATTTCTAGGGCATCCGAGGAAAATAGAAAAAGATAGCCGAAAAGAAAAATCCACATATATAGAGAAGAACGGAAATCATTAGATCTATTCTATGGTTCTTCATCTATATTGATTGATTTGATTCTAGGTTTTCCATACTCACATTTTGAGTAGAATCAAATCAATGAATACTTAGATGGTATTTCCGATCTATCTTTAATCTAAGTATTCGGCGGATCATCACCACCCAAACAAACAACGATTTACCCCAAAATCGGCGCGTGGACTCGCGTGGCCTTGTGGATTCAAGGTGCAACCGCTCTCGTGGATTCGGAGCGAGGTACGTTCGTGGATTCGAAGCGTGCCATTGGGTGAAGACCGTGGATTCGGTTGGACGTCGTGGACTCGACGTTGGACGCTGTGGATTCAGCGTTGGGCGCGGATCGTGGATTCGAGAAGCGTCGTGGAGCGAGCGGAGAAGATCTACTAGGAGCGTATGGTAAAAGGTTGAGTCGTCTGTGAGTACGTTATATCACCTTGTACGTGTGTTAATTCTAGTGGATTTCGCCGTGTTATCGGTCCCGTGGTTTTTTACTCCGGTTTGGAGTTTTTCCACGTAAAAATCTTGCGTGTTCTTTTATTTTTCCGCATTGGGTTTATTTGCGCAATGATTTTTTGAGTGTTTATTGTTTACACCTATTCACCCCCCTCTAGGTGTTTTTTCCCCTATTTAGATCCTTATTAACCTAAACCCAACAAGTGGTATCAGAGCGGGAATAGGGTTGTAAACAATGGTTGAAGGTGGAAACATCAATCGACCCCCTTTCTTTGATGGAACAAATTATGCGTACTGGAAAGTGCGGATGAAAGCCTTTTTAATTTCCATCGACGAAAGGGTGTGGCAATCAATTGAATTAGGATGGTCTAATCCAACTGAAATTTTAGATGATGTTCGCACCTTAAAACCTAGGTCGAAATGGACCAAGGAAGAGATAGACTTATCTTCTTACAATGGCAAAGGGATTAATGCTCTATTTAATGCTTTGTCACAAACTGAGTTCTCTCGCGTCTCGGCATGTGAGACTGCGAAAGAAATCTGGGATGTTCTTCAAGTTACGCATGAGGGAACTAACCTAGTGAAGATTCAGAAACTGCAAATGCTCACGAGCAAGTTTGACTCTATCTCTATGGCAGAGAATGAATCCTTCACTGACTATTACACACGATTGCAAGACATCGTAAACTCATGTGCTAACTTGGGAGAGAAGATTCCAGAATTTAAAGTTGTAAGAAAAATTCTAAGAACTCTTCCTGAACGATTTCGCCCGAAGGTCGCAGCCATTGAAACAATTAAACACCCGGACGAAATGCGTGTAGAAGAATTAGTAGGTGCTTTACAAACTTATGAAATGACATTTCCTACTAACTATTCTTCTGGAAAGGCATCCTCTTCTAAGTCTTCAGGTTACGCATTGAAATCAACTAAAGAAGAAGACGCGGATTCATCCTCCTCGGACGACGACGAGAACCTTTCTATGGAGGACTTTGAGAAGCAGCTCGCTCTCTTGACAAGGAAGTTTCGCCGCAACTTTCGAAGGGGAAATTCAAGCAAAACTCCATCCTTCGGAAAGTCGAAGAAAGGCAAGGGTCCTTCAACACAAGTCAAGAAAGCAAGAGAACTTCTCAAAGGATAAGAAAAGTTCTGAGGGACAAGTTCAGTGCTTCAAATGTCGAGGCTACGGCCACATTGCAACGGAATGTCCCAACAAGAATCCGGCTAAGAAGAAAGCGATGCAAGTCGTTACTTGGGATGACAACTCCACGTCAAATGAGTCATCCTCAAGTGATGAAGAAGACAACGCGACAGCTTTCCACGCGTCCACTACATCTTCACCCTTCATGTGCTTAATGGCAAGTACATCCGACTCACTGTCCAACTCCACTGTTGAAAAGATTGCAACGGACGATGAATCAGATGATTCGGAAGGTGAAGATTTTGTTTTAGCCTACCATAAGCTTTTGAGGGATTCAAAGAAACTGGCTAAGCAAAACAAGGGGTTGAAAGAGAGATTGCAGGATCTTGAAGATGAAGTAAAAAGGGTAACCTCTCTCTCAACCGATCTTGAAGTGGAAAGGGATAATCTGATTAAAACAAATGTTTCCCTTCAAGAGTCCAATGAGCAACTCGAGAAGAATTATATGGATATGGTGAACAAAGCGAATTACTTCTTGAAGCTCAACGGCGAGGCTCGACAGGAAAAATTGGAAATGACGGAGACCATACGCCAACTGAAGGATGACTTAAAGAGATTTTCTTCTGGAAGGAGTAAGTTGGACAGACTTCTTGGTCTTGGTCAAAGAAATAAGTTCGGCCTCGGATACACTCAAACTGGAGACATTCCAAGTTCGAGTGGTACAGTATTTGTGCCTCAGTCGGTATCTCCTCCTCCGACACCGGAATTCACGACAAGCAACGACAACAAACCTACTACATCCTCCTCGGAATCGACAAGAACAAGGTATGTTTTCGTTGTGGCATTTCAGGGCACATAAGGAGAAATTGCAAGACGGAAGCCAAACGCACACCTCAAGCACCTCTTGCAATGACTACCAAAAAGGCTATTCCTCGAAAAACAACTGCAAAATTTGAAGGAAAAGAGCCTTGGTAGTACACCGCTCAAGACGACATCATCAAGGAGCAGCAATTCTTCAAGCAAGACGCTCTCACCTAGGAAATCAACTTCACGATCATTACCGACGCATTCCAAAAAGGTTTGGGTGCGCAAAGGTGAAATCTTCCCTTGTCTTGCTACCAATGTTTCCTTGCATGCATATGATAGTTCGTCTTGGTACCTGGATAGCGGGTGTTCCCGTCATATGACCGGCGATAAAAACTGTTTTCAAACATTTGAGAAAAACTCCGGAGGACTTGTTGTTTTCGGAGATGGTCGGTCTTCCAAAATTGTTGGAAAGGGAACGGTAGCTATTCCAGATGGCCCGGTTCTAGATAATGTGTTATTTGTTCATGGCCTTAAGACTAACCTCATAAGCATAAGTCAACTGTGTGATAGTGGTTATTCAGTTAATTTTTCATCTGATAAATGCACTGTAACTGACATGAACCATGCTTTCTTTTTAAAGGGGGTTAGATCAGAAAACAATTGTTATGTAGTTCCTACTAAGATTTCTGAAAAATGTAACCTAGCATCTTTGAAAAATGAAACACTTTGGCATGAAAGGCTAGGTCACATAAACTTTAAGGAACTTGCTAGAATTTCAAATAAAGATGTGGTCAAGGGGGTTCCGAAACTTTCTTTTGAACAAAACCTTGTGTGTGGCGGTTGCCAAAAGGGAAAACAGTCTAGGACTGCACACAAGAACTTGAACCACATAGGTACAAAACGGCCTTTGGAACTTTTGCATATGGACTTAATGGGGCCAACTCGTCAACCATCTCTGGGAGGTAAATGGTATATTTTCTTGTTGGTTGATGATTTTTCTAGATATACTTGGGTAGCTTTCTTAAAAGAAAAAGCTGATACCTTTGATTCTTTTCTCGAAATCTGCAATCGTATTATGATAGAAAAGAATGATAGGATTACTCGAGTTAGGAGTGATAGAGGTGGGGAATTCATAAATTCCAAATTCATTGATTTTTGCACTTCTAATGGCATTAAACATGAATTCTCCGCACCTTACACACCTCAACAAAATGGTGTAGTCGAGCGCAAAAACAGGGTCGTACAGGAAATGGCACGTGTTATGCTTCACAGCCGGAACTTACCTTTTTATTTTTGGGCTGAAGCGGTGAACACTGCTGTTTATGTTATCAATCGCGTGTATTTGCGCCCGGGGACATTGAATACACCATATGAACTTTGGTTTTGTAGAAAACCTAACATCAAATATTTTCGTATCTTTGGGAGTCGGTGTTTTATTTTACGTGATCGTGAAATCTTGGAAAATTTGACTCTCGAAGTGACGAAGGGATTTTCTTAGGTTATTCTACAAACAGCAGAGCATATCGAGTTTTTAACTTAGAATCTAAGACGATCGTAGAATCGATAAATGTTAAGGTAGATGAAGCTTTTCACTTTGAATCTGAAAAATCTACCCTCGATATCTCTCTTGATGATGATACACCTGCTAATGCATCTTCTTCTAACAATTCTTTCGATAATAATGTTGATGCATCTAACGGTTCTTCAAGCTTATCTGATGTGCAGGAATCATCTCGTGTACCTCCGCCTACTCCTCTACCTCAAACGTTACGCATCTCCAAGGATCACCCTGAATCGAACATATTGGAGATCCACAAGAAGGAGTTAGAACACGGAGACAATTGGTTTGCGGATTTGCATGCTATGTATCTCAAATCGAACCAAGGAATGTTGATGAAGCTCTCCAAGATGATTACTGGATTAAAGCAATGCAGGAAGAGCTCCATCAATTCGAGCGAAACAAAGTCTGGGAATTAACGAAGCCTCCGAAGCAACACAATGTGATAGGTACCAAATGGATCTTCAAGAACAAGAAAAACGAAGAAGGTACTATCATCAGGAACAAAGCAAGGTTAGTTGCTCAAGGCTACTCTCAAGTAGAAGGTATAGACTTTGATGAAACTTTCGCCCCTGTAGCTAGACTCGAGTCCATTCGTATATTGTTTGCGATCGCTTGTCATTTTAAAATCAGATTATTTCAAATGGACGTTAAGAGCGCCTTTTTAAATGGATTTTTAAATGAGGAAGTTTATGTAGCTCAACCGAAAGGTTTTGTGGATCATAAACTACCTAACCATGTTTTTCGTCTGAAAAAGGCTCTTTACGGTCTGAAACAAGCACCGCGAGCATGGTACGAAAGGTTGACAAAGCACCTTTTGGAAAAGGGCTACACTCGAGGGGGAGCTGACAGGACTCTCTTTGTGAAGCATTATCAAAACAATTTCATAGTTGCTCAAATCTATGTCGATGACATTGTTTTTGGAGCAACGAGAGATAATGATGCTTCTAAATTCGCGGAGACCATGGAAAGCGAATTTGAGATGTCCATGATGGGCGAATTGAATTATTTTCTTGGATTACAAGTTAAACAAAACGATGAAGGAATTCACTTGTGTCAATCCAAGTATGCACTGGAGTTGGTCAAAAAGTTTGATCTTGAAAATTCTAAGGATTTTCCGACTCCAATGGGAACTAGCCATAAGGGACTTGGAAGTGAATCACAAAGTGAGAATGTAGACGAGAAACTGTACCGCAGTATGATTGGAAGTCTACTATATCTCACGGCTAGTCGCCCGGATATATCCTTCAGTGTTGGGATTTGTGCGAGATATCAATCAGCACCGAAGGAGGTTCACCTGAAAGCGGTGAAACGGATCATCCGGTATATCAAAGGTACAATCAATTTCGGAATTTGGTATCCTATGGGAACGACTTTGGATATTGTTGGATACTCAGATGCCGATTGGGCTGGATCGGTGGATGACCGGAAAAGCACGAGTGGTGCATGCTTCTATCTTGGCCACTGCCTTGTTGCATGGCACAGTAAAAAGCAGAACTGCATAGCACTCTCGACTGCCGAAGCGGAGTACATTTCTGCAGGAAGTTGTTCAACCCAATTGATTTGGATGAAAAGCGTGTTGAGCGATTTCCGGATTTCAACATCTTCGGTAACCATTTTATGTGACAACACTAGTGCTATTAACATTTCTAAAAACCCTGTGTTGCACTCTAGAACAAAACATATTGAACTTAGATATCATTTTCTTAGAGAGCTAGTTGAATCAAACATTCTTCAACTGTCATATATTTCAACTGAGGATCAATTAGCTGATATCTTAACAAAACCTTTGGATCAAAAACGTTTTATTCACTTGCGTAAAGCAATTGGCATGCTTTCCTTGAAATAAACTCTTTTGAAACCTTTGCTTAGGTTAGGTTTTGTTTTTGTTTTGTTTTGTTTTGTTCTTTATCTATGTTTTGTACATAGGACATTAATTGAGCATAAATCATAATTGACTTTAATTGCATCCTTTTATGCATTTAGAAATTTATTATGCTTTTGATGTCATAATATTTCAATGTTGCAATGATCATTTACGTTAATTAAACCATCTTTTAAGTGATCAAAGTCAATTTCTCTCTCAATGATCTCTTGGTATAGTCATTATCATATTTGATTGCTTAGTCGAGTATGAATTCGAGATCAATGGTTTGGTTGAATACCTTATATATTAAATAATTGATAGCCAATTGAGGGGGAGTCAATGAAATGTAAAATGCTCAAAAGATGTGGAAAGAGTTACATCCCAATGAGGAGTGTGAAAACTACCACCACATGGAGAAAATGAAAGAAAAAAATATACTCCATGAATGAAAAGCAAATTTTTGTTTGAAAATTGTTGATGAAATTCATATTGAAATACTTGACTCAGTCGTATTTCATGGTTGGTATAAGGTGGGATTTTTGATAAAAGATGCTCAAAGAGCCACTCCTTCAACAGATTGTCTAGATATATTATCTAACTTATCTGGGATTTCAAACATCTATTGATCTTGGTATTTCATTTTCTTTACCAAAATTGATGATTTGATAAAGGCATTACACATAAGATCAGGATAGATGTAATTGAAGTTGTTCAACTTTAAGTGTTTTAACTTTCGTAAATTTTCGTTTCATTTTTGGATATTTTTGATAGATTTTGCATAATCTATTTCTTGTTGTATGAAACGATGTCTTTTGTTTAAAGTTGACATGGTAAAGTGCTTACATACTTTTTCTGGATTTTATGGAATTTTTCTAAATTTTTCTGAAGAAAAAGTTGTAGCCGATCCGGATCGGGGCAAGTGATCCGGATCCCGAACGCAGGATTTCTCCTGCGGGTAGCCGATCCGGATCACATTCTCGATCCGATCCGGATCACGGCTAGGGTTTTATAAAAACAAAGAGATTTGATTTCTTTTACCCTAATCTCTGGTTTTCAAGCCTCTAGAGTTTCTCTCTCTAGATTTCTTGCTTCTTGGAGCTTCAAAACTCAAAGTTCTTCGGATTCAAGTAAGTTTTATTGATCAAAACTCGGTTTTTCACAGTTTTTCATCAAACGTGAGTTGAAAAATTGGAACTTTTTCGTTTGTGAATGGTTTTTGATCAAATTTCTTTTGAAATAAGAACTCTGGGTCAATTAGTTTTGCTTTTATGCTGGGTTTTCTCAAGATAAACGAGTTTTTAGGCTTCGATTTCTAAAAATTCGGTTTAGGGCATAAAAGAGGAATTTTTGAAAATCATGGAATTGATCTATTTTTAAAATTCTTTTTGGAAAACTAATTTGATTCTTGGCTTCTCTACATGATTATGATTGTCTAGGTACAATGTTTTCAAATTTTTCAAAATTGACGATTTTTCATATGTTCTTGAGTTGGTTTTCACAGGACACTTTCTCAAACTCAAAGCACTAGATCAATGGCATTCTCCTGGTTGATCCTGCTACTTGTTACAATGGTGCTTACTAGAGCAACTAATAAATTGAAAAGGGCCAAGAAACTCCAAAGAAAGGGAGAAGTCGATGTCATTAGTGACACTGAACTTGAAGAAAACGAGAATGAAATTCACTGGGATATGATAACGGATGATGATGATGATGAGGTATTGCCGACTACCTCAAGACAAAAGGAAAGGCTCCCATGGACACTGGGAAAGCTCCTATGTCTGCTCCAACTATCTCTATAAAACGCAAACGACTTGCTCGACGTTTTGGACTAAGACAGAACACCAGTGTTGACCCGCCAATTGCTCCTGACTCTCCGCCCCGTGTTGAAGAAGTATTTGTTAACAATGATCGTCTTAGAGCGTTTGCACATCGCGAATGCATTGGTGAAAGGCACGTGAACATTGAGGCTCTACGAGGTCACTGCCCTGAATTTGGTATTTTGATTGAACAAGCGAATCTCATTCAAGTGTGTCGCTTCCCAGAAACTCTCGGCTACTGCCTGCACCATGTGAGGACCTTCTATACCAATGCACGGCATCTTCGGGAATTTGAGAACGGTCCTATGGAGTTCTACACGAATATCCAAGGCACAAGGTTTAAGATCACTCCACAATTGATTGGCGAGGTTTTGGGAATGGAAGCCAGCAAGACAGGAGCTCACTACCTGAAAGGAGTAAATTTGACAAACACTTTATGGCGAAAAGTGATCGAGGGAATTTGTCTCGAGGGAACACAATCAACCGAAAAATCTGTTCGATCTAAAGAACTTCGTCTTGAATATCGCTTCTTAAACTTCATCACGTGTTACAATATACTTCCAAACATGCAGACGAAGGTTGTGAGATGGGAACGGTTGTTGTTCTTATATCTCATAGGACATCCATCAGAGGCAACGGCATTGAATATCAACATTCCGTACATCATCTGGAATAGAATGGCGCGATATGTCGAGCATCCTCATCCTGCTGAAAGAATTCCATTTCCATTGATTATAATGAGGATTTAAAGAAATTTCAAGTTGATATCACTTCTACAACCTATCATCAATGTCTGAGCATGATAGATGAGTCCACGATTGTCAAATCCCTTCACAAGTTGCCACATGTCACTCAACCTTCTGCATCTGGAACGAAGCCCGGTACAAGCACGCTGCATCACCATCTCGGCAAGCACCTGGCACAGATGATGAAGCATCGTTAAATACGATTTTCAAGTCACAGCAACAACTATCCGTTCAGCAGGAACAAATTTTGAAGAACAACAAAGGATTGCCAATGAGCTTGAAATAACACAGCAGCTCACATTACCATCACGAAGAAGATAAATTCAATGGACAAGCGGATGCGAAAGATGTTCTAAGATGGGTTGCACAAGTTCTGAAGACTCAGATTCTGAAAACTGACTTTCTTTTCTCTTTTCTTTTGTGCAGGATTTTTTTTTTTTAGTCTTATTGATTCTTTTAGTTTAGTTCTCAGTTTGTGCATATTATTAGAACTTTACGTTTTTTTTCTCTCCTTACATATTGTAGCTCTTGCTACGTTTTGGCTTTGTTTTGTGACAAAAAGGGGGAGAGAGTTTGAGAGAGAGAGAGTTAGAGTTTGCAATGAACTTTGAACAATGATTGTGAATATCAATGACTATAAGGTAAGTATGACCTCAACTCAACTTTGGTTTTTTTTTTGTGATTTGTGACATGCTTCTATACTAACTATTCGACTAACTATTTGGGCATGTAATATGACTAACAAGTTGATGTTGGACTAACATACTTTGACATTTGGTTTTTGACTGCTTAGAAGATATGTTGGTTTTAACTATGATTCTCTTACATATCTGAATTTTTCAAATGTCATGATGAGAATAAACTCTATCTCTGTAGTTGGTTTTGTATGTTTCAATTCTTGAGGTATCTAACGATTTTGTTTGTCAAGAATGTTTTCTGTGTGCAGAGATTACAGATGTCTAAGTCTAGAGTCTGTTTTAGGAGTTTATCTCATGTTTTTAATTTCTGGAACTCTTTTGTAAATTTTTGTTGTATGGTGATAGCAACAAAAATATCTTTTTGAATTTTCTTTTGTGGATTTGTGTTTTGTCACGAAACCGCCAAAGGGGGAGATTGTTACGGAATTTGAGTTGGCGTATTTCGTGAATGTATTAAGTCTTGAAGATTGAAGATGAAGAAACTTTGGATCGTATACCTCAATCTCAAGAAAGAAGAATTCAAAAGGATCAGGTACGTTTAACTAAAGAATTTTGATGATCCGAATACTTCTTATAGTGTAGAAACACCTGGAAGAGGTTTTAATTGCTTAAACATCAAAAACTGGACATGGGACATGTTCAGGATCCGGATCGTGGCTTGCAATCCGGATCCCGAAAGGTGTTTTGTTCATACACTGCTTCAATCCGGATCACAGCTTCTGCAATCCGGATCCCGAACATGGTGTTTTGGTGAAACTGTATGAACGATCCGGATCGGGGACTACGATCCGGATCCCGAACAGGCAATTTTCTGGAAACCGTCTTTTGTGCTTCTGCAATCCGGATCGCCAAATCCAATCCGGATCGCCGTCGGTAAAACTTTCCAGAAAAGGCTGTTTTTGATCCGAATATTCTTCCTAGGGTTTCTAACCTATAAATAGCCCTTCTTTTCATTTCTAGGGCATCCGAGGAAAATAGAAAAAGATAGCCGAAAAGAAAAATCCACATATATAGAGAAGAACGGAAATCAATAGATCTATTCTATGGTTCTTCATCTATATTGATTGATTTGATTCTAGGTTTTCCATACTCACATTTTGAGTAGAATCAAATCAATGAATACTTAGATGGTATTTCCGATCTATCTTTAATCTAAGTATTCGGCGGATCATCACCACCCAAACAAACAACGATTTACCCCAAAATCGGCGCGTGGACTCGCGTGGCCTTGTGGATTCAAGGTGCAACCGCTCTCGTGGATTCGGAGCGAGGTACGTTCGTGGATTCGAAGCGTGCCATTGGGTGAAGACCGTGGATTCGGTTGGACGTCGTGGACTCGACGTTGGACGCTGTGGATTCAGCGTTGGGCGCGGATCGTGGATTCGAGAAGCGTCGTGGAGCGAGCGGAGAAGATCTACTAGGAGCGTATGGTAAAAGGTTGAGTCGTCTGTGAGTACGTTATATCACCTTGTACGTGTGTTAATTCTAGTGGATTTCGCCGTGTTATCGGTCCCGTGGTTTTTTACTCCGGTTTGGAGTTTTTCCACGTAAAAATCTTGCGTGTTCTTTTATTTTTCCGCATTGGGTTTATTTGCGCAATGATTTTTTGAGTGTTTATTGTTTACACCTATTCACCCCCCTCTAGGTGTTTTTTCCCCTATTTAGATCCTTATTAACCTAAACCCAACACCTCAGACCCTCCGGGATCAGAAACCATATGCCAAAACTTATAAAGTGTGAGTTTTGGCACCGCGAGGTGGGCATTCTGTGGCATATTGGTTGGCTGCTGGGATTGCGGTCGACCCGAAGAAGATGGATTCGGTAACCGACTGGCCTAGGCCAACGACGGTGACTGAGATTCGAAGCTTCCTGGGTCTGGCAGGGTATTACAGACATTTTGAGCAAGGCTTCTCCAAGATAGTAATGCCCCTGACTCGCCTGACCCGAAAAGGGGAGAAGTTTATCTAGACTGACCAATGCCAGAAGAGTTCTGAGGAACTCAAAGTCAGGCTGACGCAGGTCCCGGTGCTCCCTCTACCGGAGCCTGGTGAAGACTTTGAGGTTTATTGTGAGGCGTGCTTATGCAACGGGGTGAGGTCATAGCCTACGCGTCAAGGCAACTCAAGGAGTATGAGAGAAACTACCCCGTGCACGACCTGGAGCTTGCAGCGGTCGCATTCGTCCTCAAACTGTGGAGTCACTATTCGTACGTGTAATGACACGGTATTTTGTAATATTTAACCCTCCTTCTATTTTTGTGTCCTTTTAGTACTCCGGGAATATTACTTTTGGTTTGTCGGTCGGTGTGTGTGGTGCTTGTATTTTTCTGCGAAAGAGCGCGAAAAATAATTACCGACGGTGCGATCGGATCGAAAATCCGATGTCGGGAACCCCCGAAACGAGATTTTTAGTGATGCGGCGATTAGTCGTGCATCGGAATCCGTGCAAAATATCTTGCACCCGTTTGTGGATAATGGGGGTTATCCCGTGTGGATAATTAATTAATTAAATTAACTAATTAATTATCCGGTGACGGAAAAGAGAATTTTCTCTACGTACGATTTGGGAAAATAACAGAAAATTGGGGAAAATAAATATTAAGATAAATAGATGAAATAAGTATTTCCCCCTCGTTAAGAAAAGTTAAAAAGAGAGAATTCTAAACCCTAGCCGTAAGAGCGGAAAGAAAAGAAAGAAAAGAAGAAAGGCGAAACCCTAACCGGAAGAAAGGAAAAGGGAGAAGACGGCGGATCCGATCACCCCGAAGCGCGTACCGGAACCAAGAACGTGATCGGTCGTACCCCGTCGATTAATCCGGTGAGTTTTTACTTCGTAGTATTTTTTCGGTTTTTCCTTATGATTAGTTGGGTGTTTTTCCCGCTCTCGATTCCTTCGCCCGCCGCCGTCACCGTGCGGGATAGGGCACGGTGCGCGCGGCGGGCGACGCGCGGTGCCGCTAGGGCACCGCGCGGATGAAGGAACGCGCGGTGCCGCTAGGACGCCGCGCGGACGGGTGCCACAAGGACGGGCGCCGCGCGGGCACCGCGCGGGCGCCGCGCGGATCCCACGCGGCATGGCGCCGCGCGGGCGCCGCGCGGTGCGCCGCGCGGCTCGGCCCCTCGCGGGCGCCGCGCAGCTCGGCCCCGCGCGGGCGCCGCGCGGCCCGACGCCGCGCGAGCGCCGCGCGGGCGCCGCGTCCGACCCCGCGCAGGCGCCGCGCAGCCCGCACCCTCATGGGCATCGCGCGGCGTGTACCCGCACGATGCGGGCACTGCGCGGGCAGTCTCCGCGCGGGGGTCGGCAGGTGCGATTCTCGTCGCCGTTTTTGGGGTTACGGCGCAGAGGTGATTAGGGTTGCTTTTCCGGTAAACGTGTAAGTTATTGACTATTATTCTGGGGATTTTTCTTAGGTCCAGGTGTGCAGCGGGAAGGTGTCTGAGACTCGTAGTACCCCGTTTCTTCCGCGACCAGGTGGGTTCTTTTGCATCAAGTGCTGTAAGTGCATTGAGTGCAACATATCACTAAAGTATCTATTGCTAATCGGTTAATAAAGTAGATGAGATGTGCTAATGTTTTAACCCTTCGCTTTATGTAATGATTAATTCACGCCGATCTCGGCATCCCTATTTTGAATGCTGCACGTACACAGGCGGAATGGCCCCCGCAATGGTGTACTTTTCCGGAGAAGTGGTCTGTATGACCCGTGTGCCCCACGTGTGTTGTTTGGGGACCACTTCACGATGGCTAAACGTGTCGCCCACGCATCGTGAAGGGGTTAGAGCTTCAAATGTTCCGTGGGGAGGTCGTCGACCTACCCTGACGGGACGGTGTGAAACTAAAATAAATAACATGATTAAATTAATTTCAGGGCGTCGGATAGCGAAGGTTCCGGTGCGGTGTAACTCTTTCTAAAACTCTTGTTTATTATTGTTTAAGCATCTACTTTATTTGTCACTGACTATACCCACTCCGTGACAGGTCCAACTAAGTAAGTACAGCGGGACGGTGGTGAGGCATCGCGGACCCTAGGTTTGGCCGTATGAGGCCTTTTGGTTAAACTCTTATTCGGTTATCTCTCTCTTTTTCCTTTTCGTTATTTTGTGTGGATATGTGGATCATGCTGGATATGTGGACATGTAATTAATTGTTTGGTTTTGGTTATGTTTTATATTAATTGTGCGGCTGTTTTACGATGTAAAAGGATTTCGAAAACGCTTTTCAAAATAGGGTGTCGTGTGGACACCACTTTGAAAACCCTGGGAATTTATCCTTTCAAAACAATATAGCCGCCTAAATGTGAATGTTAGATGTTTTAAAGACTTGGGTGTCGAGTGGACACCGTTTGCGAACTCATAGGATTTTTCCTAATGCTGTTGAATGATGAAACATGTTGTACTTAGTCGATGTGACTGTGTGATCAATGCCGTGTAATGTTATTATTGTAAATGTAGTCGAGACGCCGTGCACGTACAAAGGAGACTCTGTCCGTTTGCAGAGTGAATTTGTATGTGTGGCGGGTCTGGCACGCACCGGTAGGCGGGGTCGTTGACCATCTGTTTTTCAAAAAAAAAAATAGAACACGTTTTTCCGCTTATCCTGAGACCTCCGGGGCGTGACAGATTTTATGGTATCAGAGAGAAAAACGGCTTTGACCACAACAGTCGGTGTCCAGTAACCGCAGTGTATGATCCTACCACCAAAATTTGGATATGAGATAACCAGGTCGTAGGTGTCTTAGAACGTGAGTGTGCGGGGATAAAAAGGGTTGTAACCTTAGTGTTTTGTAGGTCAAGTGTTAGGCCAGGAACCTTAGGGTTAATGTGGCTTCTATGTGTACAGCAGAAGATGGCCAGGACCAGATCATCGGCCGAAAACCCGGGGGCGGAAGGCACGGCCCCAGCCGCCGCGGAAGGCCAACTCCTCCGACAACAATTACGGGAAATGGCTGGACAACTGGCAACGTTGACGGAGCAGGTTCGTCAGCTAACTCAACGGCAGTCCACCGCAACGGCAGAGGGCGCCCCGGCCCCACCGCACGAACCGACGGCCCCCACTGTGGACCCCCCCGGCGCGGGCGGTGCAACGGCAACCGCGCCCCGGCAGACCACTGTGACGGGCGTGTCGGCAGGGCAGCCCATGGCCTCAGCCGACTCCCCCACGGTGGCAGCTACAGGACCTGCGGTAGGAGCCACTATGGAGGGCTCGGCGAGGGAGGCGGCAGCGGTGCACACCCCCGGAAGTACCGCGGCTACTGGAGGGACCGCGGGACAGCGAAGCGACCGGGAACGAGCTAGGACAAGCTTGGCGAAGTTCAAAAAGCATGACCCGCCCGTTTTCGAGGGAGAAACTACCGACCCTTGGGTCGTAGAAAAATGGGTGGACACCATGGAAAAGCTGTTCGAGGATTTGATGATGGAAGAGCATGAACGGGTACCTTTAGCCGTTCACTTCCTCGAGGGGAACGCGCGCATCTGGTGGAAGACGGTGCGCCCGGACCCAGCTACTAATGCCCCTCTCCCATCATGGACGGTTTTTAGAGAGGAACTGTTTGGAGCGTTCTTCCCTAATAGTGTTAAGCAACAGATGGAAGACGACCTCAAACACATCAGGCAAGGGAATCGATCGGTGATGGAGTATCAGCGGGAGTTCGTCAGACTGACCAACTGTGTCCCGTTCGCCATACGGGATGACGCCCACAAGGCCCGTCTCTTTGTGGATGGGTTGCGAAGCGACATCTTCGAAGTAGTTCAAGCGGCGGACTTACACACCTTCCGGGCGGTGGTCGACAGGGCCACTATCGTGGAGCGTGGCTTCGCCGTCACACGCGCCCGGCGGGAGGGATCGGACTACAATCGAGACAAGAAGCGGTCACAGTCCTACCCCGGAGGGGGCTTACCTGGCGGGAACAGACCCCCAAAACACCCCAAGACGCGACATGGGGCCAAGAGTACGCCGACGGGAGGACAACGGCCAGCGGACAAGCCCTGCATCATATGCGGAGGAGCGCACCGGGTCACTGAATGCCCCAAGAGACAAGATCATTGTTTTCGCTGTGGCAAGCCCGGCCATCTGCGATTCAGCTGCCCCACCAACATAGGGGCGACGTCCTCGGCGGCTTCTGCCGCGACGCCTCAGCCGCAGGGGCGAGGTAGGGCACCCTCAGGAGCGCCCACGCGCCCCCGGCACCCCGACAGGAAGGGGAGGCGCGACCACAACCCGGAGGCAGGGTCTACTCAATGAACCAGCAAGGAGCCGAACCACCGGAGGACGTGGTAGCAGGTACGACTCTGATTTCTGAATTCCAAGCTCGAACTCTGTTTGACACCGGAGCGTCTCGCTCATTCATCTCTCGCGCCTTTGCGCAAACGCACCTGATAGAAGATGAACCCCTAAGCTACTTGATGACCGTCCAAACTCCTGGGGGATCAATTGAAGCAAATAGCTTCGTGCCTTCCTGCTCTATTAGGTTGGGAAGGCTGTCTTGCCCCTGGGACCTAGTAGTTATCCCGCTAAAAGAATACGACGTAGTGCTGGGCATGGATTGGCTCACAGAATACCAGGCGGTGATCGACTGTGAGAAACGCCAGGTATGCCTGCAGAAGCCCGGATTTCCGAAGCATGTTTACCTGGCGTGTAAGAGTACTTCCTTCTTGAACGTCATTTCTGCATCACGAGCAAGGAAGCTGATAGCAGGCGGGTGTGTGGCCTACCTGGCCTCGGTGGACCTAACGACTCGACCCACCCCCTCTCCATCCGACATCCCGATCGTGAGGGAGTATCCCGAAGTATTCCCGGCCGAACTCCCTGGGATGCCACCCGAACGGGAGGTTGACTTTCCTATCGAGCTGCTCCCAGGCACTAAACCTATCACGAAGGCACCGTACCGGATGGCCTTCGCTGAGCTGAAAGAACTCAAGGCGCAACTGGAGGATCTATTGGATAAAGGCTTCATCAGACCGAGCGTGTCGCCATGGGGCGCGCCCGTTTTATTCGTAAGAAAGAAGGATGGAAGCCTTCGCCTGTGCATCGACTACCGAGAATTAAACAAGGTCACCATCAAGAACAAGTATCCATTACCACGGATTGACGACCTGTTTGATCAGTTACAGGGAGCAACGGTGTTCTCTAAAATCGATCTGCAGTCCGGTTACCATCAGCTCCGAGTTAGGGGCGAGGACATTCCGAAGACAGCATTCCGGACTCGCTATGGTCACTTCGAGTTCACCGTAATGCCGTTCGGGCTCACAAATGCCCCGGCGGTATTCATGGACATGATGAATAGGGTGTTTAAACCCTTCTTGGATGTTTTCGTAGTAGTCTTCATTGACGACATCCTCATCTATTCCCGTACGGATGAGGAGCATGAAGAGCATCTACGCGTAGTCCTCCAAACTTTACGAGAACAGAAACTCTACGCCAAACTCAAAAAGTGTGAGTTTTGGCTTCGCGAGGTGGACTTCCTGGGGCATGTCGTGTCGGCTGCTGGGGTTGCGGTCGACCCAAAGAAGATTGATTCGGTAACCGACTGGCCCAGACCGACGACGGTAACTGAGATTAGAAGCTTCCTGGGGCTAGCAGGGTATTATAGACGCTTCGTGGAAGGCTTCTCCAAGATAGCTTTGCCCCTCACTCGCCTGACCCGTAAAGGAGAAAAGTACATATGGACGGAGCAATGCCAGAAGAGTTTCGAAGAACTCAAGGACAAGTTAACGCGAGCCCCGGTGCTCGCTCTACCGGAACCCGGCGAGGACTACGAGGTATACTGCGACGCGTCGCGAAACGGTCTCGGCGGCGTGCTTATGCAACGGGGTAGGGTTATAGCCTATGCGTCGAGGCAACTCAAGGAGTACGAGAGGAACTACCCCGTGCACGATCTGGAGCTTGCAGCGGTTGTATTCGTCCTCAAGTTATGGAGGCACTACTTGTATGGAACACACTGCAACGTGTATTCAGACCATCAGAGCTTAAAGTACCTTTTCACCCAGAAGGAGCTGAATTTGCGGCAAAGGCGGTGGCTCGAATTACTAAAGGATTATGATTTAACCATCCATTACCACCCTGGGAAGGCGAACGTGGTGGCGGATGCCTTGAGCCGCAAAGGGCAGACGGTAGAATCAGTGACGAACGCCCTCACCCAACAGGACCGCTTGATTGCGAATTTTCACAATTGAGACTGGAGGTAGTACCAGCAGGAACGGTCGCACGACTCATGACCCTGGTGGTCCGACCAACCCTATTGGACAGAATCCGTGAAGGGCAATCGACGGATACCCAGCTACAACTTGTGCGAGATAGGCTACCCACAGACCAAGGAGGCGATTTCGCGATGAATGCTAATGGCACGATATGTTTTCGGGGACGAATCTGTGTGCCGGATCTACCGGAACTCAAGGAAGAGATCCTGAGGGAGGCGCATACCGCCCCTTATGCGGTGCACCCCGGGGGAACGAAGATGTACAAGGATGTCAAACAAACCTTCTGGTGGCCCAAGATGAAGGAAGATGTGACTCGATTCGTGGCACACTGCCTGGTGTGCCAACAGGTGAAGGCTGAACACCAGCGTCCAGCGGGGAAGTTGCAGCCGTTGCCCGTGCCGGAGTGGAAGTGGGACATGATTACCATGGATTTTGTGACCGGATTCCCGAGGTCGCCACAGGGACACGATGCGATATGGGTGATTGTGGACCGTTTGACGAAATCGGCCCACTTTCTGCCCATACACACGACGTGGACGCGGGAACGACTGGCACAAACATACATCGACGAGATAGTAAGATTGCATGGTGTACCGACATCCATCACGTCGGACAGAGACACGCGGTTCGTGTCGAATTTTTGGCAAAGTTTGCAGCGAGCAATGGGGACTAAGCTGCATTTCAGCACGGCCTTTCACCCGCAAACCGACGGACAATCAGAGCGGGTGATCCAGATCCTTGAAGACATGCTGCGGGCATGCGTGCTAGACCTGGGCGACGGATGGTCTCAATACCTGCCACTTGTGGAATTTGCCTATAATAACAGTTACCAAGCCAGCATTAAGATGGCGCCATACGAAGCTTTGTACGGACGCCGCTGTCGGTCGCCTTTATGCTGGGATGACTTGGGAGAGCGTAAATGGTTGGGACCGGATTTGGTCGATGAAACCGAGGCAAAGGTGCGCCTCATCAGGCAGCGACTGCTGACCGCCCAGAGCAGACAGAAAAGTTACGCAGACCGTAGGCGACGAGAGTTGGAATTCGCAGTGGGCGAGCACGTGTTGTTGCGAGTGTCGCCTTCGAAAGGGACCCGACGTTTCGGCCTGAGAGGGAAATTAAGTCCGAGGTACGTGGGACCGTTTGAGATCCTAGAGCGCGTGGGTCCGGTGGCTTATCGCTTGGCCTTGCCGCCAAGCCTAGACCGAGTACATAACGTGTTCCACGTGTCGATGCTTCGGAAGTACCTTCCCGACCCCTCTCACGCCCTGGACATATCCACGATCAAGCTTCAGGAGGATTTAACTGTTGAAGAAACACCGGTGCGGATCCTGGCGCGAGAGGACAAGAAACTGCGAAACCGGACCATCCCCTACGTGAAGGTCCAATGGAGCAACCACGAGGAACGCGAGGCGACGTGGGAGCTGGAATCGAAAATGAGGGAATGTTTTCCCGAGCTATTTAGCGAGGGTTGTATTTAAGTTTCGGGGACGAAACTTTTTATAAAGTGTGAGTGGTGTAATGACACGGTATTTTGTAATAGTTAACCCTCCTATTTTTGTGTCCTTTTAGTACTCCGGGAATATTACTTTTGGTTTGTCGGTCGGTGTGTGTGGTGCTTGTATTTTTCTGCGAAAGAGCGCGAAAAATAATGACCGACGGTGCGATCGGATCGGAAATCCGATGTCGGGAACCCCCGGAACGAGATTTTTAGTGATGCGGCGATTAGTCGTGCATCGGAATCCGTGCAAAATATCTTGCACCCGTTTGTGGATAATGGGGGTTATCCTGTGTGGATAATTAATTAATTAAATTAACTAATTAATTATCCGGTGACGGAAAAGAGATTTTTCTCTACGTACGATTTGGGAAAATAACAGAAAATTGGGAAAAATAAATATTAAGATAAATAGATGAAATAAGTATTTCTCCCTCGTTAAGAAAAGTTAAAAAAAGAGAATTCTAAACCCTAGCCGTAAGAGCGGAAAGAAAAGAAAGAAAAGAAGAAAGGCGAAACCCTAACCGGAAGAAAGAAAAAGGGAGAAGACGGCGGATCCGATCACCCCGAAGCGCGTACTGGAACCAAGAACGTGATCGGTCGTACCCCGTCGATTAATCCGGTGAGTTTTTACTTCGTAGTATTTTTTGTTACGGAATTTGAGTTGGCGTATTTCGTGAAAGTGTCTAAGTCTTGTAGATTGAAGATGAAGAAAGTTTGAATCATATACCTCAATCTCAAGAAAGAAGAATTCAAAAGGATCAGGTACGTTTAACTAATTATTTTTGGTGATCCGAATACTTCTTATAGTGTAGAAACACTTGGAAGAATTTTTATTGCATAAAAATCAAAAACTGGACATGGGACATGTTCAGGATCCGGATCAGCCTTCCAATCCGGATCCCGAAGGGTGTTGGTTCATATGCAAATCCAATCCGGATCCAAGCCAATTCTGATCCGGATCCCGAACATTGGTTTTTGCTGAAATTCATGAACGATCCGGATCGGGCATTTCAATCCGGATCCCGAACCCCTGTTTTTCTGGAATTGTCTATCTCGTTACGGCAATCCGGATCGCAGTAAATCCGATCCGGATCGCCGTCCTGTAAAATTCCAGAAAAGGTTAGTTTTTGATCCTTATCTTCTTCCAATGGTTTCTAACCTATAAATAGACCCTATGATTCATTTTTAGGGTACGACGAAAAAAAAAAGAAGAAGCCGAAAGAGAAAAATCCACATATAGAGAAGAAAGGAAATCAATAGATTTAATTCTATGTTTCTTCATCTATATTGATTGATTTGATTCTAGGTTTTCCAAACTCAGATTTTGAGTAGAATCAAATCAATGAATACTTAGATGGTATTTCCGATCTATTTCTAATCTAAGTATTCGGCGGATCATCACCACCCAAAAACAACGATTTACCCAAAATCGGCGCGTGGACTCGCGTGGCCTTGTGGATTCAAGGTGCAACCGCTCTCGTGGATTCGGAGCGAGGTACGTTCGTGGATTCGAAGCGTGCTACTGGGTGAAGACCGTGGATTCGGTCGGACGTCGTGGACTCGACGTTGGACGCTGTGGATTCAGCGTTGGGCGCAGATCGTGGATTCGAGAAGCGTCGTGGAGCGAGCGGAGAAGATCTACTAGGAGCGTATGGTAAAAGGTTGAGTCGTCTGTGAGTACGTTATATCACCTTGTACGTGTGTTAATTCTAGTGGATTTCGCCGTGTTATCGGTCCCGTGGTTTTTTACTCCGGTTTGGAGTTTTTCCACGTAAAAATCTTGCGTGTTCATTTTTATTTCCGCATTGGGTTTTATTGCGCAATGATTTTTTGAGTGTTTATTGTTTACACCTATTCACCCCCCTCTAGGTGTTTTTTCCCTATTTAGATCCATTAATTTATAACCCAACAAGTGGTATCAGAGCGGGAATAGGGTTGTAAACAATGGTTGAAGGTGGAAACATCAATCGACCCCCTTTCTTTGATGGAACAAATTATGCGTACTGGAAAGTACGGATGAAAGCCTTTTTAATTTCCATCGACGAAAGGGTGTGGCAATCAATTGAATTAGGATGGTCTAATCCAACTGAAATTATTGATGATGTTCGCACCTTAAAACCTAGGTCGAAATGGACCAAGGAAGAGATAGATTCATCTTCTTACAATGGCAAAGGAATTAATGCTCTATTTAATGCTTTGTCACAAACTGAGTTCTCTCGCGTCTCGGCATGTGAGACTGCGAAAGAAATCTGGGATGTTCTTCAAGTTACGCATGAGGGAACTAACCTTGTGAAGATTCAGAAACTGCAAATGCTCACGAGCAAGTTTGACTCTATTTCTATGGCAGAAAATGAATCTTTCACAGACTATTACACACGATTGCAAGACATCGTAAACTCATGTGCTAACTTGGGAGAGAAGATTCCAGAATTTAAAGTTGTAAGAAAGATATTAAGAACTCTTCCTGAACGATTTCGCCCGAAGGTCGCAGCCATTGAAACAATTAAACACCCGGACGAAATGCGTGTAGAAGAATTAGTTGGTGCATTACAAACTTATGAAATGACATTTCCTACTAACTATTCTTCTGGAAAGGCATCCTCTTCTAAGTCTTCAGGTTATGCATTGAAAACAACAAAGAAGAAGACGCGGATTCATCCTCCTCAGACGATGACGAGAACCTATCTATGGAGGACTTTGAGAAGCAGCTCGCTCTCTTGACAAGGAAGTTTCGCCGCAACTTTCGAAGGGGTAATTCAAGCAAAACTCCATCCTTCGGAAAGTCGAAGAAAGGCAAGGGTTCTTCAAGTTACAAGTCAAGAAAGCAAGAGAACTTCTCAAAGGATAAGAAAAGTTCAGAGGGACAAGTACAGTGCTTCAAATGTCGAGGCTACGGCCACATTGCAACGGAGTGTCCCAACAAGAATCCGGCAAAGAAGAAAGCGATGCAAGTCGTCACTTGGGATGACAACTCCACGTCAAATGAGTCATCCTCAAGTGATGAAGAAGACAACGCGACAGCATTCCACGCGTCCACATCTTCACCCTTCATGTGCTTAATGGCAAGTACATCCGATTCTTGTCCAACTCCTCCCTGTTGAAAAGATTGCAACGGACGATGAATCGAGTAATTCTGAAGGTGAAGATTTTGCTCTTGCCTACCATAACTTTTGAGGGATTCAAAGAAACTGGCAAAGCAAAACCGGGGTTGAGAGGGAGATTGCAGGATCTCGAAGAAGAAGCAAAAAGGGCAACTTCTCTCTCAACCGCTCTTGAAGTGGAAAGGGATAACTTAGCCAAAGCAAATGTTTCCCTTCAAGAGTCCAATGAGCTTTTCGAGAAAGAACATGAGGAATGGTGGACAAAGCGAATTACTTCTTGAAGCTCTACGGCGAGGCTCGACAGGAAAAATGGAAATGACAAAGACCATTCGCCAACTAAAGGATGACTTAAAGAGATTTTCTTCTGGAAGGAGTAAGTTGGACAGGCTTCTTGGTCTTGGTCAAACAAATAAGTTCGGCCTCGGATACACTCAAACTGGAGACATTCCAAGTTCGAGTGGGACAGTTTTTGTGCCTCAGTCGGTATCTCCTCCTCCGACACCGGAATTCACGACAAGCAACGACAACAAGCCTACTTCATCCTCTTCGGGATCGTCAAGAACTAAGGTATGTTTTCGTTGTGGCATTTCAGGGCACATAAGGAGAAATTGCAAGATGGGAGCCAAACGCACACCTCAAGCACCTCTTGCAATGACTACCAAAAAGGTGATTCCTCAGAAATCAATGCAAACTTTTCAAAGGAAAAGAGCCTTGGTAGTTCACCGCTCAAGACGACATCATCAAGGAGCAGCAATCTTCTAACAAGACGCTTTCACCTAGGAAATAACTTCACGACCATTACCGACGCATTCCAAAAAGGTTTGGGTGCGCAAAGGTGAAATTTTCCCTTGTCTTGTTACCAATGTTTCCTTGCATGCATATGATAGTTCGTCTTGGTATCTGGATAGCGGGTGTTCCCGTCACATGACCGGTGACAAAAACTGTTTTCAAACCTTTGAGAAAATCTCCGGAGGACTTGTTGTTTTCGGAGACGGTCGGTCTTCCAAAATTGTTGGAAAAGGAACGGTAGCTATTCCAGATGGCCCGGTTCTAAATAATGTGTTATTTGTTCATGGCCTTAAGACTAACCTCATAAGCATAAGTCAACTTTGTGATAATGGTTATTCAGTTAATTTTTCATCTGATGAATGTACTGTAACTGACAAGAACCATGTTTCTTTTTAAAAGGGGTTAGATCAGAAAACAATTGTTATGTAGTTCCTAATAAAATTTCTGAAAAGTGTAACCTAGCATCTTTGAAAAAGACAAGGACATGTATTCTTTTTAAAAGGGGTTAGATCAGAAAATAACTGCTATGTTGTTCCAAATAAAATTTCTGAAAAGTGTAACCTAGCTTCTTTGAAAAATGAAACTCTTTGGCATGAAAGGCTAGGTCACATAAATTTTAAGGAACTTGCTAGAATTTCAAACAAAGATGTGGTCAAGGGGGTTCCTAAACTTTCATTTGAACAAAACATTGTGTGTGGCGGTTGTCAAAAGAGAAAACAATCAAGGACTGCACACAAGAACTTGAACCACGTTGGTACTGTCACGCCCCGGGTGTAAACCAGAACCCGGGCCCGTTCACAGATCCGCCGTGCATGCGGTATTTCCCACATACACGAAGCGTCGGTAACCTGCTCAGATAAGAAAAGATAATAAAAGAGCATAATAATCAGAGCTGAAAAAAAACTACTGTATCTCAGACAGATGCTGGAAGTAAAAGGTACAACAGTAAAATAAAATACAGATGTCTCTCCCAGCTCACTACTATAATACAAACAGCTGGCGGAAGCCAGTCCCAAAAGTAAGTAAGTAAAAACTGTCTGAGAAGTCCTGGTGCCCAAAAATCTCCAGCTACATCCCTCGGGAGGCTCTCTATCTAGTCCGCAATTCTCTTACCTCGATCAGTTGCTGACGGCCCAGCAACTCCCACTGAGGACTCTGCAAAACAAGGGGAAAGAAAGAGACAAGAGGAACAATGGGGGTAAGTACTACTATAAACAGTAGCCTCCCCTAGTGGGTAAAGCCTCAGCTCAGATATGCCCACCAGGTGATCAGAGGCAAAAAGGGGAAAGGAAAAGAAAGGAGAAGCAGATAAATAAAGCAACTGATAAAGTGCTATCCCTAATATGCCTCTATATGACCAACCAATAAGGATGGGAAAAGTGATGCATCAGAATCAAGTAGCCTGTCATAAAGACCCAATCTGACAACCAGTGAACACTGGCACTGCCTGCTCTGCTGTCGAACTCAAGAAACCAGCATGGTGCCCGGCGCTCACACCGTGGAACTCGAGAAACCAGCATGGTGCCCGGCGCTCACACCGTGGAAAGCAGCAAGGTGCCCGGCGCTCACACCGTGGAAAGCCTACTCCGGAGTGGCACTCGAGGGGAGCGACCCACACGAGCAAAGTATCACTGTATCAAGCATCTCTGTAACCACTGTCTCATAATAGCAGGACTGGATCGTGACTCAAAGAAGTGGGAACAACCCTCCACTATAGTAAGCCCGATCCCCGAACACCCAATCTGATGCAATAGAAACAATCCGGTCAACCACCCAAGATTCGTGGTCGCCGCAACCCCCTGACAACTCAGCCTGTCCCCAAATCCCCAATACCTGCCTACACTGTCCAACATACGCTCGAACCTGAGCGATTAAGCCGCTAGTGCCAACAATGAAAGAAGAAAGAGAAAAGCATGGTTTCTCCTAAGTCAAGTCCCAAAATAGTGTAGCAGTAAAAGATGGCAATAATTATGTGATCAATTAAATCATGCAATGTTCCAATACTTGTCCAATTTCCAAGTATAACAGTTTAGAAGTGACTTAAGCTAGGGTGACCGTTTCACATGGATAAACATCAGTTTTGCAGTCCTCTAATTCTATGTTGTCTCAGAGTATAAGTTCCAGAATCAATAAACGATTAATCTAACAATAATTTATTTGGAGATCTGATACCCAATAATCAATTTCCTAGAGCATGCAAGTCTACCAATCAACACATTTAACATTGTTAAAACGAGGATACTCTGATATTCCTAGTGGGCATACAAAGAGAGGAGTACAACAACCACCCACCTGAAGCGCAACTGTCCCAACTCGTACAGTCAGAAAATACCAAAACTCCAATTCCTTGCCCCCACAATTTAGCACACCCGCAACACTCCTGGTACAACAAGGAATCCACTAATTACACTAGGCTCCCAAGTACAGCACTAATTACCACATAAACACACGAGTACCAAACTGTCAAATTATCACCTGCAACAAATGTCCAGAAAATTCTAATAAAAATATCACGGCGATCCTCGCGTCGATAGCTTCGCAACGGTACCTTGCACGCCCAAATCCGAGTTCTGTAGACCAAGATAAAAATTCAGCAAGGGGGCACTCTCATACAAAAGCCAGGATTAAGGGCAGATTACTGTTCACAGAGAAATCCTTAATTTTCACCTCGAAAGAAAATTCACAAAAATCCACTAAAAATACGAGCGCGTTCCTTGCGATCCGTAGATGAAAAAGTTGTATAAGCTCGTTTCCGTCAGACGCTCGTGCGCAAAGATATAGCCGAAACACTCCGCTGCTGTCAAGAATTCCAAACAGAAAAAGGGGGTCACTTGTAGCCTCGAAATCCGTGCCAAAACCTCGAAACGGGCAGGCGCGACTAAAACGAAAGATGAAGTCCTACCTCTTAGGAGTCCACTGGTGCAAGAATCACAAGAAAATGATGTCGGGGTAGCCCAGGGGAGCAAAAACACTATCGCTGCGCCGAGGAAGAACACAAGAAAGCAACGTCGCGCCGCACCGTAAAATGGGAAACCTCGGGATTCGTGCCACTAAAATTCCTGAAATTTGGCAGGGAGTTGAAGGACCCAAAGATGAAGCTTTTTCTCAGAAATAGGCTTTGGCTGAAGAAGCATGGTTTGGGAGAAAAATGGGGAAGAAGGAGGCTCGGATGGGTTTTTGGCTGAGGGGGGGGGAAAAATATTCCCTGCGCCCGGTGCACGTGAGCCAGCCAACCGGGGCTCGCCACGTGGCACACCGCGCCGTGCACCGCGCCGTGGACCGCGCACCCCGCACGCCCCCCTGTCGCGTACGGCACCTGCTCCGCTAGTCACGTGGACCGGGAGCACAGGACCGCACCAACCAAGCATCGCCACGTGTCCACCCGGTCCACCGTGCACCCGGCCCGAACTCCGTGGACCGCGCGCTGTGGACCACCCAACCAAAAACTGCCACGTGGCACCGCCCAAGTGCACGGCCGCCGCCGTGGACCGCGCGCCTGCCCGGGCGCCCGCGCGCTGCCCGCGCCCTGCCCGCGCCGCGCGCCGCCGCTGCTCCGCCTGCCCGAGGCCGCGCCGCCGTCCGCCGGTGCTGCCCGCCGCCGCCGCCGGCGCCGGCGATCGCCGGAAAGTACTGTTCCGGCCGGTGAACAGTAAAATACTGTAGCAAGCTCCGAAAAATCCAAGTAAATAGCCCATCTTGACCGTTTTCGCGCGCTGATTCCAAATCCGGCGTCCGTTTCGCCAAATTCCAATCCTAAAATTTGCCGGAGGCTCCCGGAAAGGTATTTTCATTCCGAATTTCGCGCCGAGTCCAAATTTGATATCCGATTTGCGCGAAAACTCTTCTAAACATCCAACGGGGTCTCCCGGTTATCCACGTGATCCATTTAAGCCCCGAATCCATCACTTGAATCCAAACTGGCGCGCGAACACCGCCGACATGCCCCGTAGGCCTCCAGAAGCTGCCGGTCACACTGTAGAAGCCCTGCAAGGATCCGGGTCACCACATCCTCCCCCACTAAAAGAAAGTTTCGTCCTCGAAACTAAAGCAACTCCCAAGGAGTCTCAAAAACCAGGGGTCCAAACTCAATACCGCCGTCTCCAGCTCCCAAGTCACCTATCACTCCCCGTGATTACTCCACAACAACCACAACAGCAACAACCAGAACGGCAAAGCCCGATTGCGCAATTCCCTCACCTCACGAGCCGGAATTCGCAACGGGCGCCCCTCGTACACCAAACCCTCATAGGGCTTAAAAGAAGCGAGTCAATCACGGGCGAGGGGTCCAAAGCATAACACTCCAAAGCTGAGACGCAGAAAAACCTCAAGAACTCCAACAAAAGGTTGGGGAAAGAAACGAACAGCCCGAGCAACATGCTCAAGAATCACTCCCAAGAACCAACTCAACCAAAGCGACCCGAAACACATTCACACAACACCTGCACAGAAAAGGGGCCCCAATAAGCAGGGGTTCACACTTAGTCGCCCTCAAAACTCAACCACCCAAGTGGATTGCTCAGCCGCGGCCTCTAATCAAAAGAGATCCTCTAGGACACAAACTCAAACCCTGTACACCAAGATGGCCTCTCACAGCGCCAATGAGAAACAACAAACTCAAACCCAAAGCTCTTCTGCTCCAGGTATCCGCCACCACAGCGGCCCTATCGGGGTGATACAGGATGCTCAACAAAATCCAATGATAGCTCTACAGCCACAATGGGAGGTATCACTATGACTCACCAATCCATCTCCCACCACTGACAAGGTTAAAATCGGCGCTGGTACCAAACTCGTCATCTGATCATCAGGCTCTGCTAGCACTATCCGGTCCAAAAGCTCCTCACCCCAACAATAACCGTCGATCTCGGCCAGTCTTAAATAACATCCATTTTGGCCGGATTTCCACAGTCGCCCCTATGGCTTGAATAGGCAATCCAGGAAGACATGCTCTCAAAGCTAAAACTTGCACCACAACGACTTGGCATAACGCTTCTTCCTCACAAACCTTGCCACAGCATCTACAAATGCTCCACAAGCTCTAAGTCACTCAGGGAGAGGGTAAGCCAAAATATCCCTAGAGAATGCCACTATCAATCCGTTCACGTCCCACAGGAAAACAGAGTTCCTCAATCATAAAGGCAACAGGGCATTAGTCATTCCATTGGCTTCACTGTACTCCTAATGCCCCTAGCGTCTCTTGTACGCCACCTTGGCGAAATACTCAACTGTAAATTCCAAACTGGTGCAGGCATCATAATCGATCAACTGCCGGGGCAGAACTCCATCAAAAGGCCCTAAATAATACCTGGACCTGACTGGGCTCCAATCACAAGGGCTCTCACCGTCGTATATCCACGACAACCACAAACTTAATTTCCATTTCGGGCGGCATAATCATCGGCTCAGGTGGTCTCACACCCGGAATCTCACGAGCAATAGGGATATCCTTAAGTCCCGCTATCGCCGTAGGCACCTCTCACACCGTCGCTGTAATCGGTGTGCTCTAACAGTCTCAACAAACAAATTGCCTTCCATTATCTGCCTTGCAGAAAATCAAAGTCCTTTATCTCATCAGTCAAACATCCTGTGGCACTACACCAACCAATCCCAAGCACTGGGTCAGACACCAAGCTGCCACAAACACCAATATGTCTGCCGGCAAAACTCACGGCCTCTGCTACACTGGACATGATCCACTAGCCTCCCCCACTTGCACAATGCCAACAGTAACCGGTACCTTAAGTGCATGTGGTAACGACTCTACCTCTAGTCCATGCAGGAATACAACATGTCCTAACTCCGACTGCTGAGATGAAATCACACCTGCGACAACTCAAACCACTACCGTGGCGCCCTCCAACCGGCGGCACAAATTCATCCGCTCGATGCAAGTGGTCGTCGCTCAGCCTGCCAAAATATCTAGAACAATCACAAAGGGAGCACGACCTCTGTCCATGCTCACGCTGAGGTGCCGAATGTGGTCTCTCGCAGACAGCCAATCCACGCTACCGCTGCGCCGCTCTGATAAAAGGGCTGTTGTTGTCATCGGGGTCCACCCAACCCCCGATGTCTCAAGATGCCGGCGAATAATCCTGACATAATCCACTCTCAGCCACGCATATCCCATGCGCCCCGTTCCTCAAATCATAGAACGCGCAGTTCGACAGCTGCGTACACCCTTTAGACACCAGAAGGCTGCCAAAGAGTCTCTCCATCATCACCAACCACGATTCTACCCCAAGAAGCTCCAAACCTAATCCTAAGAATCGGGGTGGTTTATCTGCCAAAACTGGCTCAACTGATCATTGGTGTCCCATAGCTCATCAGCTGTCAACTATCCACCCTGCCTCGGCGCCTCGGCACTAAACATTGGCACAATGGGGCTACTCACTCCATCAATACCACAGAAATCCTCGCCCTTGAGGATACTGCAATCGGGTGGTCTCAGAAGGAAGCACTGTCGAGCTGCCCGCCGCTCCGACGACTGTGTCATAAAACCAGATGCTCGCTCACTCTGCCGCTGAAAAGCCTCTGACAATCCTGTCACCTGGGTCCGGAGCTCTCTGACTCCAATCTGGTATCCGGCCCGAAACAACTGGCTCAGACCCAAGTGCTGCACCAAGTGCACCCGGGTCAGGGCCCCAAAGTCGGGGAGACACCGCTCGCCACGACAAACAGCAAATCAGCACAACCCAAACACTCGACCCAATCTAGCGAAAGTCAAAAGACATCTCCCTATTTCTGTAACCTTATGTTGTCTGCAGCCAACATAATGGTTCAACAGAAATGGACTATGTCGATCCCTCTTCACTCACAGGAAGAGTTAACATATAAAAATCACCGACTTTCGCAAAATGTCACGCCACTCACGCCCTATCATCCTAGGGTCTGTCCAAAAGCCTAGGGTTTCCTAAGTCCCAACTGACCTATCCCTAAGCTCTGATACCAACTTAATCTGTCACGCCCCGGGTGTAAACCAGAACCCGGGCCCGTTCACAGATCCGCCGTGCATGCGGTATTTCCCACATACACGAAGCGTCGGTAACCTGCTCAGATAAGAAAAGATAATAAAAGAGCATAATAATCAGAGCTGAAAAAAACTACTGTATCTCAGACAGATGCTGGAAGTAAAAGGTACAACAGTAAAATAAAATACAGATGTCTCTCCCAGCTCACTACTATAATACAAACAGCTGGCGAAAGCCAGTCCCAAAAGTAAGTAAGTCAAAACTGTCTGAGAAGTCCTGGTGCCCAAAATCTCCAGCTACATCCCTCGGGAGGCTCTCTATCTAGTCCACAATTCTCTTACCTCGATCAGTTGCTGACGGCCCAGCAACTCCCACTGAGGACTCTGCAAAACAAGGGGAAAGAAAGAGACAAGAGGAACAATGGGGGTAAGTACTACTATAAACAGTAGCCTCCCCTAGTGGGTAAAGCCTCAGCTCAGATATGCCCACCAGGTGATCAGAGGCAAAAAGGGGAAAGGAAAAGAAAGGAGAAGCAGATAAATAAAGCAACTGATAAAGTGCTATCCCTAATATGCCTCTATATGACCAACCAATAAGGATGGGAAAAGTGATGCATCAGAATCAAGTAGCCTGTCATAAAGACCCAATCTGACAACCAGTGAACACTGGCACTGCCCGCTCTGCTGTCGAACTCAAGAAACCAGCATGGTGCCCGGCGCTCACACCGTGGAACTCGAGAAACCAGCATGGTGCCCGGCGCTCACACCGTGGAAAGCAGCAAGGTGCCCGGCGCTCACACCGTGGAAAGCCTACTCCGGAGTGGCACTCGAGGGGAGCGACCCACACGAGCAAAGTATCACTGTATCAAGCATCTCTGTAACCACTGTCTCATAATAGCAGGGCTGGATCGTGACTCAAAGAAGTGGGAACAACCCTCCACTATAGTAAGCCCGATCCCCGAACACCCAATCTGATGCAATAGAAACAATCCGGTCAACCACCCAAGATTCGTGGTCGCCGCAACCCCCTGACAACTCAGCCTGTCCCCAAATCCCCAATACCTGCCTACACTGTCCAACATACGCTCGAACCTGAGCGATTAAGCCGCTAGTGCCAACAATGAAAGAAGAAAGAGAAAAGCATGGTTTCTCCTAAGTCAAGTCCCAAAATAGTGTAGCAGTAAAGGATGGCAATAATTATGTGATCAATTAAATCATGCAATGTTCCAATACTTGTCCAATTTCCAAGTATAACAGTTTAGAAGTGACTTAAGCTAGGGTGACCGTTTCACATGGATAAACATTGGTTTTGCAGTCCTCTAATTCTATGTTGTCTCAGAGTATAAGTTCCAGAATCAATAAACGATTAATCTAACAATATTTATTTGGAGATCTGATACCCAATAATCAATTTCCTAGAGCATGCAAGTCTACCAGTCAACACGTTCAACATTGTTAAAACGAGGATACTCTGATATTCCTAGTGGGCATACAAAGAGAGGAGTATAACAACCACCCACCTGAAGCGCAACTGTCCCAACTCGCACAGTCAGAAAATACCAGAACTCCAATTCCTTGCCCCCACGAATTTAGCACACCCGCAACACTCCTGGTACAACAAGGAATCCACTAATTACACTAGGGTCTCAAGTACAGCACTAATTACCACATAAACACACCAGTACCAAACTGTCAATTATCACCTGCAACAAATGTCCAGAAAATTCTAATAAAAATATCACGGCGATCCTCGCGACGATAGCTTCGCAACGGTACCTTGCACGCCCAAATCCGAGTTCTGTAGACCAAGATAAAAATTCAGCAAGGGGGCCCTCTCATACAAAAGCCAGGATTAAGGGCAGATTACTGTTCACAGAGAATTCCTTAATTTTCACCTCGAAAGAAAATTCACAAAAATCCACTAAAAATACGAGCGCGTTCCTTGCGATCCGTAGATGAAAAAGTTGTATAAGCTCGTTTCCATCAGACGCTCGTGCGCAAAGATATAGCCGAAACACTCCGCTGCTGTCAAGAATTCCAAACAGAAAAAGGGGGTCACTTGTAGCCTCGAAAACCGTGCCAAAACCTCGAAACGGGCAGGCGCGACTAAAACGAAAGATGAAGTCCTACCTCTTAGGAGTCCACTGGTGCAAGAATCACAAGAAAATGATGTCGGGGTAGCCCAGGGGAGCAAAAACACTATCGCTGCGCCGAGGAAGAACACAAGAAAGCTACGTCGCGCCGCACCGTAAAATGGGAAACCTTGGGATTCGTGCCACTAAAATTCCTGAGATTTGGCAGGGAGTTGAAGGACCCAAAGATGAAGCTTTTTCTCAGAAATAGGCTTTGGCTGAAGAAGCATGGTTTGGGAGAAAAATGGGGAAGAAGGAGGCTCGGATGGGTTTTGGCTGAGGGGGGGGGGAAAAATATTCCCTGCGCCCGGTGCACGTGAGCCAGCCAACCGGGGCTCGCCACGTGGCACACCGCGCCGTGCACCGCGCCGTGGACCGCGCACCCCGCACGCCCCCCTGTCGCGTACGGCACCTGCTCCGCTAGTCACGTGGACCGGGAGCACAGGACCGCACCAACCAAGCATCGCCACGTGTCCACCCGGTCCACCGTGCACCCGGCCCGAACTCCGTGGACCGCGCGCTGTGGACCACCCAACCAAAAACTGCCACGTGGCACCGCCCAAGTGCACGGCCGCCGCCGTGGACCGCGCGCCTGCCCGGGCGCCCGCGCGCTGCCCGCGCCCTGCCCGCGCCGCGCGCCGCCGCTGCTCCGCCTGCCCGAGGCCGCGCCGCCGTCCGCCGGTGCTGCCCGCCGCCGCCGCGCCGCGCCGGCGATCGCCGGAAATACTGTTCCGGCCGGTGAACAGTAAAATACTGTAGCAAGCTCCGAAAAATCCAAGTAAATAGCCCATCTTGACCGTTTTCGCGCGCGCTGATTCCAAATCCGGCGTCCGTTTCGCCAAATTCCAATCCTAAAATTTGCCGGAGGCTCCCGGAAAGGTATTTTCATTCCGAATTTCGCGCCGAGTCCAAATTTGATATCCGATTTGCGCGAAAACTCTTCTAAACATCCAACGGGGTCTCCCGGTTATCCACGTGATCCATTTAAGCCCCGAATCCATCACTTGAATCCAAACTGGCGCGCGAACACCGCCGACATGCCCCGTAGGCCTCCAGAAGCTGCCGGTCACACTGTAGAAGCCCTGCAAGGATCCGGGTCACCACAGGTACAAAACGGCTTTGGAACTTTTGCACAGGATTTAATGGGGCCACTTCGTCAACCATCTTTGGGAGGTAAATCGGAATATTTTCTTATTGGTTGATGGATTTCTTCAGATCCATTCTTGGGTAGCATTTTTAAAAGAGAAAGCTGATACACTTTGGATTCTTTTTCACGAGATTTGCCATGGTATTATGATTGAAAAGAATGAAAAGATTATTCGTGTTAGAATTGATAGAGGTGGAGAATTCATAAATTCTAAATTCATTGATTTTTGCACTTCCAAC
>CM054930.1:20719038-20881538 GCA_029168755.2 Tillandsia fasciculata
GGGAGAACGGAAGTTCTTGGACCCGATTTAGTAGAAGAAACCGAAGAAGAAGGTATCGGCCTTATCAGAAAAACGCCTACGGACCGCCCAAAGTCGGCAAAAGAGATACGCGGATCGGAGACGCCGGGACCTCGGAATTCCAAAGTGGGGGGGGAAAACAGTTGTTCTGCGTGGTCTCGCCGTCCAGACGGAAATCAAGGCGCTTCGGGCTCAAGGCGCAAAAGCTAAAACCACGGTTCTGTGGGGCCGTTTTCGAGATCCTGGAGCGATTGGTCCAGTGGCTTACGCCACCTCGCCCTACCGCCGACCCTCAGCGGGGGCGTGCACGACCGTGTTCCCTGTTTCGATGCTCAAGAAATACCTCCCCGACCCATCGCATGTCCTGGACGTCTCGACGCTCGAACTGAAGGAGGACCTGAGCTTCGAGGAAGCCCCGGTGCGGATCTTAGCAAGAGAGAGCAAGGCGCTCCGAAACCGAGTCATCCTACGTAAAGGTATCTGGAACAATCACGAGGAGCGGGAAGCGAACGTGGGAGCTGGAGTCCAGATGAGGGAGGGCTACTATCCCTATCTTTTCCTGGGAACCAAGTTTGAGTTTCGAGGACGAAACTCGTTTTAAAAGTGAGTGGTGTAGTATCCGCCGGTTTAAAGTGCTGTGGACCCTTTCTTCGGTCTAATAATTCTTTGTTTCTGGGCAGATCGTCGGGGGCTCGCGAGTATTTTTAGTCAATAAAGCTCGCGAAACGGAGAACGCGGCGAAATCGGTTCTGGATTCCGACTCCGGAATCTCCCAGAATAAATTCCGGAAGGTTAGTACGGTCCGGACATTTAACCCAAATACCGCGGCAGACTGGGCCCAGGTTCGCACCCCGATCGACCCTTTTATTTCACTTTGGGGTTAGCCCGATTGCACCAAACTGGCTAATTAATTAGTTGGGGTTTTTAGGTTTGGAAAACCCCCCCCCCCCCCCCCCTTCGTATTATTTCCCTCTTCCTCCTTGCCCTAGGCGTGCGACGTAACGGGGAACCGACTTCCCCAATCTCCTCTTCCCCATCCGATCGCGTGGAGAACCAAGGTGGAGCGCGCAAGAACGGGACGATCCCTTCTTCCTCTTGTCGAACCCTAAGTCGACGAAACCGAGGTGAGCATGATTTAGGTTTCGTAATTTGGGGTTCTCGTCTTCTTGTTCTTGGCCTTCGAGGCGGGGGAGGGCGTCGGCGCCGCCGGAGGCCGGCGCAGGCAGGGCCGCGCACCACGTCGGGCGGCGCGGCCATGCAACCCGCGCGGGGCTGGCCGCTGCGTGCAATCTCGCATGCGGGCGGTCCGCATGCGGGCGGCGCGGCCATGCAGCCGCGCGGGCCCGCATGCGGGCGGCACCCGCATGCGGGCGGCGCGGCCATGCAGCCGCGCGGGCCCGCATGCGGGCGGCACCCGCATGCGGGCGGCGCGGCCATGCAGCCGCGCGGGGCCGGCGCGCACGCGCCCCGCGCGTGCGGGCAGCACGCCTGCGCAGCCGCGGGGGGGGGCCGGGGCGTTCCGCGGGAGCCGCGCGCTGTCCGCGTTGCTGGCCTCACCCGAGGACGTTGCCGTTTTCGCCAAGCGGCGGGTGATGCCCCACGCCCGACCGAAAGAGTCGGGCATGCCGCATTCTCTTACTTATTCTCGGTTGCTAGTTACTGACTCCTGTACAGCGGTGTCGTGTAGGTTCGGGCGGCCGTACCGAGACGCGAAAGGACCTAGAGTCGACCAACAGCGCGACAACGCAAAGGTGGGTTTCTTTGAGACTAAGTGTAGACTTGATGTCCTTGGGTAATTGTTTAACTACATTTTTGAATTACTAATGCTGACGGTCTCTATATAGTCGCGATATTATTCTGTATCTGGGTTACTGTGCTCTTGGTTGCGACACGCGCACCCGCGGTCTGGCCACCGCAAAGGGTGCTCTTTTCCGGGAAAGCGGTCTTCGACCCGTGTTAACCCACAAGGTGAAGTGGTGGGGGCCCCCGTAGGTGTGGGGTTTGAGGCATCAAAAGGTGGGGGAAAAGGTGCGATCCGTCGGGATGGGTGTCCGACGGGGTCAGGTGCCCCAAGGTGTGAGCGGTTGGATCTGTCGGGGTAGGTGCCCGACGAGATCAAGGTGTATAGGTGCTACAGGCGGTACAGAGGTTGCAGGTGATATACATGTTCGCGTTTCTTTTTCCTGGGAGTCGAGTGGTTGCTCCAGATAGTTTTACTATTAGGTTTGGTTTTCTTTCCTGCATAATATTACTATCGCATGTCGCTGACTACCCACTCCGTGACAGGTTCATCCAGGGGTGAGCGATAGGCGGCGGTGAGGACGGGACGAGAGTAGTCGGGCTGTGAGGAGCCCTAGTTTGTATCTCCTTTACTTTTCCCTGCACTTTTATTTGGTACTGTAGACTACAGTGTGGTTCGCGATACCCTCGTGGGGTCGATGTGGATGTTGACTGCAGGTGTTTCGGTTTGGTATTATGGACTGCTTTATTTATCCCCGTTTGGCTATTTCTTTCCAAAGCAAAACACTAGAAAAGAAAAGAATTTTGAAAACTTGTTTTCAAAACCACGGGTCGGGTGGACCGTTTTCTAAACCATGTGGATTTATGGGATTTTCTAAACTATTTTCAAAAACCTCGGGTCGTGTGGACCCGTTTTCCAAACCCTGTGGATTTATGGCATCTTTCCAAAACGTTTTCAAAACCTTGGGTCGTGTGGGCCTGTTTTCAAAACCGTGAGTTTATGCTTTCAACTTGATCGCCGACGGGCTCTCTGTATTGTTTACATTGTTGATTGAATGCTCAGACTGTTGTGATTATCTGAATGCTTGGGTTGAGATGTTGGAATAGCCGCGACGCCGTGCATATACAGAGGAGACTCTGCCCGATTTTCGAGTGAATCTGTATATGCGGCGGGTCTGGGCACGCGCCGGGGAGGACCCAATTGAAAAAAAAAAATAGAGACTCAACTTTCTAACTCTTCTTTTCCGCTGATCGAGACCCCCGGGGCGTGACACCCTGCCTCTATCTAAATGTTCAAATGGGGAAAACCGACGGAAGAAATGCAACCACTCGCACACGAGGTGCTCTATCGACCTAATCGAGCTGACTGCCACATCGGGTCCAGTCAAGCCTGCGCCTCCCTAGTGTATCGACATAGGGTGTCCAATCGGACTAAATCGCTATCGAGTAGGGGCACATGCAGGCTATAGTCGAAATCCACGCTCTCTTAGAACGGATAGACTCAAGATCCCCAAACCTCTCGCACAATGGTCAAAGTACACACAACGACCCGGGACCACCGTCAATCCAAACGGCTCCCAACAACACTAGCACTGGTCTAATCATAGCTACAAGACTCCACTCAGCCCCCCAGCACGAGTGTAACAATAAAGGTACCTGCCTGATATAAACCCAATCAGATGGACCGGTATGGAACCGGTATTGCCTGTGTGAGGTCCCAGAATCCCCCGCGTAGGATTTGCTGGTTGTTGGGAGTCTTTGTGGGCGTGTCGGGCCCAAGAAATGGATTTTGTGATGCAATTTGGGATTTAGTTGCATCACTGGAGGCCTGCGTGATGTGTCAGTGATGGTTGCGCGCAATTTGGACACAAGTGTTGGACTTCGGGCTTAAAAGGAGACCCCGTGGGAATTTGGATGACCCGTCGGGTGTTTAGAGGTGGTTTCGCGCGTTTCGGATGTCAAAATTGGACTCCGGGTAAGTTTGGATAAAAGTTTACCTCTCCGGTCGCCTTCGGGAATTTTTAGAGTTGGAATTTGGCAAATCGGACTTTAAAAATGGACCCGGCGCGAAAATCGGATCGAGTGGGCATTCGGCAATTTTTTGGACGAGAATTTGGGAAAACGAACATCGTTTTTGGATTCAGCGCGCGAAATCGCTAAGAATGGACTATTTACTTGCTTGGTTTGGAGCCCGGATGAGTTGCGCGTTTTTCGAGGCATCGCGGCACACATCCCGAGGCGAGGCGACGGCACGGATCCCGAGGTGGCTCAAGGCGCGCGGCGCGGGGTTCGATGCGCGCGCTGGCGCGCGTTGGGAACGCACGCCTGCGCGGGTCAGCGCAGGGGCCGCCACGTGGTGGCCCCCCGTTGGAGCCCGCGCGGGCGCGGGGGCACGCGCGCCCGTGTAACGGGCGCGTGTCCCGCGCCTGTGGGTGGCGCGGTGTAACGCGCCCGTGTGGCGGGCGCGTTACCGCGCGCCACGTGGCGTGCTGGGCGCGTGCGTGGACCGGCGCACGCGCCCGGCTTGTGGACCGGCCGGTTGGGGGGCTCCCATTGGTGGCTGCCGTGGACGGGCCTGTGGACCGGATCCGTGGACCATCTTTCTCTCTCTCCCTCTTTTCTTCTTCTTCTTCCTCCCCGCACCGCCATTTTCTCCCTTTCTTTCTTTCTTCTGCACCGAGAGAGAGAAGGAGTGAGGGAGGAGGTTGCGTGAGGTGCGGCGGCGCGTCGTGGACCTCGTTTTGCGTGCGAGGTCGCCCGGCGGAGCGTTTCGACGACGGAGGCGCAATCGGGTAGGTCCCGTGTGTTGGTTTTTCTGTATTTTTGTACAGTTTTTGGAGCGTTCTTTTAGACTGTAATTGGCCCTCTTGCTCTTTTCTGTGTTGGGCACCATGCACCGTTTTGCGTGCGGATTCTGGCACCGTGCACCGTTTTGCGTGCGAACTCCGGCACCGTGCACCGTTTTGCGTGCGGACTCCGGCACCGTGCACCGTTTTGCGTGCGGACTCCGTTTTGCGTGTGGACTCAGGCACCGTGCACTATTTTGCATGCGGACTCCATTTTGCGTGCGGATCCTGGCACCGTGCACCGTTTTGCGTGCGGACTCCGGCACCGTGCACCGGTTTGCGTGCGGACTCCGGCGACGGACTTCGTTTTGCGTGGGGATCGCGTGGAGGCCAATTGCAAGTGTCTACGAGCAATTGGTGGCAAATCGAGGTGGGTGGCCTTATCTCCAAGTTTTATGGACTGTACAGTATTCTACTGATGTAGGACTATGCATGATAGCTTATTTCATTGTGTAGCATGCTAGATTGTAGGAATTGTTATTCCTGTTATCATCTGTTAATATAGTTATCTTGAAACTTGACCTAGCACCCCCGTCATATGTTGCATGTGTAACCAGACCAGTAGAAAACCCTCACTTGGGCTAGGGTTATTTATGCTTAGACATCCACACTGTTCTTTCATTCCCGACATAGTGTTATCCTCGCCCGGGTAGTGGGCCGAGAGGTCGGGACTTGCTTTTAGTGTGGGATGCTTTTGCACTCTTGCTTGGGAGCAGAGTGGAGTCTGGTAGTTGTAGCGGGTTGCTTATCTGTGTCGGGAGCCGTTTGGGTAAACGGTAGTCCCGAGAGGTCTTGTTTCCCTGTTGCACTATCGTGGGAGGGAGCCGTTGAGCAGACGGTAGTCCCGGGCCGTCGAGTATCTTCCGGTCAGTGTTGTTGGGAACCGTTGGGGTTGACGGTGATCCCAGGTCGTTGAGTGTGGTCCGACCAGTATTGTTAGCTGAGTTGTGGGTCGTTCCTGGCTGTGGAGTATCTCCAGCCAGTGTGCTTTGTGCTGCGAGTTGTTGGAGAGGCTAGTGTCTCGTGTTTTGTGTGAGCTGATCAGCTGAGTCGTAGAGAGTGCTCCGACTGTTGTGCGAGATATTTGGGGATCCTGAGTCCTACCGTTCTGAGAGTGAGCGTGGATTTTGACTAGCCTGCATATGCCAATGTTTGATACTCTATGCCGTGCCGTTTTCCTCAGTTGGACTCGCGCCCCCATCAGAGTTGCGCAGCGGATGTGATGATGGGCCTGTTGAGGCAGTTTTGCGCGAGGGATAAGTTAGTCGGATAGGACGCCCCACGTAAATCCCGTCCTCATGTGGATGTGTGGTAATGGGCAGGTGCGTTCCTAGTCGACAGGCGCAGGCTTGACTGGACCCTTTGAGGCCGTCAGTTCGATTGGGTCGATTGAGCACCTTGGGTGCGAGTGGTCTCATTTACTTTCCTCTGTTCCACTTTTTGAGTATCTAGATAGAGGCATGGTAGCTGTAGAGTAGTTCCAGCTTTTCATGTTCAGATTTCATTGCACTGTTATCTTTTACCTCTAGTAGACTTAGTGGGCAGACCGTTGGGCTTGTTGACGGCACCCACTGAGAACTACTGTGGGAAGTAGTTCTCACACCCGTCGTGGTGTCTTTTCCCCAGGGACTTCTTCTTCTGTTCCTGTGCTCCTGTTGCTGATCCTTCTGACCGAGGCGAGGGAGTCGCGAGCTAGTTCCCTACCCGTCGTTGGAGTGTAGCGGTACCCCCTTCAGTGGAGAGCTTCAGTAGATTAGTTTACTACTTGTACCTCTGTTGAGGGAACTTTGTGGTGAGGTATAGAGTTGTACTTTTCTTTTCAGCTTGAGAGATTATTGTAGTGAGAGCTTGTACACTGATGTATTTATTGGAGATATCTCCCTTTTGGGTTTTTGTATCAGAGGACTTTTATATGATCGGTATTTGGGGAGATGGATATTGTATTGATTTCAGTTGTACAATGTTTGGTTTTCAGTTTTTAGTAGTTTACTTTCCGCTCTGATATCTGTATACTGTAGTTGATTCTTTCTGCAGGTTAGACGCTTCGTCTGTACGGCAGTTTCCGTACAGATGGCGGATCTGTTGGCGAGCCCGGGTCGCAGTTTCGACCCCGGGGCGTGACAGCCTGCTCTGCTGTCGAACTCAGTAATTGATCGGCACACGACTCGATCTCAATATAAGTAACGGACCGGCACACGACTCGGTCAGAATATAAGTAACAGACCGGCACACGGCTCGGTCAAGCCTACCTCCGGAGTGGCACTCTAGGGAAGCGACCCACACGAGTAAAGTATCTCAGTAACAAGTATCTCAATCAAGTATCTCAATATAGCAGGACTGGATCACGACTCTGATAAAAGTGGGAAAACCCATCCACTAAAGAAGACCTGATCTCAATCTGATGCAATAAAACTCAATAAGTGGGAAACGCCATCCACTAAAGGAAACTGATACCCAATCTGATACAACAACCGACACCCGGCCAATCGCCCAATCTCTGCGGTCGCCATAACACCCCACAACCCACAATCAAGACCAACCTGTCCCAGACTCGAAGTCTCGACTACACTATCCCAAACCCCTGCTCAGACCCGAGCAACATGGACCACATGACTAACCAGTAAGGAGAAAAGAAGCAAACATGATTTCTCCTAAGTCAAGTTCCAATATGATAGTGTAGCAGTAAAAGATGGCCTATCTAGATGTCCATACAAGCATGCAATTATCCTCAAGAAAGATAGAAGTAAGAGTATGTCAAATAGTAGCTCTACATAGATATAACCAATATGCCAATATCGCTAACACACTACACCTGTCCATAATCCATGATCTATAATAACTCCTTAGAGTAAAACCCGCACATAGATATAACATCATGTCCCCTCGAATAATCAATCCTCATGAAAGTCTATGTGCTAACATGGCATGCTAATAAATCGCTACTATAATATGTCAATCCCATATAAATAGGCCAATGATTAATTAAGCATGATCTCTATATCATCTAGTTTGAAGTGAACATAGTCATCTACAGCATGCTAGATCTCAATCCACTAGAAGCATGTACAATAGTCAAGTAAGCATCAATCACATGATCAAGGCCATTTTCCATGCTTACATCTCAATTCTATTAATTGTTCATTTAATCATGCATGCATTCTAACATATAGAATTAGAGAACCGTCCACCGGTTCTGGGGACAAAGCAACCCACCTGAAACGCTTTTCGTAGGCAAAGCCGAAGTCGGTGAAGTGCGTAGTCACACGCTATCCAAAATTTGCTGAAACTGCACCCTCGGTACTCAGTCGCACAATCCTCTGCTCCAACCAACATCGCAACCACAAAACAATAATCAAATACCCCACAACAACCAAACAGCATATGCTGTTTTTACAAACCAGCAGAGAAGAGGGGGAATTTCACCTGCGTACAATCCTCCAAAAATTCTAAAAAAATCACGGTTGTGATCCTCGCGACGAGTAGATCCAAAACGAGTATTTATACACCCCGTTCCGACACTTGTAGGCCAAGATATAAATACAACAGTGCGGTATGCCGAAATATCCACAAACAAAATCATGTAGTAAACCAGTCCGAAAGAAGCATAATTATCACCTTTGAAGATTCCTCAAAAATTCCAATAAAAATACAGGTGCGTTCCTCTCGAAGCGTAGATATCAATCGAGTCCTTAAACGCCTCATTCCAATGCTCATAGACAGAGAAAATCCAACAATACTCCACCGCTGTCCCAAACCTCGCAGCAGTACAAAGGGTCACAAAAACACCTCGAGAACCATGCTAAAAACCCAAAATGAGGTGAAGTGTGTTGGTTTTTAAGGATCCACAAGGATCTAAATAGGTACTATCAAACACCTAGAGGGGGGTGAATAGGTGTAATATTTTAAAAACAAATCTCAGTGCAAAAATAAAAAACAATGCGGAAATAAAAAACAGCACACCGAGATTTACGTGGAAACTCCAATCCAGGAGAAAAACCACGGGACCAACACGCAATAACAATCCACTAAGAAAAGAAGAATAACAAGGTGATTACCGACTCCACGGACTCAAACCCCTCCTTCAACTTCTTCGGATCTTGCGCTCACCGACTGCACGTCCACTGCACACGTTCGAATCCACGAACGCCACTCGAATCCACGAGCACACGTTTCGAATCCACGAAACGCCTTCAACACACCGAATCCACGGTGCTACGTCGAATCCACGACGCAAACTCAGCCGATAAAGAATATAGGCTTCGATGGTGATCCTTTGCTTAGATTATCATTGAGGAACCATAGAAAGAATTTCTAAGCAAAGTTTGGATCAATTCGACAAAAGATAGATCTTGAAAGAACCGTCGAATTGACCTAAAAGAGGCTAAAAAGAAGAACGGTAAAAACCTAGCCTCTAGGGTTGCTCACGAGTGTTTTCTTATTTTTTCGGTATTGGTCACACGTTCTTGAGAAACCCTAAGTGTCAATTTATAGGTTAGAAACCTTTGGAAAGAGATAAGAATCAAAAACTTACCTTATCTGAAATTTTACAGGACGACGATCCGGATCGGAATTACGGCGATCCGGATTGTCGTAACGAGACAGACAATTTCAGAAAAACAAAGGTTCGGGATCCGGATTGAAATGCCCGATCCGGATCGTTCATATATTTCAGCAAAAACCAATGTTCGGGATCCGGATCAGAATTGGCTTGGATCCGGATTGGATTTGCATATGAACCAACACCCTTCGGGATCCGGATTGGATTGTCTGATCCGGATCCTGAACATGTCCCATGTCCAGTTTTTGATTTTTATGCAATTAAAAATTCATCCAAGTGTTTCTACACTATAAGAAGTATTCGGATCACCAAAATTATTTAGTTAAACGTACCTGATCAATCCGAATCCATTTTCCTTAAGATTGATGCAATTGATCCACAATTCTTCATCTTCAATCTTCAAGACTCAAAACACTGAGTGTCAACTTGAGCTCTTGTTGAATCTTCTCTAAGTCTTCGATTGCTGATTGACAATTTGATCACTTCAAGACTCCGACTCAACTTACTGACTTGACTCACGAAATATGCCAACACCAAAATGCCGTAACAATCTCCCCCTTTGGCAATTTCGTGACAAAACCCAAAAATACATAAAAACGCTCAAGTCACTCATCTTAAACCAAAAAATCGAAATTCAATGTTATCACCAAAACATTGATTTTCTTTGCGTGAAAGATCCAATAAATACAAAATTACATTTGAACCAAACAGTCCTAGAACATACTCTATGACTTAGGACTTGGAGTCTTAAAGTGATGTAATTCCTGCAAAACAAAACTCCAAACAAAATCAAACGTTAGTCGTTAGAAATTAAAATCCTACATTTGATTCGTCCTTTTGGTTCTTTTGTTTTTCGGCTCTTTCAATCTTTTCTTTATCTCCCCCTATCTTGAGCATCTCTAACATGTTCTCCATGTTCTCCATGTTCTCCCCCTGTCTTGAGCATTTATGTTCTCCCCCTTTGTGATACGATCATTATTTTCTGTTCTCCCCCTTTTTGTCACAAATTGTCAAACAGTGAACATACTAGACAAAAGGAAATCACTAACAACATTAGTTCATAGAGAAAGAGAGATAAAAGCTCAGTTCCGGTATATAACAAAAATGCAGATTGCGTACCGGTACCAGAAAGCAAAAATCAAATAATTTCTTGAAACAAATCCAGATTTTAGAATCTTTTCAAATACCGATTTGTATTCCATCAAGAAATCAATTTAAGTGCTTTAAACAATGAATTCACACAGATGCCATTCAATCCAATTAATTTCACAAAATTAAAAAGATTTACTCCTAAATCATGAAAAACAAAGATAAAACATTATAAACAGTTTTTCATGTTATATTCATCAAACACAAGTCATCAAAAATAATCTTGAGATCCAAACTCTATCAAGATGTAACGGATTTACAAAGATGACTTACGGAGATTTCCAAATGACATCAATCTTGAATTCTACCCTTTCTTGAGATTGAGGTGTATGATCCAAATTTCTTTCATCAGAATAATTTAGAAAAATTCCATAAAAATCAGAAAAAGTATGTAAGCACTTTAGCGCATCAACTTTAAACAAAAGTCATCGTTTCATGCAACAAGAAATAGATTATACCAAATCTATCAAAAATACTCAAAAATGAAACGAAAATTTATGAAAATTAAAACCCTTAAAGTTGAACAACTTCAATCACATCTAACATGATCTTATGCGTAATGCCTTTATCAAATCATCAATTTGGTAAAGAAAATGAAATACCAAGATCAATAGATGTTTGAAATCCCAGATAAGTTAGATAATATATCTAGACAATCTGTTGAAGAGAGTGGCTCTTTGAGCATCTTTCGTTTAAAATCCCACCTTATACCAACCTTGAAATTTGACAGAGTCAAGTATTTCAACATGCATTTCATTTATAAAGAAAAAAAACTTTGCTTGGTGTTCATGGGGTATTTTTTTTTTCCATGTGGTGGTAGTTTTCACACTCCTCATTGGGATGTAACTCTTTCCACATCTTTTGAGCATACTTTTCTTTGACTCCCCCTCAATTGGCTATCAATTATTTAATATATAAGGTATTCAACCAAAAATTGATCTCGCATTCATACTCGACTAAATAGTCAAATAAGATAATGACTATACCAAGAGATCATTGAGAGAGAAATTGACTTTGATCACTTAAAAGATGACTTAATTAACATAAATGATCATTGCAACATTGAAATATTATGATGTCAAAAGCATAATAAATTTCTAAATGCGTGAAAAGATGCAATTAAAGTCAATATAACTCATGCTCAATTAATGTCCTATGTACAAACATAGATGAAGAACAAAAACACACAAACAAAACCTAACCTAAGGATTGGTTTCAAAAAGGAGATCATTTCAAGGAAAGCATTCCAATTGCCTTACGCAAGTGAATAAATCGTTTTTGATCCAAAGGTTTTGTTAAAATGTCAGCCAATTGATCTTCAGTTGAAATATATGAAAGTTGAAGAATATTTGATTCAACTAGCTCTCTAAGAAAATGATATCTAAGTTCAATGTGTTTTGTTCTTGAGTGCAACACAGGATTTTTAGAAATGTTTATAGCACTTATGTTGTCACAAAGAATTCACACAACCGAGATAGATTAAGCATCTAAAGATCACACATGATTTCTAAAATTTGATGCTTATAACTATCAAAAACTCCTATAATGAAGTATCTTCAAGATTATGATTATGGAGTAAAGTTGATAATCCATATAAAATTAATTTGGAGTGAATGAACGTGAAACCCTTTTTATTCAATGCACTTGTTCAATAAAAACCCTTTTGTTCAAAAATAAAGTATAAAAACGAAGAGCATTGAAAAACATGTAATGCAGAGATTAAGAAAAATATGAAAGGAAAACCAATCAAAGCATTACATACAGTCATAAGCTATTTAGAACTTAAGACAAGGAAAGATATCACCTTTCCGAATCCAAAATCGCTGGATTTTGGGTTGTCTTGATTCGTTGTGGCCGGGGGTTGTCCGCTTTGACTGTTGATCCGCCTTAGGTCTTTGCCTCGCAATGATCCACTTGTATGATTGATGTTGTGGCTCGGACCTTTGGTGGGTTGAGTGAACTCCATTGACTTGATGTGTCTTTTGAATCCGTTGAGTCCGCTCCGCAGATGAAGTTGCCGAAAGATTTTTCTTTTTCTTTTTCGGGCAATTCTTCACCAAATGTCCTTCAAGTCCACATAGGTGACAAGTTCTTTCTTTCAATTTTATTGTGGAACTTGAAGCCTTCACAGTTTGGTCCTTTTTAAATCCCAAACCAACCTTGCTTGTTTGACCTAATCCGGACATACTTTCTAGTTTCTTGGAACCGGTTGAAAGCCTTTGTATGTCGGATTTGAGTTCATGAACTTGCTTGGTCAAGGCTTGGTTGGTGACATGAATCTCCTCAAACTGCTTTTCTAGAAAACCAATCTTGTCCATATATGATTTTGCATTCATCTCCGATTGGTTTAGCTTTTCTTGGAGGATTTCATTGTTATCCAATAACCGTCCATGTTCCTTCTCGAGATCATGAAGTTTGGTCTTTAAAGCTTGATTCTCGTCTTGAACCTCAAGCCGTTGCTTCCTCAACTTCTTGATATGCTTGGCCATCTTCTTTGATTCCGCAAGAAGTTGTTGGTATGCCTCAACGAGTTCTTCTTCGTCCGACTCCCCCTCACTTGATGACTCTCCTCGGATGTTGATGTTTCATGCAAAATCAAAGGAATAGAGTCAGTGACTAAAGATGATAAGCACAAATTAGAAGAGGGAATTTGAGAGGCATGAAAAGCAACAACTTTTTCCTCTTCACTTGAGGTCGATTCATCGAAACTAGAATCGTCCCAAGTTTTTGCTTGCAAAGCCTTCTTTTTGTATGATTTCTTAGAAGGACAATCCGTTGAAATATGGCCGTAGCCTTTGCATCTATAACATCGGATTTCCCCTTCGAAATCATCTTTTTCTTTTTCTTTAGAAGGTTTTGCAACGCCTTTGAGTTTAGAGGATTTAGAACCCGATGATCCTTTAGATGGTTTCGTGGATGAAGATCCATCGGTTCGATTCTTCCAAAATTTCCGACGAAATTTCTTTGTGATCCGCGCCAATTGTTCTTCAAAATCGGCAAAAGAGATTTCATCGTCGGAACTCGATTCGCCATCTTCTTCCTTTGTTGATTTGAATGCAATACCTGTAAGCTTAGAAGAAGACTTGGAAGAAACTTGATTAGTAGGAAAAGTCATCTCATAAGTTTGCAAAGCACCTACTAATTCCTCTACACTCATCTCATCCGGATGACTAACGGTTTCAATGGCGGTAACCTTTGCCCTAAACCGTTCCGGAAGAGTCCGAAGTATCTTTCTTACAATTTTCGACTCCGGGATCTTTTCTCCTAAATTAGCACATGTATTAATTACATCTTGAAGTCTAGTGTAATAATCTGTAAACAATTCATGCTCTTCCATATGAATAGAGTCAAATTGACTTGTAAGCATCTGGAGCTTTTGAATTTTTACAAGATTAGTACCCTCATGTGTAATTTTGAGAATATCCCAAATTTCCTTCGCGGTTTCACACGCGGAAATTCTTGTAAACTCAGTCGAGGAAAGAGAATTATATAAAGCGTTCATACCTTTCCCATTGTAAGAAGATCTTTCGATTTCCTCTTTAGACCATCTAGAGCGAGGTTTTGGGGTAGTAGAATTTCCTACTTCCTCAACCGGATGCACCCAACCGTATTCCACGGTTTGCCAAACACGCTCATCAATTGAGATGAGAAAAGCTCTCATCCGCACTTTCCAATATGCATAATTGGTCCCATCAAAAAGAGGAGGTCTAAAAATATTACCACTTTCACCCGACATGATAGATAAACCTAAAACCCGCTCTGATACCAATTGTTGGTTTTTAAGGATCCACAAGGATCTAAATAGGTACTATCAAACACCTAGAGGGGGGTGAATAGGTGTAATATTTTAAAAACAAATCTCAGTGCAAAAATAAAAACCAATGCGGAAAATAAAAATCAGCACACCGAGATTTACGTGGAAACTCCAATCCAGGAGAAAAACCACGGGACCAACACGCAATAACAATCCACTAAGAAAAGAAGAATAACAAGGTGATTACCGACTCCACGGACTCAAACCCCTCCTTCAACTTCTTCGGACCTTGCGCTCACCGATTGCACGTCCACTGCACACGTTCGAATCCACGAACGCCACTCGAATCCACGAGCACACGTTTCGAATCCACGAAACGCCTTCAACACACCGAATCCACGGTGCCACGTCGAATCCACGACGCAAACTCAGCCGATAAGAATATAGGCTTCGATGGTGATCCTTTGCTTAGATTATCATTGAAGAACCATAGAAAGAATCTCTAAGCAAAGATTAGATCAATTCGACAAAAGATAGATCTTGAAAGAACCGTCGAATTGACCTAAAAGAGGCTAAAAAGAAGAACGGTAAAAACCTAGCCTCTAGGGTTGCTCTCGAGTGTTTTCTTATTTTTTCGGTATTGGTCCCACGTTCTTGAGAAACCCTAAGTGTCTATTTATAGGTTAGAAACCTTTGGAAAGAGATAAGAATCAAAAACTTACCTTATCTGAAATTTTCAGGACGACGATCCGGATCGGAATTACTGCGATCCGGATCGTCGTAACGAGACAGACAATTCCAGAAAAACAAGGGTTCGGGATCCGGATTGAAATGCCCGATCCGGATCGTTCATATATTTCAGCAAAAACCAATGTTCGGGATCCGGATCAGAATTGGCTTGGATCCGGATTGGATTTGCATATGAACCAACACCCTTCGGGATCCGGATTCGATTGTCTGATCCGGATCCTGAACATGTCCCATGTCCAGTTTTTGATTTTTATGCAATTAAAAATTCATCCAAGTGTTTCTACTCTATAAGAAGTATTCGGATCACCAAAATTATTTAGTTAAACGTACCTGATCAATCCGAATCCATTTTCCTTAAGATTGATGCAATTGATCCACAATTCTTCACCTTCAATCTTTAAGACTCAAAACACTAAGTGTCAACTTGAGCTCTTGTTGAATCTTCTCTAAGTCTTCGATTGCTGATTGACAATTTGATCACTTCAAGACTCCGACTCAACTTACTGACTTGACTCACGAAATATGCCAACACCAAAATGCCGTAACAAAGTGATCCACACAAAAATCGAAGGCGTACCTCTCATGAATGCGCTGCCGCATAAATCAACTCAAAATACCATTGGGGTAGCTCAGGGGGTCTCGCGCACTGAAATGCGACGGTAGAAGCCCGAAATCGAAGGAGCGTCGCAGTGCGCCGTGTCGCAGAAAACGTCGATGCCGCGGCCTCCAAAAATTTCAAGAATCTATCAAGAGATGCACCATAAGATGATGAACAAGTTTACAAAAGGCCTCACAGTGAAAGAAGCTCGGGAAGATGGCCAAAACGCGTTGCAAAGGGGGAACTTTTATAGCCAAGACAGAACAAATCACATAATTCCCTCTGTGTCCCCACATTCGAGTGCCCAGAAAAATCGGGCTGCTATAGTAACCCGAAATCGTACCCCAAACCATCAGCGCCCATCCCTGGAGCGCCATGTGTCCCCTCACAGCAAACAGCGAACGCGACCAACCCGCTCGAGACACGTGGCACCCCGCACGGCGAACAGCGGCGCCAGCCACTCCGGCTGCGCCACGTGGCACCCTCGGCGCCTGTCCCGCGCACGTCGCCCGGCTGACCCGCGCGTACGGCCACCTGCCCGACGTGCCGCGTGGACCGCGCGCACATGCGCCCACCACTCCGGGGCCGCCACGTGTCCTAGCTTTGGTCCATGCACCCGGCCCCTCGCCTCCATGGACCGCACCTGCTGCGTCGGCCAACCGAAAGCCGCCACGGGTCCCCGCGCAGGTGCACGCCTCGCCCGTGAACCGGCTGGCCTGCGCCTCTGCCCAGACGCTACCCACGGCCGCTCCGCCGCCTATCCGCCGCTGCCGGCCGCCGGAACAGTACCAAGATGCCTCAAAATTCGTGTTTTGGCATCCGGGCTCCGAAAAATACAAGTAAATAGTCCATTTCGATCATTTTCGCGTGCTGAATCCAAATCCGCTGTCCGTTTTGCCAAATTCCATTTCTAAAATTTGCCGAAGGCATTCAGATAAGTGTTCTTAACCTAAATTTTGCGCCGAGTCCATTTCTTGAGTCCGATACACGCACAAACTCCTCCAACACATGCAAAGAGCCTCTAGAAATTGCTGATCACACTACAAGTGCTCTCCAGAGATCCGGATCATCATATTTATAGATTGACGTCACAGAAGCTTCATCATCTAAAGTAGAAGCCGGTACTGCTGCTCTTGCTGTTGCCGTTGTTGCTTGCTGTGCCGAGGTTCTCTTGCTCCTTGGCGGAGTTGGGGTTTCATCTGGTTTGCTCGAGAGAGACTTCACAATGGTAGTATCATTGATCATTCCCAGACTGTGCATATAAGTTGATGAACGAATGTCGACATCAAACTTTCTCAAAATCCGCATTATAATAAATGGGAATGGAAGTCGCTCGGTAGGATGCGCATTTTCCACATATCTGGCCATCCTTGACCAGATAAGATAAGAAATGTTGAAATTAGATCCCAACGAAGCTTTGGGATGTCCAAGGAGATATAGAAACAGCATTCTATCCCAACGGAGAACCTTAGTTTGCATATTTGGTAAGATGTTGTAGCAAACAATAAAGTTCAAAAATCTATACTCCGGTCGAAGTTCTTTTGAAAAAACCGAATTTCCCGCTGACCGGATATCAGGCAAGCAGATTCCATCAACAACTGTCCTCCAGGTTGTATTAGACATGGCATGTCCTTTTAAATAATGAATTCCTTTGACTTGGGCATTCATTCCCAGCACTTCTCCAATCAGTTGAGGCGTGATCTTGAGGTTGACATTACGAACTATTGTAACAAATTCTTTGGGTTCGTCCTCATGATCTTGAAACTGCGTAGCACACAAGTAAAAAGTCCTCACAAGATGAAGACAATATCCTAAAGTTTCAAAAAATTTACAGACTTGTGCAAGTCGTGCTTGATCTAACAGGGTTCCAAACGCTGCAGAGCGTTCCCTAAGAACCACGATGTGGTGACCCGGATCTCTGCAAGGCTTCTATAGTGTGACCAGCAGCTTCTGGAGGCCTACGTGGCGTGTCGGTGTTGTTAGTGCACAATTTGGACACAAGTGATGGACTTCGGGCTTAAAATGAATCACGTGAGTAATCGGAGGACCCCGTCGGATGTTTAGAAGTGGTTTCGCACGAAACGGATATCAAAATTGGACTCAACGCGAAGTTTGGACACAAGAACACCTTTCCGGATGCCTTCGGCAATTTTTAGAAATGGAATTTGGCAAAACGGACAGCGGATCTGGATTCAGCGCGCGAAAACGATGAAAATGGACTATTCACTCGTATTTTTCTGAGCCCGTATGACGCGCATGGATTTCGAGGCACTTGGCACTATTCCGGCGGCCGGCGGGCAGCGGCGGCGTCGGCGGAGCGCGGCGGCGCGGGCTCGGGCAGGCGGCGGAGCAGGCGCGGGCAGCGCGCGGGCGCGGGCAGGCTCGCGGGTAGGTGCGCCGTGCACGGGAGCGTCTTGCCACGTGGCGTCTTCTCAGTGGTCCACAGTGGACACGTGGCGGGCTAGGACTGGTCGGTGTGGTGGACTGTGTTCACGGAGCGGGTAGCGGTGGCCTCGGGACGCGTGCGTGCAGAGGGCGCAGGCGCGCACATGGGCGCGCGTTGACACGGTTTCCCGCTCTTGGGCACGCCACGCGTTGGCATCCGCGGGTGGCCACGCGGCGCTTGGTGAGCGGCTGGTTCGGTTGTTCCCTGTTTTGCGCTGACGTGGCGCACCCTCAGCATTCCGGGCGCTGATTGGCTGGGTGTAATGGACCCGGTTTTTGGCGCCCGAATGTTTCGGGCGCCCGAAACCGGGGACACCCAGGGAATTATGGGATTTGTTTTCCCAGCCTATAAATAGGCCGAGAACATCAGCCTGTATCTCTTTCCCTGCTCGATTTCTCTCAGTGCAACCTTTATTAAGTTTTTTCCTTTTCCAGAGCTGCTTCCACCTAAGGATTGTTGGGTTTTTTGGTGGCGCTCACTTTGAGGTTTTCGATTTTACGGCGCAGTACGAAGATTTCTCTTCGGTGATCTCTTTCGTCGCATTTTGGTGCACGAGCTCCCCCGGCCTACTTCGACCATCTTTTCCGGCGATTCTTGCACCATTGGCTTCATGACAGGTAGAGCTACGATTCTTGTGATTTGAGGTTGTCCTTTTTTTGAGTTTTTCTTGGAGTTTCCCGAGCCTTTTTATGACGGAGTTTTGGACAGCACATTGGTTTTTCGGCTATATCTTAGCACTCGGGCATCGGATTTGGATGCACAAGTACTCGTTTTGCATCTCCACATCGCAGGGAACGTCCTCGAATTTTCCTGAATTTTTCTGAGTTTCTCTCGAAGGTGAAAAATCCCATTTTCCAGAGCAAAGTGCTACAGATTTTTATACAGGATTCTTTTGAGAGGGTCACCTTGTCGGATTTTTATCTTTATGTACAAAACTCAGATTGGAACGTGCTGGTACTTGTTTCGAAGGGCTCGACGCTACGATCGCAAAAGTATTTTTGTCGGATTTTTCGGAGTCCTTTCTGCAGGTGAAAATTTTGCATCTTTGGGACTGTTACCGCAGATTGTATGTACTTGGATATTTTTGGGAATAAAGTGTAACTTTGGACCTTATTGTTGTACCCAGGAGGGTTTGCAGATATTTCTAAACCCGTTGGAACTGGAGGAAATTGGAGGTATTTGTTCCTGGCTATTTTCAGCTGTTGGACTTTGGACAGTTTAGCACATCAAGTGGGTTGCTTCGCCTCCAAAATGAATGGACTGCTTGTTAATTCTATAATATAGGAAACATGCATGTTGTGAGATGGATTAGGATGCATGTTAGAGAGGGAAATGTTATCTTTCCTATTATGGTTGATATCCTGTTAATTATTATTTCCGATCCTGCTTTAGTTAAATTGATTGCTATTGTTGGAACTTGACCTAGCACCCCGTCATATGTTGCATGTGTAACCAGACTAGTAGAAAACCCTCACTTGGGCTAGGTTTATTTATGCTCTAGACATCCACACTTCGTATTCTATTCCTGGACATAGTGTTATCCTCGCCCGGGTAGTGGGCCGAGTGGTCGGGATTCCTTTTAGTGTGGGATGCATGTTACACTCGTGCTTGGGAGCAGAGTGGAGTCTAGTAGATGTAGTCGGTCTTTTATCTGTGGCAGGAGCCGTTTGGGTGAACAGTGGTCCCGGGATGTCTTGTTTCCTTGTTTTATTTGTCGCCACTGTGTTAGTGGCAGTAGTGTTCCAGTGATAGTAGGACCTAGAACCCAGACTGTTTTTAGACACACATAATTTCTGTAAACTAATCTTTTCCTTCCAAATTTTGAGGGGTCGCCGAAGCCTATTCTTGTTTGATTTGGGTGAAGGCAATAGCGCACTACTACAATCATGACATTTGGTGGCGACAAAAGTCGCCACCATAAGCCAAAAAGTCGCCACCAAATAGTTTTGGCGGCGACTAAATGTCGCCACCTCAAAGCATGTCGCCAAAAGTATATAGCGGCGACATACTTTAGTGGCGACAGAAAAGGTGGCGACAATTGTCGCCACCAAATGTATGAAGAAACGGTGGCGACATTTGTCGCCACCAAATGTCTTGAAAAACGGCGGCGACAATTGTCGCCACAAAATGTCTGAAGAAAAGGCGGCAACAAGTGTCGCCACCAAATGTCTGGAGAAACGGTGGCGACAAGTGTCGCCACCAAATGTCTGAAGAAAAGGTGTTGTCGCCACCAAATGTCTAGATAAAAGGTGGCGGCAGCTGTCGCCACCAAATGTCAGAAAGGGTGCCGCATCTTGCAAAATGATTTGGCGAGCAGCGACGACAAATTGTCGCGACTAAATTTTTGAATGAACCTAAACTTCATCCTTTACCAAATGCCAAAGTATTGTTGTGAAGAGCAGTATTCCCTGATTCAAATATATAGCGATATACTTGATAAAAGGATATGTTTTCACGTATAAAAGGAGGACATTGTCATCCTAAAAAAGATATCAATCCCGAGAAAATACAGAAAAGGAAAAAAAAAAAATTTAGTCGATCTTCAAACTCCGGAGATATTCTTTGCGTAGAATTTCACTTCAGCAATGCTCAACAATGTGTAAAGTCGATCTTCAAACTCCGGAGATATTCTTTGCTTAGAATTTCGCTTCCACGGCAAATCTGCTGTCATTGGAATCACCAAAATTCCTGCATCCTGAAGAAATTATACGATCCATAGAGAAGTTAAATAAAAGGGTAAGAAAAAAATTGAAGTGGAACAATTGAATAAATAAAAAGCTGAAAGAAAAAACCCGAACAAGTGACAAAAGACCAAAAAAAATCTAAAACTAACTTAAATCTTGAACAGTAGTAAACATGAGAAATAGCAGGCACAACAGAAACTTGAAGACGAGCAGGTTAAAGCATGTGAGTAAATCTGAGTAGAATGCCATGCATAGCAAAATCTCTCATCATTGTCACTATCATCTGAATATTCTTGACTAATGTTTATGATAGAGAACAATTCAAGTTCGGAAGGTTCCATAAAACAAAGGGAAAGCTCCTACAAACATCCATCACCTTGACATCAACCTTCTACAAATTAGTGGCTGGCACACAGATAAAAAGTTTGTATGAAGCCAGCCAGATGAAATTGTTCATTGCTGGAAGGATCTTCAAACACCACAGAGAACTTTAAATAGGGCAGTTGTAAACCAAAGAGCCAAAAGCAACAAATTCAGTACTATGCCCATAATTCAAGGTTGTACTAAGTACATTACAATAATCACTACAGATAAACTACTACCTCATAGCATCAACCTTTTAAAGATTAATTGCCCATTCTGCTAACTGGAAGTTGCGGCATATTTTGTTGTTTGACACGTTAAACAGGCCTATAGAAATGCTTGTAGAAGAAAAGGATAGGCGTATTCAGTTGGTTGACAAGACTCGCTAATCAGAACATTTCCAAGTCCAAGCTTTGTTTGCAAAGCAGTGATTGTAAATTAGTAGAATACTGAATCTTTCCGGGCAGGGTACAACCAAGTGAGACAAGATAGAACTCAATTGACTAGGGAATAATACACAGATCAGACATGATTATGCAAGGGCACATATGTACAATATTTCTAGAAAGAAAAGGTTTATAACAAAAGTCGATAGCATATTATTTAAAGATCATCAAGCATTTCTTACCGGATCCTTTTCAATCAGATGACGCAGCGTTGATACGGCAAGATGCCTCAGGCTTGGCTGTTTTAGATAAATAATAGTATGAAATGAAATAGTATCACATCACTAGCAAATAATTTCCTGTGGACTTAAACATCACCTGTCTTGAGTTTAGTGTTGGAAGAAGACTTTCAACGTGAGAATGCACAGGGACAGCTTGGGGAGCAAAAAGAACAAGTTGCTGGGTGAACCGAACAGATCTGCAAGAATAACAATAAACCTTACTGTTTACTGTATAGTTATTGACCTATTCTCCAAAATATAAACATCCTACAACAGCTCAATAAAATTATATCGAAAACTGGAAATTTTTTGACTCCATATCCAACTGATTCTTTAAAATAAAAAAGACACAATTTAGGTAGTGACATAGTCAACAAGTGTTGCTGTCTCCTTGCAAGAGCTTATTTCTGCAATAGCAGACTAAATAAAACAAAAGGAACTGAGTTAATATAACCAAAAAACTTATCTAGAAATTTCTACAGTCAAAAACTTAGTAGCCAACTAGCTCTTCTTTATACAGAGTACAAACTCAAAAAATACTCAAGACACCAAAGGGATAAAAAAGATTAAGGATAAAATTACTACTTGCACATAAACAAACCTTGCAACGTGAAAAGAATGTACTTCCAGGAGAAAGCTCAGGGCCAAGGACAGCAACTATTGCATTTATAAGATGTCCTATCTCCTGTCTAAGATCCATATATACATTTTCATCTGATAAAAGAATTTCCATTGCAAGGAAGAGTGTTGCCTATGTACCACAAAAGGAAGCAAAGAATATAGTCAGATCAAACTCTACACATAGAATACATATACCATAATTTTTATGTGCAAAGACCCTTCAAAATCACTGCATGTAAAGCAAAAGAAGGGATAACTGATAGTGTTTTAAAAAGACTTAATTAATTGGTTGAAAATAAATGTGTAATTGTATAACTTGTAATGTCAAACTTTGGCATCTGAGATTTGGTATAGAAAATGACCAGTTCAGCCTCTGAAAATGGGAAGATGTATTGGGAATTTCACTCTTACCAACAAAAATCTGGTCATGTAACTCTCACTCATTTTCAGTTATGGAAAACAGTGAAAGCAAGTTTCAGTTATATGTTTAAAAATGGTTAGGATATGTGCACTGTACAGGATTAGAAAAAATATACCAAAAAAGATATTAATCTAGAAGACTAGTTTGGGTAGGTATTGAAGGCAAGTTTAGCTGAGGACCTATGAATTCTATCTAACACTATTAGGCCAAAAGGAGTTGGGGGAAAAGCATATAGAGCTATGCTTTAATGTGTTTCAAGTTCTTTGGGTGGCAAATTACTAAATTTAAGATGAAAATATCACAATTTTACGAAATTGATTTTATTATTATTCATGAAACGAGGTAATCAGGTATGAATATTTTAGTTAAAAACAATATTATCTATACATGCTTGTATTTTATATCCTATTTATTTAAAGAGTTTTATTCACTATTTTTCATATCATTATTTTTTATTTTTTTTTTATTAAAACTTACGAAGCTTTGTGAACCCTAGAATGTCTAGGTTATATGATTAACACTCACATATATATAGGTATATTTCTCTTAATTTATTAAACCTGTTGAGAGATTTTGAAGATCTTTTATGTACTCAAACAAATCCTCAGAATCTTTTCTTCGCAAAATAGTACCCGAAATTAATTTCTTATGTGACATCTTAGTTGTACTTGAAAAGTTGCATGCTAAGGAATTGTTGTCATCGGCATTTTCAAGTTCTTGAATGTTGAAAGGATGAAAGGAGAGTCAGAGTTGACCCTTTGGTAACATCGCTCATGTAAGCGCTGATGGAGATCACCCCATATTTGGTCCAAGTGATCAGTGTCAACGCATGTGGATCAGGTTTCGGTATTTTGGCCCAGGTACGTTTCTTATCTAGCTTGGAGAACAAGCATCCAAGATCAGGAATTGTAAACACAAAACAGCAAGAGAGCAGTCAATGTAAGAGTATGCGTGTGTGTGTGTGTGTGTGTGTGTGTGTGTGTGTGTATATATATATATATATATATAGGGAGAGAGAGAAAGAGAGAGTAGGATTTGTGTGTTTTTAGAAGCACGGATGTCTCTATGCTTTCAAATTGTTATCGATATTGAGACTTTTGAATGGATAATCGGCTCCGTTAGACTTAATTTAGAATATTTGAAATATATACCTAAAATATAAATTTTACCATTTTTCGATATCATTTACTTAGTAATCGAAAAGATTCAAAATCATCGGCTAAAAATAAAAATTTTACAAAATGTGATGATATGATAGTAAAATTTTATATCAAAGATATTGATCTTATTTTATATAGTATAAAAATTTTCTATCAAAATTTTAGGTAATTTGGATATTTCTATACCGTTAAACTTGCAAACGGCTCACCAAAATCATTAAAATTATTGATTTTGAGCTCCTTCGATTATTAGGCAAATGATATAAAAAAATTATTAAATTTATTTTCTAGATCTTTTAAATATTTTAGATCAAATTTAACGGAGCATATCATCCATTCGAAAGTCCCAATATTGAAAATAACTTGGGAGCACGAAGGCCTCTTTGCTTCTAAATGCTCACAAGTCTCTCTCTCTCTCTCTCTCTCTCTCTCTCTACATATATATATATATATATATATATATATATATATATAAAGAGAGAGAGAGAGAGTTTATATATTTTTATAAGTACAAGCTCATCCAAACTTATGAATTTTTTATCGTATAATATGTATTGGAATTTGTACAATTGTATTTTCTCTCTCTTTTTAATTGCCTTTACAAGTATATGAATCCCAATACAAATTTTATGGTAATAAATTTACAAGTATGAATAAGCTTGTACTTTTGAAAGTATATAAGCTCTACTTTCTCTCTCTCTCTCTCTCTCTCTCTCTCTCTCTCTATATATATATATATATATATATATATATAGAGAGAGAGAGAGAGAGAGAGAGAGAGAGAGAGAGAGTCTGGCTACTATGCTTGTAAAAGCAACAAGCAATTGGTGCTTGTAAGTTTTCTACCGTTAGATCTATCCCTTTAACTATTTTTAACCTGTCACGTCCCGAGACCGCCAATTTGGACAGTTCGGGTACGCCAACAGACCCGCCAATCGGGTTTGACCTCCTATACCCGAAAGGAACGGTAACAATCAAAACAATACAAACAAGTGTATGCGAAAGCTCAATATCAGAGTATAAAGAACTACTACTAAAAACTTTCATTCAATAAACAGTAAGTTTAAACTGTAAATGAAAGTATAACATAAGTGAACCATAATATAAAATTTTACATTTTCCATCTCTCAACTTGCATTTAAACAATATTTCAATTACATCATTTTCTTCACAATACGAAGTTCACTCAAAATAACCAAAAAGGTAATAACTGCTAGACCCTCTAGGTCTCTATGCTGCGGGGCCCTTACCCCTGTCGTCTATCTCAACGGCTGTATCTGGATCTGAAAAAATAGTCACCCAAAGGTGTGAGAACTACTTAAAGTTCCCAGTGGGTTCAACCACCGAGAAAGAATGTTCTACACCGCTTGGTCCAATGAAAGTAAGATAGTAAGATAATAACTAATAATAAATAGCATATGCTAACTAACATGCCCAAATACATGTAAAAATATCTCTACACTAACTGTGTATGCTCAATGTTTCCTTACTATCATAACCGGCCATACTATGCTACTATCCATAAGCTCGGCCACTTTGACACTACAAAAAGGGTTATGCTAATCCGTTCACCTTGGCCACTCTACAATCTGTTTTACTCATTCACATTCTTGTGTTTTAATTCAAGTTGCTTATCCCTTTGCAAGTCTCTTCCAATAGGCCCATGCACCGCAGTCATGCTACCATAAGACGAAACAATCCACAGTTGCTGATAGCCTACGCATGTGCTATCTCGCCCAACGGAAGTAACTTGGTCATACGGGTCTCTGCCCAGGAGATGGTCCTTACTCTTACTTTCCAGAATGAGTTTAACCTCCGAAGGTGCGATTATCCTTTCTTTTCATTCACTTAAGCTTTTAGCTTCTTTTACTCTTTAAGCATTTTCTTTTCATTCATTTAAACTTTTAGCTCTTTACTTTCACTTTTACTTTGCCTTTCACTTTCCACTTTTGCCTCGAATGAGTTTAAAGCACCTTGGCACTTATTCACTTGGGAAGTGGAGTCTTGCTCACGCACACCTCCCCTAGGAGTCGAACCATGTTCTGCACCTCCCGTTGGCACTTTTGCTTTCACTTTGCCTTTTTTCTCTTTTCCCTTTTAAACTAGATTATTTACTCTACGATAGCTTGGGTGTCTCTAACACCAATTTAGATTAGAACTTCTTGTTCATTCACATTTTTCCATACAATGCCACTTGGCAATTTCTTTAGTTTTTTTAGCTATTTAAGCTTTCTTTTGGGTTTCAACTACCCAGGGCTCGAGAGTTCCAAAAGACGAGTACTTACAACCCTAATTAAACAAGAACAGGTTACAGGCATCTCCTCCTGTAGTTCTCGACCCCAGTTCTTTTAACTTTAACCTCTTTTATTCTTTTCTTTACTTATTCTTATTTCATAACCCTATATTCATAATCTTAGGGTTTCACTATGTCTCGAGGACATTAACCATTCTCAATTACCTTTGGCCTAGAGTTTACTAACTCTACATTCACTTTATATTTGCCCTAGAGTTTGTTAACTCTACTTATTCCTCTACATTTGGCCTAGAGTTTACTAATTCTATTTGCTTTCCAACTTTGCCCTAGAGCTCATTAACTCTATTTAAATTTCACCTTGACCTAGAGTTCCTTGACTCTACGTTTCACTTTTCACATTCACCTTGAGTACAATGACTCTATATTTTCCACATTCCACATAACCTAGAGTTCTTTGACTCTATGTTGTATACTCTATCAAGCAACCTTATGTTATTTCCTAAGACAATGCCACTCGTTTGTTTAGAGTTAACTCTTAGGATTCATGCCACTTATTGCACCTTTAACCTAGGTTTTCTCCTAGTTTTACATCCACACAATTGACCATATTTTCTCCTAAGTCTCATATCATTTATGCACTTCCTCTTAGTTCATTTACATAATTTTTAGGGCTATACCCTAACATGATTACATTCATACTTTATTCTTTACTAGTTCCACATGCAAACGTAACCTATATTACGTTTAACATAAATCTCTTTTAGGGCAAAACCCTTTTTATCCACATTCTTAATCTCACTACACTAACATGCTCCCTATCATGCTTCTAAATCAAAGAGCCAGGGAAAAAGGGGAGAGATCACCCATTTTCGGAAGAATCCCCCACCTCTTAGTGTTCTTGAAAGAAATGGTGGGTTTGATCTCTTAACCCTCCAAGAAGATCCCTAAAAAGGAGATTAGAACCATAAAGGATCAATACTATATCCTTAAAACTCATAAAAACCCTTAAAGAGAAAACCCTAGATTCTTACTGTCACGCCCCGGGGTCGAAAGTGCGACCCGGGCTCGCCAACAGATCCGCCGCCTATACAAAATCCTGTATAGGCGAAGCGTACAACCTGCAAGAAAAGGTGCTACAGCTAATAGATATCAGAGCTATAAATCAAAAAAAATCTGCTGTAAAATTAAAACCAATCACTGTACAACTGGAAATAATAGTACAATATCCATCTCCCATAAGTGATAATCATACAATGTCCTCATATACAGTAATCCAAAACTCAACAGGGAGGTAAACCGAAATAAATCATCAGTGTATAGGCTCCAATACATATCATATCCTCACTACATCAGGCTCTCAAAAGAGAAAATAAAATAACTAATTTACTAAAGATCTCCTCTGAAGGGGTACCGCTACTCACCAACGACGGGTAGGGATCTAGCTCGTGACTCCCTCACCTCGATCAACAAACCGCAGAATCAGCAACACCCGCTAAGACTCTGCAAAACAAAGGAGAGAAAAGAAAGGGAGGGGGAAAACCCCCAATGGGTGTGAGAACTACACCAAAAAGGGAGTTCTTAGTGGGTACTGCCATCAGGCCCGACGATCTGCCCACTAAATCCACTAGAGGCATAAGATAACAATGCAGTAAAAACTGAACAAGAAAGCTAGAGGTACTCAACAGCTACCATGCCTCTATCTAAATGCTCAAAAGGGGAGAACCAAAGAATGGTATGCATCCACTAGCACATGAAGTGCACAATCGACTCAATCAAGCTGACTGCCACATCTGGTCCAGTCAAATCTGCGCCCACCTGCAACCACCTCCCACTAACGGGCGGGGATTACGTAGGGTGTCCAAACGGACTAACTCGCTATCGAATAGTGGCTCATGCAGGCTATAGCCGAAATCCATGCTCTCTCTCAGAACGGATAGACTCAAGATGCTCAACCTCTCACACAACGGTCAAAGTACTCTCAACGACACGGAACCACCGTCAACCAAACGGCTCTCAACAATACTAGCACTAGTCTAAACTCAGCTACCAGACTGCACTCGGGCCCCAGATACGAGTGCAATAATAAAAGTATCTGACCGAAATAAACCCAATCAAATGAACCGGTATAAAATCCGGTACTGTCTGCTCTGCTTTCGAACTCAGTAACTGATCGGCACACGGCTCGATCTCAATATAAGTAACGGACCGGCACATGGCTCGGTCAAAATATAAGTAACAGACCGGCACACGGCTCGGTCAAGCCTACATTCGGAGTGGCACTCGAGGGGAGCGACCCACACGAGTAAAGTATCTCAGTAACAAGTATCTCTGTATAGCAGGACTGGATCACGACTCCGATCAAAGTGGAAAAACCCATCCACTAAAGAAAACTCCGGTCCTCAATCAGATGCAAAAGTAACATCCGGTCAACCGCCCAAGATCCGCGGTCGCCACAATACCCCACAAACCTGGACAACCTTTCCCCGACCCAAGGTCTCGACTACACTATCCCAACCCCTACTCGAACCCGAGCAACATGTAACAAAAGACTGAAAGAAAGGAGAAAATAAATAATCATGGTTTCTCCTAAGTCAATTCCAGCATGAATAGTGTAGCGATAAAAGATGGCCTATCTAAATGTCCATACAAGCATGCTTTTGTCCTCATAAACGATAAAAGAGAGTGAAACATATAATAGCAAGGCATGCTAACAATTCTCATGCAAGGTTGTGTGCTAACAAGGCATGCTAAAGTATTCCTACTATGATATACCAATTTCACATAAATAGGCCAATAATTAATCCAGCATGATCCCTACAATATGCTAGATCTCCAATCCACCAAATATGTATAATAATCAAGTAAGCATCCATCCACATGATCTAGGCCATTCCATGCTTACATCTCACTTATATAGGTTGTACATTAAATAATGCATGCTGTCAATCATAGAGGGAAACATTCCCATAGGTAGCTTACATTAACCAGCATAAACATGGATATCCGCTATAGCAATTCTCATAGGGCATAACATGATTGTTATTCTTGCAATTCCTCAATAAATACCATTTCTAAGCTTACCACTCAATCCTATATATGTACCCTAAATATGCATGCATCCTAACAGATAGAATTAGAGAACCGTCCACCGGTTCTGGAGACGAAGCAACCCACCTGAAACGCTTTCCGCAGGCAAAGCCGAAGTCGGTGAAGTGCACAGTCACCCGCTATCAACATCCGTCGAAACTGCACCCTCTGTCACGCCCCGGGGGTGTCATTCAGCAGAAACAGTCAACGAAAAGAGGATTTGTTTTGCGGGTAAATTTTTTTTTGAAAATCCTTTTTCCCGGGCGCGTGCCCAGACCCGCCGCATACACAGAATCGCTATGCAAATGGACAGAGTCTCCTCTGTATATGCATGGCGTCGCGGCTAGTACAACATCCAACCACAATCATTTATTCAATCACAACAATTTCTAACATACATACGAATACAGAACTGAAAAATTCTCAAGGTCGATCATTTTGAAAGGATAAATCCACAGTTGTTGAAAACGACGCCCACCCGGCACCCAGATTTCTAAATCAGTGTCACAAACATAAATCCACAGGGTTTTTAAAATAGTGCCCACACGACCTTAGGTTTTGAAATCCATTTTCGAAATCCATAAATCCACAGGGTTTTGAAAACGGTGCCCACACGACACCCAAGCTTTGAAAACAGTTTTCGCAATCCTTTTTGTTTTGTTTTTTTTTTTTCTTTTAAAAGCGGCCAAGCAGAGAAAAAGGAAAAGAAACTCAACAACTAAATAGAAGTATGACGACATCCACACCGACCCCACGAGGGTATCGAGAACCACACAGTAGTCTACAAATAATAAATGAAATGCGAAAGGAAGGAAAAAAATACAGTCCGGGGTCTCCATGGACTCGAAAACTCCTGTCTCGGCCTCACCGTCGCCTAACTCTCCCCCCTGAAGGAACCTGTCACAGAGTGGGAAGTCAGCGACACAATAATAATGATAAGGAAAGCAGGGTAAAGAAAATGCATCCAACCGTAAACTATCCGGAGCAACCACCCTCCCCAAAAAGGGAAAAAACCACGCACACCTGCATAACCTAATCCGGGCACCTGCCCCGGCACCCCAACCGAGCACCTACCTCGGTAAACCACGTCGGGCACCTACCCCGACGGGTCGCACCGCTCACACCTCGGCGCCTCGAAACCCCCCACCTGCAGGGGGCCCCCACTACGTCACCTCGTGGGTTTACACGGGTCATAGACCACTTTTCCGAAAAAGCGCACCCTTGGGGCGTTCAAACCGCGGGTGCGCGTGCCGCAGCCTCGAGCATAATAACTAAAAGTACCAAGTATACCCAATAATAAGGACTATAGAGACTATCATGTTAGTACCATTAGAAATATAATCAAAAGGGGATACAACTATCAGAAAACCCGACGCTAAGTGCCAAAATAAAACCCACCTGTCTCATGCGGTGATAAACGCTCGACTCCTCCGCGTCTCGGCACGCTCCCCGAATCTACAAAGTCCCCCGGGAAGAGAATCAGTACCCACCAAACACAAATCAAGGAACACAATTATACTATCCGGTTCCCGTCGCGGAACGGGGGCCTCGGGTCCGACGGCGGCGGCGGCGACTGCGGCGGCGGGGGTCGGTAACAGTGGAGGAGGTGACCCCGCGCCGCCGTGCTGTCCGCGCGTGCGCATGGCCCCGTGCGGTGCCTGGCCCGCGCGGGTGCTCTGCCCGCACGCGCGGGCGGCCCCGCGCGGTGCCAGGCCTCACGCGGGCGCCCAGCCCACACATGCGGGCGGCCCCGCGCGGCGCCAGGCCCCTCGCGGGCGCCCAGTCCGCACGCGCGGGCGGCCCCTCGCGGCGCCCAGGCCCCGCGCGGGCGCCCAGCCCGCACGTGCGGGTGTAAGACCCGCTTTTTCCTCCCTGTTAATCTCTTTCTTTTCCCGCGGGTGGGGAAATCTGGCGGGTGCAATTTTTCGCTTAACTCGGGACGATCCGTTGAGGCTCGCGGGTAATTTTAGGTGATAGAGCTCGCAAAACGGAGAACGGAGGTGCGATCGGATCCGAATTCTGACCCCGGGAACTCCCAGAATTTAATTCTGAAGTTTGGACCCCCTTTCCGACGTTCCGGGATCCATGCGGACGATCTACACGCTTTTCGAGGTAACTATTAGTCGCCGATTATTTTATTATTATTATTATTATTTTATTATTATTATTATTAGTATTATTATTTTATTATTTTTTTTAGTTGAACGGGGCGGGGATTTATAAACCCGACTTAGGGTTTTGGGGTCCCTCTTATTTCTTTTTCTCCTTTCCTCGACCGTGCGGCTAAGGCGTCTGGGGAACGATCAGAATTGAAGAGCGGAAGGAACCGGCAACCCAATCCCTTTTCGCTCTCGCTCGAGACCCTTCTGACGCAAGAATCCACGATCCCTTTTTCCCCCATCCCTCGCGTTTCAAGGTAAGTTTATTTATTTTTATTTTACCATTCTTGGTTTAAGTTTCGTAGTCGTCGTTCCGGGGATCACCGCGCTGCCGCCACCAGGTTGGAGGCGGATGCCGCCGGCGACGGGACGCCGCGGCCGCGAGCCGCGCGGGGCCGCCACGGGTGGGACACCCGCGCGGCATGTTGCCGCACGGGGCCACCCGCGGGCGGGGCGCCGCGCGGCCTGTCGCCGCGTGGGGCCGCCCGCGGGTGGGGCACCCGCGCGGCACGCTGCCGCGCGGGGCCGCCGGCGCCCGCGGGCAGCGCGCCCGCGCGACTTGTAGGTGGGTACAATTTCCACTGTCGTTTGGGAAAGGGTGTAGGTCACATAAATTGCATGTTCGGGCAAAGGTGAAACTTAAAGTGATTACTATTTATAATGCTAACCCCGTTTACACTAGTTACTTATCTAATCATTATGAGGCTCTAATTTTGCTACACGCACACCGGCGGTTTGGCCACCGCAAGGGTGTGCTTTTCCGGAAAAGTGGTACTTTTGAAACTCTGTGGATTTATGTGGTTTTGAAACGGACTTCAAAATCATGGCGTCGGGTAGGCGCCGCTTTTAAAACTCTGTGATTATTTATCCTTTTACAAACAGTCGGCCTTTTCTAAAGTATGTGAGTAGATAGGATGTGTGGTTCTATGTTGAATGCATTTGTGCCTTGAACTAATGTGGTTAAAGATTGCATGAGGTGAATCTTGTAATCAGGACGCCGTGCATATACAAAGGAGACTCTGCCCGTTTGCAGAGTGAATTTGTATATGCGGCGGGTCGTGCACGTGCTGGGGGGGAATCTGCTTTCAAAAAAAAATATGTACGCTGATCTGGGAGCATCGGTGGCCCTTCTTCCGCGCGTTTGAACCCCCGGGGCGTGACAGATTAAGATGGTATCAGAGCGTGAACTTTGACCACAATAGTCAGGTCCCAGCATCCACGGGGCGCAATACTCTAGCTACTGACTAATAAAGTGAACATCGTATAGATGAGTAGAACGCGAGTGCTCGTGGGGAAGGGGAAATTAGTAGAGTCCCTTTTTATGCCAGAGTCGAGGTGTTACTTTAGATTAGCCTAGAAGTAACTGGTTTCGTGCATGCGTTTAGATCATGGCCAGAACTAGATCTACCAGAGAGGAGGCAGGGGCGGACGCAGCGGCGTCGACGGCCGCAGAGAACCAGCTCCTGAGGCAACAGTTACGGGAGATGGTGGAGCAGTTGGCGATCCTTACGGATCATGCTCGCCAGCTGACCCAGCAGCAGCAGCAGCATCCCGCCGCGACGGTGGTAGTCACCCAGGGCCCTTCTCAGGGGCCAACAGCGCCAGCAACGGAGCCGCCGAGAACGGAGGCCGAAACAGGGGCCGCCCCAGCCCGGGCAGTGGCACCCGAGGCACCGCCAGCCCAACAGACGGTACCAGAGGTAGGCCCTTCGACGGCAGCAGTGGGATCGACGCCGGGGACCTCGACCAGGGGTGTGGCGGGGGAGACACTGGTGACGCCTCCTCCCGCCGTGGCCGTCACGGTCGCGGGGGAAGGGTCTGCCCAGCCGACCGAACAGGACCGTATCCGAGCCAACCTTGCAGACTTCAAGAAGTACGACCCGCCAGTGTTCGAAGGGGAGTCAACGGACCCCTAGGTCGTGGATAAATGGGTCGACACGATGGAAAAGTTATTTGAGGACTTGCTGATGGAAGAACACGAGCGGGTTCCCCTGGCCGTCCACTTTCTTGAGGGGAATGCCCGCATCTGGTGGAAGACGATACGCCCTGACTCCGCAAAGGGTGCTACTCTCCCATCGTGGACCACCTTTAAACGAGAGTTATTCGGGGCGTTCTTCACCAGCAGTGTCAAGAAACAATTTGTAGTGATTCGGCTTTTACGTGTATTTGTGACTCACATGTTAATTAATTATGCCCTTTAAGTAGAATAAAATTATCTAATGTTTGAAAGTCGGTCGGTGTGTGGTGCGGATATTTTTCTGTTGAAGGGCTCGGAAAAATGAAGACCGACGGTGCGATCGGATCGGGAATCCGATGTACGGACCTCCCGGAATGGGGTTTCTAAGATCGCGGTGACTTCAGGTGCGCATCGAAGTTCGTGTAAAATATCCGGCACGCTTTTTGAGGAAGTTTGGATATTCCGTGTGATTAATTAATTAAGGAATTAATTAATCGGTGACGAGAAATTAATTTGGAAATTTATTTCCTATGATTATTTAATTAGGAAATTAAATAATCGGTGACTAGGATTTAAAAAGGTTGGGTTTATCTCGTGGGATTAGATATTTATTGTTAAGAGATAAATATCCGAATATTCGTGGGTTTTTCCTTTTTACGTACGTATGATAAAAGGAAAATAAAAGAATAAAATAAAAGAAAATAAATTAATAATAAGAGGATAATTAAACCCCGTTACCGGAAGGAAAACCCTAATCTAAAATACTGCCTCCTCAAACCCTCCTCTTTTGTGCGTACCGAAAACCAAACGAAACCCTAGCTTGAAAGGAGAGAAAGGAAAAGAGAGGAAAGATAAGAAAACCCTAATCGGAGGAGAAAAGAAGGAAAGAAGGAGAAAGCGGAGGAACCCGATCGCCCCGTTTGACGTGCCGGTGACCGGAGAACGAGACGCCATCATCTACGGGGAGCGGATCCGGGTCTCCAACGCCGCAAGGAAACAAGATCGGATCTCTAATTCCGATAAATTGAGGTTAGTGATATTCGTTTCTTTGGTCGAATTAATCGGGGATTTTCCGTGGTCGTTTTAGTCGGTGCAATGATTACGTGTTCTTGATTTTGGTTTTGATCAATGTTTTGTTCGTTTTCTTGATTGGGTGTGATCGATGGTTTTTATCGGACTTGGTCAGAGGTTTGATCGGGGTTCCGATCAAGGTTTTGGTTGTTCGTTGATCAATGGTTTAGTCGTTAGATTTACCGCGGATTTATTCGGGGATTTTTGTGGAGTCGTTAGATTTACCGCGGATTTATTCGGGGATGTTTGTGGGTGTTCGTTAGATCATAGTGGGTTAACGGGAGGCCGCCGCCGCCGTTTTTAAACGGGAGGCCGCCGCCGCCGTTACCATGGTCGCAGCGTCTTCGCCGGAGTCGCACGGGAGCGAAAACGGAGAAGAAATCGCGAAACGGGAGCGAAAACGGCGAAGAAAACCGCGGAAATTAGGGTTACTGTGCTTGTCCGTACAGTGTGGTCCACGGCCCGAGGCGTGCACCTGGCGCACGCCCGCGGCGCGGAAGCCGCGGACCCGGTGCACGCAACCGTGCACCGGCCTGCGCGGTGCACGCTCTAGGCGTGCACCCGGCGCACGCCTCCGCACCCGGGAAGCAAAGACCCGGTGCACGCTTCTGTCGTGCACCGGCCCGGCCCAAGGCGCGCGGTGCACGCCTCCTGCGTGCACCCGGCGCATGCCACGCGGCCACCCGACGCGCAGACCCGGTCCACGGCTGCTCCCGTGCACCACCCGACATCCCAAAGTTCGGTAGCTCCGTTTTTGTCCATTTTTCCACCGTTTTGAGCGCCGTTTTCGCCGTTAGGATCACCATCTCCGTGATTTTCTTGGCTACCGGTTGAGGGTTGAGTTTTGCTGGATTTTCGTTAGCGGTTTTGGGTCCCGACGGAGTTCGCGACGAAATAGTCGCGGTCCGATTGTTGTTAGTCTTTGGCGTTACCGGTTTGATCTGAGTTTTCAGTTTTACTCGATGGTTTTGACTTGTTGGGTTTTTGATCGACGTTGAGGTCCCCTAGGCACGATGATTTCGGTTTTGCGGGTTTAACGTAACAGTGGTTGGGACCACTGATTTTACCTGATTAGGGTAAGGTGCTAAATGGTGCTCTTGGATATTTTAGTAGGCCGCGAGGAGCCCTGATTTGCTTAGGAGGGTCGCGGGCGCGGTCGGTTGTCTTCATTCCAGGTGGGTACCCTTGCTATAAGTGCAACAAGTGCAGTAAGTGCATCTATCATCGTAAAAGGCTCGTTAATATGTCTAACAAAGTAGATAGAATGTTAAACCTTTCGCATAAGTGTTTCTGTTTATTCTAACATGACAATTATGGCGACTGCGGTCGCGGGGCTCAATACACGCCGACACCGGCAAATTTTGGGGTGGGATGCTGCACGTACACAGGCAGATAGGGCCACCGCATGGGTGTACTTTTCCGGAGAAGTGGTCTTTTTGACCCGTGTGCCTCACAAAGGAGTGGGAGCCGTGAGGACCTCTTCACGACAGCTAAGGTGGCCGTACAAGCTCCGTGAAGGGGTTAAAAGCATCAATGGGGTTGTGCACGAGGGGAGACTTTCGTCTCTCCGACAGGTGCTCTGGGGTTGGTGCCCAGCTTAATTGGTTACTCTGGGGTTGGCGCCCAGCTTAATTGGGTATTCTGGGGTTGGTGCCCAGCTTATTTATGCACAGGGTTTTAGCGAAAGGTTCCGGTGTAAATTGGTTTGTTCTTAAATCCATGTTAATCTTAAGACATCTACTTTGTTTGTCACTGACTTTACCCACTCCGTGATAGGTTTGACTAGGTGTAGTAGTCGGGACGACGGTGAGGCAGCGATTAAAGAACATTAGCTGGATGAGGTTTATTCCATTATTTCTTGCTTGAGTTATCTCATCCCCTTGTTATCTAAGTTTAAGTTCTCAATTGCTTGACTGTGGAATGTTGTGGATGTTGGATTGAGAGACGGTTTTGTGATGTGATCTTTATAATGTTCCTTACTGAATTATGTGCGGCATGTTTTATACCAAACAAAAAGGGGTTTCGAAAATATTTTCCAAAACCAAGTGTCGTGTGGGCACTGCTTTGAAAACCTGTGGATTTATCCTTTCCGAAACGATGTAGCCGCCTTACTGTGAATGTGTAGACGTTTTTAAAGGAATGGGTGTCGAGTGGACACCGTTTGCAAACTTGTAGGTTCTTCTTAATGTGATTAAATGTCTTTACACTCTCGTACTTGTTGACTGTGACTGTGTGGTTAAAGATTGTATGTTGAATGTTGTAAGTATGACGCCGTGCATATACAAAGGAGACTCTGTCCGCTTGAAGAGTGAATTTGTATATGTGGCGGTCTGACACGCACCAGGGGCGAGGCTGATACTTATTTGTTAAGAAAAAAAAAATACATACGCATTTCCGCTTATCTTTACCTAAAAACTCCCGGGGCGTGACAGATTAAATGGTATCAGAGAAAAACAACTTTAACCACAGTAGTCGGTGATCCACATCCACAGTGTCTAATGCCACAAGCAAATTGCACAAGAGATAACCAAGGTGTAGGTGCGGTAGATCGTGAGTGTACGAGGGATAAAAGGGGAATTTAGTTCCGGTGTGTCTGTAGGTCATGGTGCTAGACCAGTTAGGTCTAGGGGTGAATTGGTTTCTTTGTATACAGCGAATAATGGCCCGAAATGGGTTATCATCGGAGAACGCAGGGGCAAAAAGTACGGTGCGAACAGTGGCGGAGTATCAGCTTCTCCGACAACGACTATAAGAGATGGCCGGGCAGTTAGCAACTGTGATGACCTGGATCTCCGCAGAGCTGCTGCAGTGCGTTGGGTGGCTATTGGAGGCCTACTTGATGTGTTGGACGTGGTTGGAGCTTAATTCGGTACAAGTGTTGGACTTCGGGCTTATATGGAGCTTGTGGGTGATCGGGAGTGATCGGAGGACCCCGTGGAGGGGTTAGAAGTGGTTTCGCGCGAAACGGATATTAAAATTGGGCTCCGCGCGAAATTTGGGCTAAGAACACTTTTCCGGGTGCCTTCGGCAATTTTTAGAGTTGGAATTTGGTAAAACGGACGTCAAATTCGGAATCAGCGCGCGAAAACGGTCAAAATGGACTACCTACTTGACTTTTTGGGCACGGGTTACTGTTCACCGCCGGAACAGTAACTCCGGCGATCGCCGGCGGCGGCGGGCAGCGGCGGAGGGCGGCGGCGCGGCCTCGGGCAGGCGGAAAGCGGCGGCGGGCAGGGCGCGTGGGCGCGGGCAGGGCGCGCGGTCCACGCGGCAGGCGTGCACCGGAGCGGGGGGCCACGTGGCAGTTTCCCATTGGATGGCCCACGGGTCGCGGTCCACGGAGCATAGCGGAGTGTACGGTGGACCAGAGCAGGGGACACGTGGCACCTTCCTATTGGCTCGGTGCAGTGGACGCGGCGCACGCGGGTGCGCGGGCAGGCCGGCAGGCCGGGCAGGTGCGCGGGCAGGCGCAGGGGGTACAGGCTGGTGGTGTGCCACGTGGCAGCGTTCTATTGGCCGAGAGGTTGACACGTGGCAGATGGGGGTTCGTCGGGTGCACGGAGTGGGTGCACCGGGTGCAGCGAGTGGGGGACCTTGTGTGATGACCTGGATCTCCGCAGAGCGGTTGCGGTGTGTTGGGGTGGCTATTGGAGGCCTACGCGGTGTGCGGGAGGTATTTGGGGCTTTTACAAGGTGACCGGCAGCTTCTGGAGGCCTACGGGGCATGTCGGCGGTGTTGGGCGCCAATTTGGACACAAGTGTTGGACTTTGGGCTTAAAGTGGATCACGTGGGTGATCGGGGGACCCCATCGGTTGTTTAGAGGTGTTTGCGCGCAAAACGGATATTAAGATTGGGCTCGGCGCGAAGTTTGGACCAAGAATACTTTCCGGGGGCATTCGGCAATTTTTAGAGTGAGAATTTGGCGAAACGGACATCAAAATCGGACTCAGCGCGCGAAAACGGTCAAAACGGACTATTTGCGGCATTTTTCGGAGCTCGGGTTACTGTTCACTGCCGGAACAGTAATTCCGGCGATCGCCGGCGGCGGCCGGCGGCGGCGGGCGGCGGCGGAAGGCGGCGGAGGCGCTCGGGCAGGCGGCGCGCGGCCGCGGGCAGGCGCTGAGGGCGCGGGCAGCAGCGGCGGGGGCGCGGGCAGGCGGCCGGTCCACCGCGCGGGCGTGCACCAGGCGGAGGACACGTGGCAGGTTCTTATTGGCTGGCTCACAGGCGTTGGTCCACGGAGTACTCGGGTTGGCTGTGGTTCACGGTGCACCAGGGCTGGACACGTGGCAAGTTTTGGTTGGTGCGGTCTACGGTATTTCGTGCACCGGGTGCACCGAACATCGGAGTTGACACGTGGCGCACTCCCATTGGACGGTCAACTGTGCACTGGGCGGCAGACTGCGCGCGGCAGCAACGGTTGGGAGGGCCACGTGTCGAGATATTATTGGGTGAATCCGGTGTTCCGTGTTCGGCAGGACACAATGGTAATTTTGGGAAAAGATTTTTCTGGTTTTTCTATTGATTCAATCCGAGGCTCATTAAAGGGGATTTTTCACCACCTTAGAGGCTTCATCTTCCTGTGGGGTGAGAAGATGAAATCTTCATCTTGAAGAGAGGAACACTCCTGTGAAGTTTGAGGAATTTAGGAGGCACGGATCCCGAGATTTGGATTTTTCGGCGCGGCGCGACGTTACATTCCTGGATTCCTCTTCGGCGCAGCGACAGTGTTTTAGCTCCCCCGAGCTAACCAGGCAGTATTTTTCAGCGATTCTTGCGCCATCGTCTTCGTAACAGGTAGGGCTACATTTCTTATTTCTACTGGTTTTTCCCCATTCCGAGGTTTTCTTGGGTTTTTCGGACCATCTTGTAACCCCATTTTCTGGGGTGGAGTTTTGGACAGCGCTGGATTGTTTTGGTGATATCTCCGCAACCGGATATCGGATTGAGGCAATTCAAGAGGGGATTTGCATCTACGCATCACAAGGAATCTCTCTGAATTTTTGTGGAATTTCGTGGAATTTCCCTGAAGGTGAGAACCCCTTTTTACAGAACCTTGTAGCACAGTTTTTGGGTGAAAGTATTGTTCGAGGTGGTCCTCTTGTCGATTTTGGTTCTCAGCATAGAAAAATCGTGGGAAAACGTGCAGGTACTCGTTTCGACCGGTTCGTCGCGTAGATCGCAGTGGTATTTTCTGGGAATTTTGTGGGCACGTTTCGCAGGTGAAAATGGCTGAACTGTAAATCTGGTTTTGGGGACAGATTTTGGGATTAACTTGGATAGTAATTATGTGTGTATCCTTTGGGTTTTTTGGCACAGTGTTGCGGGGGACTGTTGAGGATCGAGCGCGGACTTCGCTGTCAGGACTTGGATTTAGCGCTCGAGGTGGGTACCGTTGTTTAACCTCCTACTTGTGATGTCCCCACTAGGCCTATTTGAGTGCTAATATGTTATATGGCTAAATGAACCGGTAAAATGGACATGGCATGCATATTTGGGGAATTGGGCTTATAACTAGAGTTTATGACTTCAAAAGGACTAAGTGCTGATTAATGGTTAATTCTTGTAATTAATATGTCGCTTAAAACCATGGGAAGGGCTTTGTTAAATTGGATATGTGGCATATGCATGATGGGACCTCTTTTACATATACCTAAGCTATTTTGGGGCAACTTGTAAAATGGAAGGCTATTTAAACGGCATATCTCTACTTGGTGAGAACTAGAACACTTGAATCATGTTTAATAATGATAAAGGACTTTGCATGCGTGTATGGACATTTAGTTAGGCCACCTTTTTCTGCTACACTATCATGCTGGAATTGACTTAGGAGAAACCATGCTTTTCTCTTCTTTTGTCTATATTTGGGGGATAGTGCGCTCGGGTTCGAGCAGGGGCTGGGATAGTGTAGTCAGACGGTTGTGGGTTTTGGGACAGGCAGGCTGTGAGGACAGGGCATTGCGGCAACCGCGGATCTTTGGCGGTTGACCGGACAGTGGTCATTGCATCAGATTGGGATAGAGGCTTTGGGCTTTCTTTTAGTGGATGGGTTTTCCCACTTTGGTCAGAGTCATGATCCAGTCCTGCTGATTTGGTACTTGTTACCCAGGCATTATACTCGTGTGGGTCGCTCCCCTCGAGTGCCACTCCGGAGTGTGCGTTTTACAGGCTTCGAGTCCTTGAGACTCCCTTTTCCCCCTATCAGTGCTATGCGTTGGCCAGCATACCCGATTTGGCAGGCAGGCAGGCAGGCACAGCAGGCAGTACCAGTGTTTACTGGTGTATCGATTGGGTCTAGGCAGGCAGGCATTTACATTCTGATGCATATATTTAGCTATATTCCTAGCTGGCATTTTAGAGGCATTTAGTGGTAGCTTCCTACATCATCAGTTGGCATATTTACAGCTTACCACCTTTGTTCATCTTTTTCGCCTCTTGTAGTCCTAGTGGGCACACTTGAGTTGAGGTCTACCCACTAGGGGGAGGCTGCTGTTTACAGTAGTTCTCACCCCCACTGCTTTCTCTTTTCTCTTCCCCTTTGTTTCTTTTGCAGTGTCTTCTGCGGGTGCTGCTGATTTTTCAGCGACGGGTCGAGGAGAGAGGACGGCTGAGTAGATAGACTTCGAGGCAGGTTGAGCGTGTTAGCTGGACTGTTGGTGTACCCGTGTTTCCTCAGACGGTTGTACTTTTACTTTGGGACTGGCTTTTGCCAGCAGGTTGTATTTATTTTTGGTGAGCTGGGAGAGACAGATGTATCATTTATACAGATGTATTGTATTTATTTCCAGCTCCAGTCTGAGATGTATTAGTTTTAGTTCAGCTCTGTTTTTATTGCTCTTTTATTATATCTGAGCAGGTTTGGCGCTTCGTGTACGCGGGAAATACCGTGTGCACGGCGGATCTGTAGACGGGCCCGGGTTCTGGTTTACACCCGGGGCGTGACACCTTGACACGTGGCGAGCGAGGATTGGGTGTGCTACTGTGCGCGTACGGCGGGGCAGGCGGCGACGGCAGGCGGGGCAGGCGGCGGCGGCAGGCGGCGGCCGGCTGGCGTGGCGGGCACGGCGGCGAGGTGGCGCACGCGGGCGCCACGTGGCGGCCCGCCATTGGCGGACGCCAACGGCCCCGTTGACCAAGGGCGGCCACGTGGCGCGAGGGGAGCGGTCGGATCCTCTGTTTCGTGTTCGGGGACACGTGTCGGTGCGTGGAGCGGGTCGGACGGGTGCGCGGTCCGACCGGATCGGGTGTGCGGGCGTGGGCCGTGTGGGCCGGGTTACTGTGCGCGCCCGAAAGTTTGGGCCGGGCCGCACTGTTTGCGCCCGAAAACATTCGGGCGCCCGAAAATGAGGACACAGCGGGCATTTTGGATTTGTTTTGGAATGGCCTATAAATACCAACCCGAGCCCCCTTCTTTGGCTTTTTTCTCTCCAACCGCGCCCCCTCTGCCCGAGCCACCTTAAGGAGATTTGTTCACCTCTTGATGCTTGATCTTCCTGTCAAGTTCTAGGATTTTAGGAGGCTCGAATCCCGAGGTTCCCCATTTTACGGCGCGGCGCGACGTTGCATTTCCTGCTTCCTTCTTCGGCGCAGCAGTGATGTTTTAGCTCCCCTGGACTACCCCGAGGTCCTTTTTCAGTGATTCTTGCGCCGACAGACTCCTTACAGGTAGGGCTTCAACTTTTATTTTGGTCGCACTTTCCCGTTTCGAGGTTTTGGCACGGATCCCGAGGCAAACAGTGACCCCTTTTTGCTGTGTGGATTTCCTTGACAGCACTGCGGTATTTTGGCCATATCTTCGCGTACGAGCGTCAGACGGAAACGAGCTTATACAACTTTTTCATCTACGGATCGCATGGAGCGCGCTCGTATTTTTCTTGGATTTTCCGGAGTATTATTTCGAGGTGAAAATCATTGTTTTCTCAGTGAACAGTGCACAGTTTTTAGCACAGATTTTTATATGAGTGTACCCCCCTTGCCGAATTTTTATCTTGACTTACCGATCTCAGTTTTGGGCGTGCAAGGTATCGTTGCGAAGCTATCGACGCGAGGATCGCCGTGATATTTTTCTTAGAATTTCCTGGGCACTTTCAGCAGGTGATAATTTATCAGTTTCGGGACTGATGCTGTATGAGTTAATAAAAGCAATATTTGGGATCCTAAGTGTATTTAGTGGACTTTGTGTTGTGCCAGGAGTGTTTTGGGTGTACTGTACTTGTTGGAGCGCGGGATTGGAGTTTTTGGCATTTTCAGCTGTACGGACCCGGATAGTTAGCGCTTTTCGAGGTGGGTGGTTGTTGCTTGCCTCTATATCTGACTTACTCACTAAGTTTATTAGAAAATCCCCCTTTGAGCATATTGATTGATTAATATGCATGATTGGCTGATATACATGTGAACCTACTATCTGTGGTTAATTTTGTGGATAAAGCATGTTGGGGATATTATTGGGATAATATTGCTGTTGGAACATGGTCTTTGGAATAATTTAATAAGTGATGATTAAAATGCCACATTAGCACCTAGATTTGTATGAAAGTGGATTAAATGGATTAACTGTTGGGACATAATGATATATCAATGTGCGGGTTTCACTCTGGAAATTTATTATGGAACAGGGATCTTATACATGTGTAGTCCACTGATGATTTTAGCCTGATGATGATATTTATCTGGATATTATTGTTATTGCACACGTAAAACTGTCATTTGACATATTCTCTCTTTCATTGCTGAGGACTTTTGCATGCTCATTTGGACATCTAGATAGGCCACTATTTTATTGCTACACTATCATATTGGGATTTGACTTAGGAGAAACCATGATTGATTTCTTTCTCCTCTTTATTTAGACTTTTGAGTCATGTTGCTCGAGTTTGAGCAGAGGTATGGGATAGCGTAGCCGGGACCTGAGGGTCAGTGACAGGGTGTACTTGATGTTGGATTGTGGGTTATTGCGGCAACCGCGGACAGCAGGCGGTTGACCGGATCTTGATTATTTTACCCAATTGCGGGTTGTGGGTTATTGCGGTGGCCGCGGACTTTGGGCGGTTGACCGGATGTTTACTATTGCATCAGATTGGGTATCAGTTTTCTCTAGTGGATGGTGTTTCCCACTTTTGAGTACTATTGCATTTGATTGGGGATTGAGGTTTCATTAGTGGATGGAGGTTCCCACTTTGATCATAGTCATGATCCAGTCCTGCTATATCAGGTTACTTGTGGTTACTTTACTCGTGTGGGTCGCTCCCCTCGAGTGCCACTCCGGAGTGTGCGTCAGACAGACTTTGAGTCCTCGAGACTCCTTTGCTTCGGTGTTATGCATAGGCTGGCATACCCGTTGCGGCAGGCAGAGCAGGCAGTACCAGTTTTTACTGGTGGCACTAGATTGGGTCTATTTGGTCAGACACTGTCCTTCTGATGCATTCATACCGTCATTTCCTTCGGTATTGCAGTTAGAGGCATACTTGTTGTGGTTTCCCCTATCATTCAGTAGTTCTGTTTACAGCTTTACCACTTGCCCCTTTTCTTGCCTCTAGTAGACTTAGTGGGTACGCCGGAGCTTGAGGCTTTACCCACAGGGGGAGGCTACTGGTTTACTAGTGGTTCTCACCCCCATTGTTGTTTCCCTTTCTTTTCTTCCCCCTGTTTTTGCAGTGTCCTCTTCGGGAGTTGCTGATCTTCGATCGTTGTTCGAGGCGAGGGAGTCACGAGCTAGATCTTTACCACCCGAGGAGTGTAGCTGTATCCCCTGGTTGGAGATTCCTGATAGCTGTCAGCTGATGTTTACCGTTTCCTTGGAGGGAGATCTTTTGTATTTGGAGAGACAGAGTTGAGACTGATGTACTATAGTTTTAGTTTGTCTCCCTTTTATTGTTGAGAGATGCTGTATTGAGGACATTGTATGTTGATTACCTGTATTCGAGGAAATGGATATTGTACTTTAATTCTGGATGTACAGTGAGTGGATTTTTATTTTACAGCATTTTATTTCAGCTCTGATATTTGTGTAGCTTTAGTACTGTCTTTTGCAGGTTAGACGCTTCGCCTATGCGGGTTTTAGCATAGGTGGCGGATCTGTTGGCGAGCCCGGGTCGCAGTTTCGACCCCGGGGCGTGACAGCAACCCTTATGGAACAGATGCGATAGTGGGTGCAATAGTCGACTACACCAATGGAGGTCGCCCAGGCTTCTCTGCCCGGACCAGCCGCACCAGCAACTTTGGGACCTACGCTGGGAGCCGTTATTGGAAACCCCTTGAGGGAGAGACGACCGACCCTTGGGTGGTAGGAAAATGGGTAGATACCATGGAAAGACTCTTCGAAGCTTTGCTAATGGAGGAGCGTGATCGGGTCCCTTTGGCAGTCCATTTTCTTGAGGGAGACGCCCGCAGGTGGTGGAAGACGATGCGCCCGGACCCTTCGGAGGGCACCGCCCTTCCATCTTGGACCTCGTTCCGAGGTGGTCGATAGAGCCACCGCGGTGGAGCGCGGATTTACGATTTCTCAAGCCTGACGGGAGAGCTCAGGACACAGCAAGGATAAGAAACGAACCCGGCCAAACTTCGGAAGAGGGCATACCAAGAGGAGCCGGCCTCCTAAATACTCGAGATATATTGCAACAAGGAACCAAGAATGCGCCGACAGGAGGACAATGGCCGGTAGACAAGTCTTACATTATTTGTGACGGAATACACCAAGTGACCGAGTGTCCCCAGAAGTAAGACCATTGTTTTCGAGGCGGCAAACCGGAGCACTGTCGTTGCAACTGCCCCTCGGAAACGGGGACATCATCCGTAGCAGCGTCTCCACCTTCGTCTCAGCAACCGGGAGGAGGGAGAGTCTATACGATGACCCACCAGGGGACGGACCCGCAGAGCACGATGTAGTAGGTAATACTCGAGTTTCAGACCATCGTGCTAGAACTTTGGTGGCAACGCCTAAGCATCCCACTCTTCCACCTCACTTCATGTTTTCGCCCTACCTTAGCTATTAGAAGAAATCCCCCACCGTAGAAATAAGTTCGGTCGGATTCTCCGGCTACCCCTCGAGGCAGGCGGCTGTACTCCTTCCTGTCCAACGAGGGTGAGGCGGGTTCTTGGTCTCTAAGAACTAATGAGGTTTCCGTTAAAGGTTATCGGTGTAGCGCTTGGGGCCGACAGTTGCGGCAATCTTTAAGCGGTAGTTGACTGCTTGAAGTTCCAAGCGAGTCTCCGGGAACCGGACTTACCGGAACTTGTAAATTTAGCTTGTAGGGACGCCTTCTGCTCGCTTTTCTTTGTTGCGGGCAAGGAGCTTGGTAGAAGGCAGTAGAGTGGCGTTCACGAGTACCGTATGGATCTTGACACGAGAAGGACACGTACTCCTCTACCTCGGTTAGACGACCTATGTGATCAACTACAAGGAGAAACGGCATTCCCAAAGGTTGATCTGCGGTCCGGCTATCGCCAGCCTAGAGACCGGAGTAATGACATACTGAAAACGGACCTGCGAGCTCGGAATGGTCAAGATGAGTTTACGGTTATACCGTTTAGACTCGTTAACGCACCAGTGGTGCTCTTGGGCATGAGGAAAAGGATACTCAAGCCCTTCTTGGACCAGTCGGTGATGGACGTTCCGATCTACTCTCGCACAGACAAGGGGTATGGGGAACACTTGCGAGTAGTCCCCCAGACCCTCCGGGATCAGAAACCATATGCCAAAACTTATAAAGTGTGAGTTTTGGCACCGCGAGGTGGGCATTCTGTGGCATATTGGTCGGCTGCTGGGATTACGGTCGACCCGAAGAAGATGGATTCGGTAACCGACTGGCCCAGGCCAATGACGGTGACTGAGATTCGAAGCTTCCTGGGTCTGGCAGGGTATTACAGACATTTAGAGGAAGGCTTCTCCAAGATAGTAATGCCCCTGACTCGCCTGACCCGAAAAGGGGAGAAGTTTATCTGGACTAACCAATGCCAGAAGAGTTCTGAGGAACTCAAAGTCAGGTTGACGCAGGCCCCGGTGCTCGCTCTACCGGAGCCTGGTGAAGACTTTGAGGTTTATTGTGAGGCGTGCTTATGCAACAGGGTGAGGTCATAGCCTACGCGTCAGGGCAACTCAAGGAGTACGAGAGAAACTACCCCGTGCATGACCTGGAGCTTGTAGCGATCGTGTTCGTCCTCAAACTGTGGAGTCTCTATTCGTACGGTACACATGGCAATGTGTACTCCGATCATCAGAGCCTCAAGTACCTCTTCACTCAGAGGGAGTTGAATTTGCGGCAAAGGAAGTGGCTCAAGTTACTAAAGGACTATGATCTAACCATCCACTACCACTTCAGGAAGGCGAATGTGGTGGCTGACGCCTGGAGCCGCAAGGGACAGGCATAAGGAGCAGGTGCAAGTGCTATCATCCAGCAGGACTGTCCGATTGCATAGTTAGGACTGGAAGTGGTGCCAGCAGGCACGGCCGCACAACTCTTGACCCTGGTGGTCAGACCTACCCTGCTGGACAGGATTCTAAAAGGGCAATTGACCGATGGCCAGCTACGACTGGTGCGAGACAGAATGTTCTCGGAGCAAGGCGGAGTTCTTATGACTGACTCAGATGATGTAATGAGGTGCCGGGGACGAATTTGTGTACCCGATAAGCTAGAAACGAGGGAAGAAAATCTAGCAAAAGTATATAATACCTCCTATACCGTGCATCCCGGAGGTACAAAGAGGTGCAAGGATCTGTGGCAGACCTTCAGTTGGCCCAAATCGAAAGAGCGATGTGGCACAAATTGTGGCGCAATATTGGGTGTGCCAACAGGTGGAAGCGAAACATCAGCGACTGGTGGGGAAACAGACGCTTCGGCTTACGCGGGACGTAGTAGCAGAAAAGACCTCGTGCGAAGAATGATCTTGGTCTCGACCCCAGGAGAACCCTTAGAAGTAAATATTCTGTACTTTCCTGCCAAATAAGGAGGTGAAGACTAGGTTGTCTTATGTGTTGGCTATTTAGCTAAGGGTTAAATAGGTCCAACTTCCTGCCTCGTAACAATAGACCCAATGTCCAGGTGGGGGGTTGAGTCAGGTCAAGATCGGTGGCGGTGTGACAGAACGCCTTAAGTAAATGGGTTGCGTATTTCTTATAATTCGAGCTTTTGGGATTGTTGGTTGGCGTCGACGACCCGACATTTGGGATTTCGAGGCGCGTAGGCCCGGTGGCATACTGGTTGGCTTTACTGCCAAACCTCGATGCGGAGGCTGGCACGGGAGGAAAAGAAACTTCGCAACCGGACAACCCTTTACGTAAAGGTGCAAAGGAGTAACCTTGAGGAGCACAAGGCGACTTGGAGGCTTAAGACGGAGATGAGAGAACGTTTCCAGAATCGTTTAGCGAGGGTTGAGGTTAAGTTTCGAGGACGAAACTTTTTATAAAGTGTGAGTGGTGTAGTGATTCGGCTTTTACGTGTATTTGTGACTCACATGTTAATTAATTATGCCCTTTAAGTAGAATAAAATTATCTAATGTTTGAAAGTCGGTCGGTGTGTGGTGCGGATATTTTTCTGTTGAAGGGCTCGAAAAAATGAAGACCGACGGTGCGATCGGATCGGGAATCCGATGTACGGATCTCCCGGAATGGGGTTTCTAAGATCGCGGTGACTTCAGGTGCGCATCGAAGTTCGTGTAAAATATCCGGCACGCTTTTTGAGGAAGTTTGGATATTCCGTGTGATTAATTAATTAAGGAATTAATTGATCGGTGATGAGAAATTAATTTAGAAATATATTTCCTATGATTATTTAATTAGGAAATTAAATAATCGGTGACTAGGATTTAAAAAGGTGGGGTTTATCTCGTGGGATTAGATATTTATTGTTAAGAGATAAATATCCGGATACGTATGATAAAAGGAAAATAAAAGAATAAAATAAAAGAAAATAAATTAATAATAAGAGGATAATTAAACCCCGTTACCGGAAGGAAAACCCTAATCTAAAATACCGCCTCCTCAAACCCTCCTCTTTTGTGCGTACCGAAAACCAAACGAAACCCTAGTTTGAAAGGAGAGAAAGGAAAAGAGAGGAAAGATAAGAAAACCCTAACCGGAGGAGAAAAGAAGGAAAGAAGTAGAAAGCGGAGGAACCCGATCGCCCCGTTTGACGTGCCGGTGACCGGAGAACGAGACGCCATCATCTACGGGGAGCGGATCCGGGTCTCCAATGCCGCAAGGAAACAAAATCGGATCTCTAATTCCGATAAATTGAGGTTACTGATATTCGTTTCTTTGGTCGAATTAATCGGGGGTTTTCCATGGTCGTTTTAGTCGGTGCAATGATTACGGGTTCTTGATTTTGGTTTTGATCAATGTTTTGTTCGTTTTCTTGATCGGGTGTGATCGATGGTTTTTATCAGACTTGGTCGGAGGTTTGATCGGGGTTCCGATCAAGGTTTTGGTTGTTCGTTGATCAACGGTTTAGTCGTTAGATTTACCGCGGATTTATTCGGGGATTTTTGTGGAGTCGTTAGATTTACCGCGAATTTATTCGGGGATGTTTGTGGGTGTTCGTTAGATCATAGTGGGTTAACGGGAGGCAGCCGCCGCCGTTTTTAAACGGGAGGCTGCCGCCGCCGTTACCATGGTCGCAGGGTCTTCGCCGGAGTCGCACGGGAGCGAAAACGGAGAAGAAATCGCGAAACGGGAGCGAAAACGGCGAAGAAAACCGCGGAAATTAGGGTTACTGTGCTTGTCCGTACAGGGCGGTCCACGGCCAGAGGCGTGCACCCGGCGCACGCCCGCGGCGCGGAAGCCGCGGACCCGGTGCACGCAACCGTGCACCGGCCTACGCGGTACACGCTCTAGGCGTGCACCCGGCGCACGCCTTCGCACGCAGGAAGCAAAGACCCGGTGCACGCTTGCGTCGTGCACCGGCCCGGCCCAAGACGCGCGGTGCACGCCTCCTGCGTGCACCCGGCGCATGCCACGCGGCCACCCGACGCGCAGACCCGGTCCACGGCTGCTCCCGTGCACCACCCGACAGCCCAAAGTTCGGTATCTCCGTTTTTGTCCATTTTTCCACCGTTTTGAGCGCCGTTTTCGCCGTTGGGATCACCATCTCCATGATTTTCTTGGCTACCGGTTGAAGGTTGAGTTTTGCTGGATTTTCGTTAGCGGTTTTGGGTCCCGACGGAGTTCGCGACGAAATAGTCGCTGTCCGATTGTTGTTAGTCTTTGGCGTTACCGGTTTGATCTGAGTTTTCAGTTTTACTCGATGGTTTTGACTTGTTGGGTTTTTGATCGACGTTGCGGTCCCCTAGGCACGATGATTTCGGTTTTGCGGGTTTAACGTAACATTGGTTGGGACCACTGATTTTACCTGATTAGGGTAAGGTGCTAAATGGTGCTCTTGGATATTTTAGTAGGCCGCGAGGAGCCCTGATTTGCTTAGGAGGGTCGCGGGCGCGGTCGGTTGTCTTCATTCTAGGTGGGTACCCTTGCTATAAGTGCAACAAGTGCAGTAAGTGCATCTATCACCCTAAAAGGCTCGTTAATATGTCTAACAAAGTAGATGGAATGTTAAACCTTTCGCATAAGTGTTTCTGTTTATTCTAACATGACAATTATGGCGACTGCGGTCGCGGGGCTCAATACACGCCGACACCGGCAAATTTTCGGGTGGGATGCTGCACGTAGACAGGCGGATAGGGCCACCGCATGGGTGTGCTTTTCCGGAGAAGTGGTCTTTTTGACCCGTGTGCCTCACAAAGGAGTGGGAGCCGTGAGGACCTCTTCACGACAGCTAAGGTGGCCGTACAAGCTCCGTGAAGGGGTTAAAAGCATCAATGGGGTTGTGCACGAGGGGAGACTTTCGTCTCTCCGACAGGTGCTCTGGGGTTGGTGCCCAGCTTAATTGGTTACTCTGGGGTTGGCGCCTAGCTTAATCGGGTATTCTGGGGTTGGTGCCCAGCTTATTTATGCACAGGGTTTTAGCGAAAGTTTCCGGTGTAAATTGGTTTGTTCTTAAATCCATGTTAATCTTAAGACATCTACTTTGTTTGTCACTGACTTTACCCACTCCGTGACAGGTTTGACTAGGTGTAGTAGTCGGGACGACGGTGAGGCAGCGATTAAAGAACATTAGCTGGATGAGGTTTATTCCATTATTTCTTGCTTGAGTTATCTCATCCCCTTGTTATCTAAGTTTAAGTTCTCAATTGCTTGACTGTGGAATGTTGTGGATGTTGGATTGAGAGACGGTTTTGTGATGTGATCTTTATAATGTTCCTTAATGACTTATGTGCGGCATGTTTTATACCAAACAAAAAGGGGTTTCGAAAATATTTTCCAAAACCAAGTGTCGTGTGGGCACTGCTTTGAAAACCTGTGGATTTATCCTTTCCGAAACGATGTAGCCGCCTTACTGTGAATGTGTAGACGTTTTTAAAGGAATGGGTGTCGAGTGGACACCGTTTGCAAACTTGTAGGTTCCTCTTAATGTGATTAAATGTCTTTACACTCTCGTACTTGTTGACTGTGACTGTGTGGTTAAAGATTGTATTTTGAATGTAGTAAGTATGACGCCATGCATATACAAAGGAGACTCTGTCCGCTTGAAGAGTGAATTTGTATATGTGGCGGTCTGACACGCACCAGGGGCGAGGCTGATACTTATTTGTTAAGAAAAAAAAAATACATACGCATTTTCGCTTATCTTTACCTAAAAACCCCCGGGGCGTGACACAATTAGAAGACGACCTGAACCACATCAGGCAAGGAAATCGAACGGTTATGGAATACCAGAGAGAGTTCGTGAGACTGGCGAACTGCGTCCCTTTCGTCATACGGGACGAGTCTCACAAGGCGCAGCTGTTCGTGGACGGATTGCGGAGCGACATTTTTCAAGTAGTAGACGCGGCGGATTTACATACCTTTCAGAAGGTGGTCGATCGGGCCATCATCGTAGAGCGCGGCTTCACCGTCACACGCGCTCGAAGGGATGACCCTTCTCAACAAGAAGACAGTAAGCGGTCTCAGCCGTTTTCTGGGGGTGACTCTTCCAGTGGGAATCGACCCTCCAAACAGTGGAGATCCCAGCAGAGGGCCCGGAGCGCACCTTCGGGGGGACAGAGATCAGACGATAGGCCCTGCGTTATCTGTGGCGGGGCGCACCGGGTAACGGAGTGCTCTAAGAGGCAAGACCACTGTTTCCGGTGTGGCAAGCACGGGCACTTCCGCTTCAACTGCCCCATGAACCAAGGCGCAGCATTTTCGGCAGCCTCCGCGCCAGCACCTCACCACACGGGGCGAGGGAAAGCCCCGATGACATCGGCCCCCAGACCACCAGCGCCACGACCAGCAGTGGACAGACCGCCACAATCAGGAGGCCGAGTTTACTCGATGAACCCCCAGGAGGCGTACCCATCGGAGGACGTTGTTGCAGGTATCACTCGTGTTTCTCTTTACTGCGCTAGAACTCTTTTCGATACCGGAGCAACCCTCTCGTTTATGTCTTGTGATTTTGCACTATCTCATGGTTTCGAGGAGAGACCCCTACCTAGTGTATTGTCTGTCCAAACCGCGGGGGGGTCCTTGGAGGCCCGCAACCTTATACCCTCCTGCCCGATAAGGTTAGGGAGGCTTTCCTGCCCCTGGGATTTAGTGATTATCCCATTGAAGGAGTACGATGTAGTACTGGGAATGGACTGGCTCTCGTGGTATCAAGCGGTGATCGACTGTGAGAAGCGCCAGGTGTGGCTGCTGTATCCCGAGTTTCCGGAGAACGTGTATTTGGCATGCAAGAGCGTTTCCTTTTCTTCCATCATTTCCGCATCACGTGCCAGGAAACTGATCGAGGGAGGGTGCGTGGCCTATTTGGCGTCGGTGGACTTGGCCACAAGACCCTCTGCGGCACTCTCCGACATTCCGGTTGTGAGGGACTTCCCAGATGTCTTCCCCACCGAACTGCCAGGGATGCCTCCCAAGCGGGAGATTGTGTTTCCGATCGAGCTTCTACCCGACACCCGACCGATCACGAAGGCGCCTTACAGAATGGCCTTTGCAAAATTAAAGGAACTTAAGGCACAACTCGAAGACCTTCTGGACAAAGGATTCATCAGGCTGAGTGCGTCACCTTTGGGCGCGCCGGTGCTTTTCGTGCGTAAGAAGGACGGAAGCTTGCGACTGTGTATCAACTACCGGGAGATTAATAAGGTCACTGTGAAGAACAAGTACCCCTTACCCAGGATAGATGACCTCTTCGATCAGCTGAGGGGAGCAGCAGTTTTCTCTAAGATTGATTTGCAGTCAGGCTACCATCAGCTCAGGGTGTGAGACGAGGACATTCCGAAGACAGCCTTCCGGACCCGGTATGGCCACTACGAGTTCACGGTAATGCCGTTCGGACTCACCAACGCCCCAGCGGTATTTATGGATATGATGAACCGAGTCTTCCGGCCATTCCTGGATCGGTTTGTGGTGGTCTTCATCGACGACATCCTGATATATTCGCCCACTGATGGGGAGCACGAGGAGCATCTGCGGATCGTTCTACAGACGCTTAGAGAACAGAGGTTATTCGCCAAACTCAAGAAATGCGAGTTTTGGCTGCGCGAGGTGGGGTTTCTGGGGCACATCATCTCAGCTGCGGGACTCGCGGTGGACCCGAAAAAGGTGGAATCAGTAACCGACTGGCCCCAACCGACCACGGTAATGGAGGTCCGTAGTTTCCTGGGCCTTGCAGGATACTACAGACGCTTCATCGAAGGCTTCTCGAAGATTGCGACTCCCCTGAACCGCCTGACCCGGAAGGGAGAAAAATTCGTTTGGACTGCCCAGTGCCAAGAAAGTTTCGAGGAACTCAAGAGGAGGCTAACAAGCACACCGGTACTGGCGCTGCCGACGCCTGGAAAGGACTTTGAAGTTTACTGCGACGCCTCACGAGTAGGATTGGGAGGTGTATTGATGCAACAGGGGAAAGTGATAGCCTATGCCTCAAGATAGCTCAAGGAATACGAACGGAACTACCCGATACACGACCTAGAGCTTGCCACAGTTGTCTTTGTTTTGAAGCTTTGGAGGCTCTATCTCTTTGGTGTCCACTGCAACATGTTCTCGGACCACCAAAGCCTTAAGTACCTCTTCACCCAGAAGGAGCTGAACCTACGGCAGAGACGGTGGTTGAAGTTGCTGAAGGATTATGATCTAACTATCCAGTACTACCCGGGAAAAGCAAATGTGGTGGCGGATGCCTTGAGCAGGAAGGGACAGGCCGAGGGGACGTCGGCGGGCGGAATTACCCAGCAAGACGACCTGATCGCAGAGTTCTCGCGATTACAGTTGGAGGTGGTACCGGCAGGGACGGTCGAGCAACTAATGTCCCTGGCAGTCGTGCCCACCTTGTTCGAGAAGATTCGAGAAGGCCAGGGTACCGACCCACATTACAACTAGAACGAGTTAGAATTTCCCCAGAGCGGAAGGGAGACTTTTCAGTGGGAACAGACGGTGTATTCCGGTTCCAAGAGCGGATTTGCGTGCCCGATTCGCCAGACCTGAAGAAGGAAATCCTGACTGAAGCACATTGCACCCCCTATGCGGCACACCCTGGAGGCACCAAGATGTACAGGGATCTCAGGCAGACCTTTTGGTGGCCGAAGCTGAAGAGGGACGTGACGCAATTCGTAGCGCACTGCTTAATCTGCCAGCAAGTGAAGGCCGAGCACCAACGGCCGGCGGGGAAGTTGCAACCACTACCGGTGCCGGAATGGAAATGGGAGCGAATCACAATAGACTTTGACACCGGGCTCCTGCGATCGCAACAGGGACACGACACGATCTGGGTCATTGTAGACCGGTTATGTCACGCCCCGGGGTCGAAACTGCGACCCGGGCCTGCTAACAGACCCGCCATCTGTACGGAAACTGCCGTACAGACGAAGCGTCTAACCTGCAGAAAGAACATCTACAGTAAACAGATATCAGAGAGCTGGAAGTAAACTACCAAAAGCTGAAGATCAAACACTGTACAACTGAAGATAATACAATATCCATCTCCCAAAATACAATCGTATAACACTGTCCTCTGATACAAAACTCAAAAGGGAGGCATCTCCAATAAATACATCAGTGTACAAATTCTCGATACAAGAATATTCTCACTACAACAGCCTCTCAAACTGTAAAAGTAAAATACAACTCTATACCTCACAACAAAGGTCTCTCAACAGAGTAAAAGAAGTAAACTAATCAACTGGAGCTCTCCTCTGAAGGGGTACAGCTACACTCCGACGACGGGTAGGGAACTAGCTCGCGACTCCCTCGCCTCGGTCCGAAGGATCAGCAACAGGAGCACAGGAACAGAAGAAGAAGTCCCTGGGGAAAAGACACCACGACGGGTGTGAGAACTACTTCCCACAGTAGTTCTCAGTGGGTGCCGTCAACAAGTCCAACGGTCTGCCCACCAAGTCTACTAGAGGTAAAAGATAACAGGCAAGGAAAACAGAATAAGAAAAGCTGGATCTACTCTACAGCTATCATGCCTCTATCTAGGCACTCAAAAGTGGAACAGAAGAAAGTAAATGAGACCACTCGCACCCAAGGTGCTCAATCGTCCCAATCGAACTGACTACCTCAAAGGTCCAGCCAAGCCCGCGCCTGTCGACTAGGAACGCTCCTGCCCACTACCACACGTCCACATGAGGACGGGATTTACGTGGGGCGTCCTGTCCGACTAACTCATCCCTCGCGCAAAACTGCCTCAACAGGCCAACCATCGCATCCACAGCGGCATCTCAAGGGGCGCGGCCCCAACTGAGGAAAACGGCGCGGCATAGAGTAATCACACATTGGCATATGCAGGCTAGTCCAAATCCACGCTCACTCACAGAACGGTAGGACTCAAGATCCCCAAAAATCTCGCCCAACAGTCGGAGCACTCTCGACGACTCAGCTGATCGGCTAACTCAAAACACGAGACACTAGCCTCTCCAACAGCTCGCAGCACAAAGCACACTGGCTGGAGATACTCCACAGCCAGGAACGACCCACAACTCAGGGTAACAAAACAGGTCGGACAACACTCAACGACCTGGGGCCACCGTCAACCCCAACGGTTCCCAACAAGACGGACCGGAAGATACTCGACGGCCCGGGACTACCGTCTACTCAACGGCTCCCTCCTACGACAACGTAAAAGGAAACAAGACCTCTCGGGACTACCGTTTACCCAAACGGTTTCCCGCACAGATAAGCAACCCGCTACAACTACCAGACTCCACTCTGCTCCCAAGCAAGAGTGCAAAAGCATCCCACACTAAAAGCAAATCCCGACCTCTCGGCCCACTACCCGGGCGAGAAAACACTATGTCCAGGGATGAAAGATCAGTGTGGATGTCTAAGCATAAAATAACCCTAGCCCAAGTGAGGGTTTTCTACTGGTCTGGTTACACATGCAACATATGACGGGGGTGCTAGGTCAAGTTCCAAGATAACTATAATAACAGATAATAAAAGGAATAACAATTCCTACAATCTAGCATGCTACACAATGAAATAACTATCATGCATAGTCCTACATCAGTAGAAATACTGTACAGTCCATAAAACTTGGAGATAAGGCCACCCACCTCGATTTGCCACCAATTGCTCGTAGACACTTGCAATTGGCCTCCACGCGATCCGCACGCAAACGGGGCACGCCGCCGGAGTCCGCACGCAAAACGGAGCACGCCGCCGGAGTCCGCACGCAAAACGGAGCACGCCGCCGGAGTCCGCACCAGAAACGAAGTCTGCACATAAAACGGTGCACGGTGTCAGGATCCGCACGCAAAACAGGGTCCGCACGCAAAACGGTGCACAGTGCCGGAGTCCGCACGCAAAACGGTGCACGGTGCCAGGATCCACACGCAAAACGGGGTCCGCACGCAAAACGGTGCACAGTACCGGAGTCCGCACGCAAAACGGTGCACGGTGCCAGGATCCACCCGCAAAACGGGGTCCGCACGCAAAACGGTGCACAGTGCCGGAGTCCGCACGCAAAACGGTGCACAGTGCCGGAGTCCGCACGCAAAACGGTGCACGGTGCCAGGATCCACCCGCAAAACGGGGTCCGCACGCAAAACGGTGCACAGCGGGGGCAATAACAGTCTAAAAAAAATGTTCCATAAACTGTACAAAAATACAGTAAAATACAAATGCGGGACTTACTCGACCGCACCGCCGCCGCCAAATCGCTTCCATCGGAAGCCTCGCGCGTTCCACGAGGCCCGCGAAGCAAAACGGCACCTCCCACAACCTCTTCCCTCACTCTCCCTCACTCTCGGGCTCCTCAGAAGAAAGAAAGGGAGAAAAATGGCGCTTGCGGGGAGGAAGAAGAAGAAGAAAAGAGAAAGGGAGAGGGAGGCGGGTCCATGGTGCACCGGTCCACGGTGCACCGGCCAGTCCACCGCACCCGCCCGGGTGCACCCGGTCCGAGCAACGCGGCAGCGGGCCACGTGGCCGAATCCCCGCACGCCACGCGGGCGCGCAGCTCACGCGCCACACGGGCGCGTGACACCGCGCTGCCCACAGGCGCGGGACACGCGCCCGTGACACGGGCGTGCGCCCCAGCGCCCGCGCGGGCGCCAACGGGGGTCCGCCACGTGGCGGCCCCCCGTTGGCCCGCGCAGGGGTGCGCCTGCGCACCTGACGCGCGCAGAGGCGCGTCCCGTCACGCGGCCTCCTCGGGATCCGAGCCACGCACGCCTCGACTTGCGTGCCGCGCAAGCCTCGATTTGCGTGCTGCTTCGCCTCGAAAAGCGCGCACACCTACCGGGCTCCAAAACCAACAAATAAATAGTCCATTCTTAGCGATTTCGCGCGCTGAATCCAAAAACGATGTCCGTTTTCCCAAATTCTCGCCCGAAAAATTGCCGAATGTCCACTCGATCCGATTTCCGCGCCGGGTCCATTTTTAAAGTCCGATTTGCCAAAATCCAACTCTAAAAATTCCCGAAGGCGATCGGAGAGGTAAACTTTTATCCAAACTTCGCCCGGAGTCCAATTTTGACATCCGAAACGCGCGAAACCACCCCTAAACACCCGACGGGTCATCCAAATCCCACGGGGCCTCTGTTTAAGCCCGAAGTCCACCACGCGTGTCCAAATTGCGCGCAAACACCAACGACCATCCCGCAGGCCTCCAGCGATGCAACCAAAACCCAAATTGCATCGCGAATCCAATTCTTGGGCCCGACACGCGCACCAACACCCCCAATGGCCACTAAAAGCTGCCCAACAACCGGCAACTCCAACGCGGGGGATTCCGGGACCTCACATCCTCCCCCACTAAAAGAAAGTTTCGTCCTCGAAACTAGATCAAGCCCATCCGGAGTCAAGAATACCACGGCTAGGTATCTAACAATACGCCTCCAGCTCTCTAAACCCCACTCGCTCCTCGTGATTACACCGCAACAACAACAAGTACGGTATGACCCGTTGTGCAATTCTCTCATCTCTCGAGCCAGAATTTGCAACGGGCGTCCCTCATACTCCAATAATCACGGGTCTCAAAGGGGCAAGTAAATCACAGGCGAGGAAAAACACATCACTACTGAGCCGGGACGTGGAAAACCAAAGGGCTCCTCAAAAAGGCTGGGGGAAACGGGAAAAACCCACTAATTCAACACGCACCAAACTACATCAGGGTGCCAACCTCAACCAGGCGATCCGAAGCATACTCGCACATCCATCCAATAAGGAAGGGAAATCAAAAAGTTGGGGTCTTCACTCGGTTACTTCCGATCCAAAACCACCCGAGTGGACTACTCAACTGCAGGCTAACATCAAAGGGATCCTCAAGAGACACAATCCCATGCCGCAGTTGGTCACTCAACATGCTATCCTAACCCCAACGGGCCCACGGGTCGAAGTCGAGCCCTCAACTACAAGAGAACACCCTGACGGGATCTAAACCGTCGGTGAACGGGACAGAGAACTGGCTCGCAAGGCAATCATAAAGCTGATGCCCAACTCGCGATCAAAAGTCCGAAACATCCCCAAAAACTCTCACCGTTGTGTACCTACAACGTGGCATCACTGCCGTGCACCAACGGCGTGGCATCACTGCCGTGCACCAATGGCGTGGCATCACTGCCGTGTATCAACGGTGTGGCATCATCACCGTGTGCCAACGGTGTGGCATCACCACCGTGTATCAACGGTGTGGCATCACCACCGTGTATCAACGGTGTGGCATCATCACCGTGTGCCAACGGTGTGGCATCACTGCCGTGCACCAACGGCGTGGCATCACCACCGTGTATCAACGGTGTGGCATCACCACCGTGTATCAACGGTGTGGCATCACTCAAGCATCAAGTCCTCAGATCCTCACAGTCCTATACCCTCGAAAAAATTCCGGAGCGGAGGAAGGGCCAAAAGGTCAATAGGCAAAAACCAGGGCCCCAACTGCACAGGGCAGGACCAACAACACTCATCTATGTGCAACACGTGATCAGGTAACTGAACCTCACGAGCACAAGCTAAGGGTCCTATCTCAAGCCCATCCAGCAAGGCAAATGCCCTACAGAAGAAAAGAGTGCGATGCTCCGGTAACAAATAACGCTCAAGTGCGTGAAGGGGAGATAAGATTAATATCTGCCACCACGTGGCTAACTGCCCCCGAATTCTCATCCTGTACGACATAGGCGCTCTCGCTCGGGGGTGGTCGTCCGTCGGACTGCCGCGAAGAAGTGGCCCTAACTATCTGGCCACAACCTGTCGAAGCTCTGCCTGTCTGGAAGAGCGGAGGAGGAGGAGCCGAAGCTGCCAATGCGACTGATGACCCCGCTTAAGGACACGATGATCTGTGCCCTGCCTGTGGTCACACTACGGCGCAGAATGCAGCCCACCACAAAATACACAGTCATCCCGCTGCTGTTGCTGATGCATCGGCTCTGGAGAACCTCCTGGTCTCTGTCTCCTCAAAGACTCACGACCCTCAGACTGGGATCGTGGCAGCCCCGGGGGTCTCGGTCTATTCGACTGTCCAAACACAGGCGGCACTGGATGCCTCTCTCCGGAGCTGGTCCCTAGCGCTCCGTCTATCAAGACATGATCACAGCTCCTCGGTCAACCCACCGAGCATGCCCAAACGCTGCATCTAACGTTGGCACCCGCCGAGAATACACCAAGTGATGGATATCCCGAGGCAGTCTTTTCTCGACTAGCTCAACCTCCTGGGCCTCATCCAGGCGATATGGGGTACACCGCTCAACAATCGCAAAACTCGCGAACATACTCCAGAAAAGGTCGACTCCCCTGCTGCAGGTGTCTAAGATCCTCTTCCAGTTTCTGCTTACACTGTCAGGAAAGAAAATGGCCCTGAGCAGCAAAGCACGAAACTGGTTCCAAGACAACAACTGCGCTCCTGGTAGTCCAACAGGACGAACTCGACGCCACCAAATCTCGGCGTCCAGTCAGACCATCTCAATCTCAGTAAAGCAACCACCTGGTAACTCGACCAGGGCATGTACCCACCTGGTAACCCGGCTAGGGGTATGTACCAATCTGGTAGCTCGGCCAGTGAAAAGTGTCCTCCTGGTAACTCGGCCAGGACAAGTGTCCACCTGGTAACTCAGCCAGGGGCAATGTATCCATCTGGTAGCTCGGCCAGTGGAAAGTGTCCTCCTGGTAACTCGGCCAGGACAGATGTCCACCTGGTAACTCCGCCAGGGGCAATGTATCCATCTGGTAGCTCGCCAGTGGAAGGTGTCCTCCTGGTAATCCAGCCAGGGAAAACGCCCTCCTGGCAACTCGGCCAGAGGAAATGCCCTCCTGGTAACTCGGCCAGGGAAAATATCCTCCTGGTAACACAGCCAGGGAACATACCCTCCTGGTAACACAGCCAGGAAAAATACCCTCCTGGTAACTCGGCCAGGGAAAATGCCCTCCTGGTAACTCAGCCAGGGAAAATGCCCTCCTGGTAACTCGGCCAGGGAAAATGCCCTCCTGGTAACTCGGCCAGGGAAAATATCCTCCTGGTAACTCAGCCAGGGAAAATACCCTCCTGGTAACTCGGCCAGGGAAAATACCCTCCTGGTAACTCGGCCAGGGAAAATGCCCTCCTGGTAACTCGGCCAGGGAAAATACCCTCCTGGTAACTCGGCCAGGGAAAATACCCTCCTGGTAACTCAGCCAGGGAAAATGCCCTCCTGGTAACTCGGCCAGGGAAAATATCCTCCTGGTAATCCAGCCAGGAAAATACCCTCCTGGTAACTCAGCCAGGGAAAATGCCCTCCTGGTAACTCGGCCAGGGAAAATGCCCTCCTGGTAACTCGGCCAGGGAAAATACCCTCCTGGTAACTCGGCCAGGGAAAATGCCCTCCTGGTAACTCGGCCAGGGAAAATGCCCTCCTGGTAACTCGGCCAGGGAAAATACCACACAGCTGGGATCGCCGTCACTCCAAACGGCTCCCACAACAACACCCCACTCATAGGCGAGAAGAACCGACTGACGCGGCAAAGATCCAAAAATCCCGATAGGCTAGTGTCTAGAACCCCAATCAAACAAGAACAGACTCTAGGCTCAGCCTATCGTAGTCCTCGATCCTTTACCGTTCAGGGATTCGGCCCTTCTCGGTTAAAGTGGGGAACTACCACAACACACAAACTCCTGGGTCTCGCACTGCTCTGATAGCTCCGTCTCCCGCTGCTCGGGTGCTCATCAGGTGCGGGGTGTGTCCTATCAAACATGACGTCTCAGGGGTATCGCAATCCGCTGCACAATAACAAACGTCAGGACACAACAACCATACGACCCAATCCAGCGAAAGTCTGAGGCATGTCATCCAGTCCAACATTACGTTGTCAGCAGCCACATAACCGCTTAGGAAAGCAAACATGTCAATCTCTCATCCCATCTCTTGGGAGAGGTAAAAACTCAATCAGGACTCTCGCTAAAAGTCACGACTCTCACGTAGTCGTCCTAATATCCAACCACAAGCCTAGGGTTTCTAAGTCCACCACGACCTACAACCTAGGCTCTGATACCACTCTAATCTGTCACGCCCCGGGGTCGAAACTGCGACCCGGGCTCGCTAACAGATCCGCCATCTGTACGGAAACTGCCGTACAGACGAAGCGTCTAACCTGCAGAAAGAACATCTACAGTAAACAGATATCAGAGAGCTGAAAGTAAACTACTAAAAGCTGAAGATCAAACACTGTACAACTGAAGATAATACAATATCCATCTCCCAAATACAATCGTATAACACTGTCCTCTGATACAAAACTCAAAAGGGAGGTATCTCCAATAAATACATCAGTGTACAAACTCTCGATACAAGAATATCCTCACTACAACAGCCTCTCAAACTGTAAAAGTAAAATACAACTCTATACCTCACAACAAAGGTCTCTCAACAGAGTAAAAGAAGTAAACTAATCAACTGGAGCTCTCCTCTGAAGGGGTACAGCTACACTCCAACGACGGGTAGGGAACTAGCTCGCGACTCCCTCGCCTCGGTCAGAAGGATCAGCAACAGGAGCACAGGAACAGAAGAAGAAGTCCCTGGGGAAAAGACACCACGACGGGTGTGAGAACTACTTCCCACAGTAGTTCTCAGTGGGTGCCGTCAACAAGTCCAACGGTCTGCCCACCAAGTCTACTAGAGGTAAAAGATAACAGGCAAGGAAAACAGAATAAGAAAAGCTGGATCTACTCTACAGCTATCATGCCTCTATCTAGGCACTCAAAAGTGGAACAGAAGAAAGTAAATGAGACCACTCGCACCCAAGGTGCTCAATCGTCCCAATCGAACTGACTACCTCAAAGGTCCAGCCAAGCCCGCGCCTGTCGACTAGGAACGCTCCTGCCCACTACCACACATCCACATGAGGACGGGATTTACGTGGGGCGTCCTGTCCGACTAACTCATCCCTCGCGCAAAACTGCCTCAACAGGCCAACCATCGCATCCACAGCGGCATCTCAAGGGGCGCGGCCCCAACTGAGGAAAACGGCGCGGCATAGAGTAATCACACAGTGGCATATGCAGGCTAGTCCAAATCCACGCTCACTCACAGAACGGTAGGACTCAAGATCCCCAAAAATCTCGCCCAACAGTCGGAGCACTCTCGACGACTCAGCTGATCGGCTAACTCAAAACACGAGACACTAGCCTCTCCAACAGCTCGCAGCACAAAGCACACTGGCTGGAGATACTCCACAGCCAGGAACGACCCACAACTCAGGGTAACAAAACAGGTCGGACAACACTCAACGACCTGGGGCCACCGTCAACCCCAACGGTTCCCAACAAGACGGACCGGAAGATACTCGACGGCCCGGGACTACCGTCTACTCAACGGCTCCCTCCTACGACAACGTAAAAGGAAACAAGACCTCTCGGGACTACCGTTTACCCAAACGGCTTCCCGCACAGATAAGCAACCCGCTACAACTACCAGACTCCACTCCGCTCCCAAGCAAGAGTGCAAAAGCATCCCACACTAAAAGCAAGTCCCGACCTCTCGGCCCACTACCCGGGCGAGAAAACACTATGTCCAGGGATGAAAGAACAGTGTGGATGTCTAAGCATAAATAACCCTAGCCCAAGTGAGGGTTTTCTACTGGTCTGGTTACACATGCAACATATGACGGGGGTGCTAGGTCAAGTTCCAAGATATCTATAATAACAGATAATAAAAGGAATAACAATTCCTACAATCTAGCATGCTACACAATGAAATAACCATCATGCATAGTCCTACATCAGTAGAAATACTGTACAGTCCATAAAACTTGGAGATAAGGCCACCCACCTCGATTTGCCACCAATTGCTCGTAGACACTTGCAATTGGCCTCCACGCGATCCGCACGCAAACGGGGCACGCCGCCGGAGTCCGCACGCAAAACGGAGCACGCCGCCGGAGTCCGCACGCAAAACGGAGCACGCCGCCGGAGTCCGCACCAGAAACGAAGTCTGCACATAAAACGGTGCACGGTGTCAGGATCCGCACGCAAAACGGGGTCCGCACGCAAAACGGTGCACAGTGCCGGAGTCCGCACGCAAAACGGTGCACGGTGCCAGGATCCGCACGCAAAACGGGGTCCGCACGCAAAACGGTGCACAGTGCCGGAGTCCGCACGCAAAACGGTGCACGGTGCCAGGATCCACCCGCAAAACGGGGTCCGCACGCAAAACGGTGCACAGTGCCGGAGTCCGCACGCAAAACGGTGCACAGTGCCGGAGTCCGCACGCAAAACGGTGCACGGTGCCAGGATCCACCCGCAAAACGGGGTCCGCACGCAAAACGGTGCACAGCGGGGGCAATAACAGTCTAAAAAAAATGTTCCATAAACTGTACAAAAATACAGTAAAATACAAATGCGGGACTTACTCGACCGCGCCGCCGCCGCCAAATCGCTTCCATCGGAAGCCTCGCGCGTTCCACGAGGCCCGCGAGCAAAACGGCACCTCCCACAACCTCTTCCCTCACTCTCCCTCACTCTCGGGCTCCTCAGAAGAAAGAAAGGGAGAAAAATGGCGCTTGCGGGGAGGAAGAAGAAGAAGAAAAGAGAAAGGGAGAGGGAGGCGGGTCCATGGTGCACCGGTCCACGGTGCACCGGCCAGTCCACCGCACCCGCCCGGGTGCACCCGGTCCGAGCAACGCGGCAGCGGGCCACGTGGCCGAATCCCCGCACGCCACGCGGGCGCGCAGCTCACGCGCCACACGGGCGCGTGACACCGCGCTGCCCACAGGCGCGGGACACGCGCCCGTGACACGGGCGTGCGCCCCAGCGCCCGCGCGGGCGCCAACGGGGGTCCGCCACGTGGCGGCCCCCCGTTGGCCCGCGCAGGGGTGCGCCTGCGCACCTGACGCGCGCAGAGGCGCGTCCCGTCACGCGGCCTCCTCGGGATCCGAGCCACGCACGCCTCGACTTGCGTGCCGCGCAAGCCTCGATTTGCGTGCTGCTTCGCCTCGAAAAGCGCGCACACCTACCGGGCTCCAAAACCAACAAATAAATAGTCCATTCTTAGCGATTTCGCGCGCTGAATCCAAAAACGATGTCCGTTTTCCCAAATTCTCGCCCGAAAAATTGCCGAATGTCCACTCGATCCGATTTCCGCGCCGGGTCCATTTTTAAAGTCCGATTTGCCAAAATCCAACTCTAAAAATTCCCGAAGGCGATCGGAGAGGTAAACTTTTATCCAAACTTCGCCCGGAGTCCAATTTTGACATCCGAAACGCGCGAAACCACCCCTAAACACCCGACGGGTCATCCAAATCCCACGGGGCCTCTGTTTAAGCCCGAAGTCCACCACGCGTGTCCAAATTGCGCGCAAACACCAACGACCATCCCGCAGGCCTCCAGCGATGCAACCAAAACCCAAATTGCATCGCGAATCCAATTCTTGGGCCCGACACGCGCACCAACACCCCCAATGGCCACTAAAAGCTGCCCAACAACCGGCAACTCCAACGCGGGGGATTCCGGGACCTCACATCCTCCCCCACTAAAAGAAAGTTTCGTCCTCGAAACTAGATCAAGCCCATCCGGAGTCAAGAATACCACGGCTAGGTATCTAACAATACGCCTCCAGCTCTCTAAACCCCACTCGCTCCTCGTGATTACACCGCAACAACAACAAGTACGGTATGACCCGTTGTGCAATTCTCTCATCTCTCGAGCCAGAATTTGCAACGGGCGTCCCTCGTACTCCAATAATCACGGGTCTCAAAGGGGCAAGTAAATCACAGGCGACGAAAAACACATCACTACTGAGCCGGGACGTGGAAAACCAAAGGGCTCCTCAAAAAGGCTGGGGGAAACGGGAAAAACCCACTAATTCAACACGCACCAAACTACATCAGGGTGCCAACCTCAACCAGGCGATCCGAAGCATACTCGCACATCCATCCAATAAGGAAGGGAAATCAAAAAGTTGGGGTCTTCACTCGGTTACTTCCGATCCAAAACCACCCGAGTGGACTACTCAACTGCAGGCTAACATCAAAGGGATCCTCAAGAGACACAATCCCATGCCGCAGTTGGTCACTCAACATGCTATCCTAACCCCAACGGGCCCACGGGTCGAAGTCGAGCCCTCAACTACAAGAGAACACCCTGACGGGATCTAAACCGTCGGTGAACGGGACAGAGAACTGGCTCGCAAGGCAATCATAAAGCTGATGCCCAACTCGCGATCAAAAGTCCGAAACATCCCCAAAAACTCTCACCGTTGTGTACCTACAACGTGGCATCACTGCCGTGCACCAACGGCGTGGCATCACTGCCGTGCACCAATGGCGTGGCATCACTGCCGTGTATCAACGGTGTGGCATCATCACCGTGTGCCAACGGTGTGGCATCACCACCGTGTATCAACGGTGTGGCATCACCACCGTGTATCAACGGTGTGGCATCATCACCGTGTGCCAACGGTGTGGCATCACTGCCGTGCACCAACGGCGTGGCATCACCACCGTGTATCAACGGTGTGGCATCACCACCGTGTATCAACGGTGTGGCATCACTCAAGCATCAAGTCCTCAGATCCTCACAGTCCTATACCCTCGAAAAAATTCCGGAGCGGAGGAAGGGCCAAAAGGTCAATAGGCAAAAACCAGGGCCCCAACTGCACAGGGCAGGACCAACAACACTCATCTATGTGCAACACGTGATCAGGTAACTGAACCTCACGAGCACAAGCTAAGGGTCCTATCTCAAGCCCATCCAGCAAGGCAAATGCCCTACAGAAGAAAAGAGTGCGATGCTCCGGTAACAAATAACGCTCAAGTGCGTGAAGGGGAGATAAGATTAATATCTGCCACCACGTGGCTAACTGCCCCCGAATTCTCATCCTGTACGACATAGGCGCTCTCGCTCGGGGGTGGTCGTCCGTCGGACTGCCGCGAAGAAGTGGCCCTAACTATCTGGCCACAACCTGTCGAAGCTCTGCCTGTCTGGAAGAGCGGAGGAGGAGGAGCCGAAGCTGCCAATGCGACTGATGACCCCGCTTAAGGACACGACCATGATCTGTGCCCTGCCTGTGGTCACACTACGGCGCAGAATGCAGCCCACCACAAAATACACAGTCATCCCGCTGCTGTTGCTGATGCATCGGCTCTGGAGAACCTCCTGGTCTCTGTCTCCTCAAAGACTCACGACCCTCAGACTGGGATCGTGGCAGCCCCGGGGGTCTCGGTCTATTCGACTGTCCAAACACAGGCGGCACTGGATGCCTCTCTCCGGAGCTGGTCCCTAGCGCTCCGTCTATCAAGACATGATCACAGCTCCTCGGTCAACCCACCGAGCATGCCCAAACGCTGCATCTAACGTTGGCACCCGCCGAGAATACACCAAGTGATGGATATCCCGAGGCAGTCTTTTCTCGACTAGCTCAACCTCCTGGGCCTCATCCAGGCGATATGGGGTACACCGCTCAACAATCGCAAAACTCGCGAACATACTCCAGAAAAGGTCGACTCCCCTGCTGCAGGCGTCTAAGATCCTCTTCCAGTTTCTGCTTACACTGTCAGGAAAGAAAATGGCCCTGAGCAGCAAAGCACGAAACTGGTTCCAAGACAACAACTGCGCTCCTGGTAGTCCAACAGGACGAACTCGACGCCACCAAATCTCGGCGTCCAGTCAGACCATCTCAATCTCAGTAAAGCAACCACCTGGTAACTCGACCAGGGCATGTACCCACCTGGTAACCCGGCTAGGGGTATGTACCAATCTGGTAGCTCGGCCAGTGAAAAGTGTCCTCCTGGTAACTCGGCCAGGACAAGTGTCCACCTGGTAACTCAGCCAGGGGCAATGTATCCATCTGGTAGCTCGGCCAGTGGAAAGTGTCCTCCTGGTAACTCGGCCAGGACAGATGTCCACCTGGTAACTCCGCCAGGGGCAATGTATCCATCTGGTAGCTCGCCAGTGGAAGGTGTCCTCCTGGTAATCCAGCCAGGGAAAACGCCCTCCTGGCAACTCGGCCAGAGGAAATGCCCTCCTGGTAACTCGGCCAGGGAAAATATCCTCCTGGTAACACAGCCAGGGAACATACCCTCCTGGTAACACAGCCAGGGAAAATACCCTCCTGGTAACTCGGCCAGGGAAAATGCCCTCCTGGTAACTCAGCCAGGGAAAATGCCCTCCTGGCAACTCGGCCAGGGAAAATGCCCTCCTGGTAACTCGGCCAGGGAAAATATCCTCCTGGTAACACAGCCAGGGAAAATACCCTCCTGGTAACTCGGCCAGGGAAAATACCCTCCTGGTAACTCGGCCAGGGAAAATGCCCTCCTGGTAACTCGGCCAGGGAAAATACCCTCCTGGTAACTCGGCCAGGGAAAATACCCTCCTGGTAACTCAGCCAGGGAAAATGCCCTCCTGGCAACTCGGCCAGGGAAAATATCCTCCTGGTAATCCAGCCAGGAAAAATACCCTCCTGGTAACTCAGCCAGGGAAAATGCCCTCCTGGCAACTCGGCCAGGGAAAATGCCCTCCTGGTAACTCGGCCAGGGAAAATACCCTCCTGGTAACTCGGCCAGGGAAAATGCCCTCCTGGCAACTCGGCCAGGGAAAATGCCCTCCTGGTAACTCGGCCAGGGAAAATACCACACAGCTGGGATCGCCGTCACTCCAAACGGCTCCCACAACAACACCCCACTCATAGGCGAGAAGAACCGACTGACGCGGCAAAGATCCAAAAATCCCGATAGGCTAGTGTCTAGAACCCCAATCAAACAAGAACAGACTCTAGGCTCAGCCTATCGTAGTCCTCGATCCTTTACCGTTCAGGGATTCGGCCCTTCTCGGTTAAAGTGGGGAACTACCACAACACACAAACTCCTGGGTCTCGCACTGCTCTGATAGCTCCGTCTCCCGCTGCTCGGGTGCTCATCAGGTGCGGGGTGTGTCCTATCAAACATGACGTCTCCGGGGTATCGCAATCCACTGCACAATAACAAACGTCAGGACACAACAACCATACGACCCAATCCAGCGAAAGTCTGAGGCATGTCATCCAGTCCAACGTTACGCTGTCAGCAGCCACATAACCGCTTAGGAAAGCAAACATGTCAATCTCTCATCCCATCTCTTGGGAGAGGTAAAAACTCAATCAGGACTCTCGCTAAAAGTCACGACTCTCACGTAGTCGTCCTAATATCCAACCACAAGCCTAGGGTTTCTAAGTCCACCACGACCTACAACCTAGGCTCTGATACCACTCTAATCTGTCACGCCCCGGGGTCGAAACTGCGACCCGGGCCTGCTAACAGACCCGCCATCTGTACGGAAACTGCCGTACAGACGAAGCGTCTAACCTGCAGAAAGAACATCTACAGTAAACAGATATCAGAGAGCTGGAAGTAAACTACCAAAAGCTGAAGATCAAACACTGTACAACTGAAGATAATACAATATCCATCTCCCAAAATACAATCGTATAACACTGTCCTCTGATACAAAACTCAAAAGGGAGGTATCTCCAATAAATACATCAGTGTACAAACTCTCGATACAAGAATATCCTCACTACAACAGTCTCTCAAACTGTAAAGGTAAAATACAACTCTATACCTCACAACAAAGGTCTCTCAACAGAGTAAAAGAAGTAAACTAATCAACTGGAGCTCTCCTCTGAAGGGGTACAGCTACACTCCAACGACGGGTAGGGAACTAGCTCGCGACTCCCTCGCCTCGGTCCGAAGGATCAGCAACAGGAGCACAGGAACACAAGAAGAAGTCCCTGGGGAAAAGACACCACGACGGGTGTGAGAACTACTTCCCACAGTAGTTCTCAGTGGGTGCCGTCAACAAGCCCAACGGTCTGCCCACCAAGTCTACCAAAGGTAAAAGATAACAGGCAAGGAAAACAGAATAAGAAAAGCTGGATCTACTCTACAGCTATCATGCCTCTATCTAGGCACTCAAAAGTGGAACAGAAGAAAGTAAATGAGACCACTCGCACCCAAGGTGCTCAATCGTCCCAATCGAACTGACTACCTCAAAGGTCCAGCCAAGCCCGCGCCTGTCGACTAGGAACGCTCCTGCCCACTACCACACATCCACATGAGGACGGGATTTACGTGGGGCGTCCTGTCCGACTAACTCATCCCTCGCGCAAAACTGCCTCAACAGGCCAACCATCGCATCCACAGCGGCATCTCAAGGGGCGCGGCCCCAACTGAGGAAAACGGCGCGGCATAGAGTAATCACACATTGGCATATGCAGGCTAGTCCAAATCCACGCTCACTCACAGAACGGTAGGACTCAAGATCCCCAAAAATCTCGCCCAACAGTCGGAGCACTCTCGACGACTCAGCTGATCGGCTAACTCAAAACACGAGACACTAGCCTCTCCAACAGCTCGCAGCACAAAGCACACTGGCTGGAGATACTCCACAGCCAGGAACGACCCACAACTCAGGGTAACAAAACAGGTCGGACAACACTCAACGACCTGGGACCACCGTCAACCCCAACGGTTCCCAACAAGACGGACCGGAAGATACTCGACGGCCCGGGACTACCGTCTACTCAACGGCTCCCTCCTACGACAACGTAAAAGGAAACAAGACCTCTCGGGACTACCGTTTACCCAAACGGCTTCCCGCACAGATAAGCAACCCGCTACAACTACCAGACTCCACTCTGCTCCCAAGCAAGAGTGCAAAAGCATCCCACACTAAAAGCAAATCCCGACCTCTCGGCCCACTACCCGGGCGAGAAAACACTATGTCCAGGGATGAAAGAACAGTGTGGATGTCTAAGCATAAATAACCCTAGCCCAAGTGAGGGTTTTCTACTGGTCTGGTTACACATGCAACATATGACGGGGGTGCTAGGTCAAGTTCCAAGATAACTATATTAACAGATAATAAAAGGAATAACAATTCCTACAATCTAGCATGCTACACAATGAAATAACTATCATGCATAGTCCTACATCAGTAGAAATACTGTACAGTCCATAAAACTTGGAGATAAGGCCACCCACCTCGATTTGCCACCAATTGCTCGTAGACACTTGCAATTGGCCTCCACGCGATCCGCACGCAAACGGGGCACGCCGCCGGAGTCCGCACGCAAAACGGAGCACGCCGCCGGAGTCCGCACGCAAAACGGAGCACGCCGCCGGAGTCCGCACCAGAAACGGAGTCTGCACATAAAACGGTGCACGGTGTCAGGATCCGCACGCAAAACGGGGTCCGCACGCAAAACGGTGCACAGTGCCGGAGTCCGCACGCAAAACGGTGCACGGTGCCAGGATCCACACGCAAAACGGGGTCCGCACGCAAAACGGTGCACAGTGCCGGAGTCCGCACGCAAAACGGTGCACGGTGCCAGGATCCACCCGCAAAACGGGGTCCGCACGCAAAACGGTGCACAGTGCCGGAGTCCGCACGCAAAACGGTGCACGATGCCAGGATCCACCCGCAAAACGGGGTCCGCACGCAAAACGGTGCACAGTGCCGGAGTCCGCACGCAAAACGGTGCACGGTGCCAGGATCCACCCGCAAAACGGGGTCCGCACGCAAAACGGTGCACAGCGGGGGCAATAACAGTCTAAAAAAAATGTTCCATAAACTGTACAAAAATACAGTAAAATACAAATGCGGGACTTACTCGACCGCACCGCCGCCGCCAAATCGCTTCCATCGGAAGCCTCGCGTGTTCCACGAGGCCCGCGATGCAAAACGGCACCTCCCACAACCTCTTCCCTCACTCTCCCTCACTCTCGGGCTCCTCAGAAGAAAGAAAGGGAGAAAAATGGCGCTTGCGGGGAGGAAGAAGAAGAAGAAAAGAGAAAGGGAGAGGGAGGCGGGTCCATGGTGCACCGGTCCACGGTGCACCGGCCAGTCCACCGCACCCGCCCGGGTGCACCCGGTCCGAGCAACGCGGCAGCGGGCCACGTGGCCGAATCCCCGCACGCCACGCGGGCGCGCAGCTCACGCGCCACACGGGCGCGTGACACCGCGCTGCCCACAGGCGCGGGACACGCGCCCATGACACGGGCGTGCGCCCCAGCGCCCGCGCGGGCGCCAACGGGGGTCCGCCACGTGGCGGCCCCCCGTTGGCCCGCGCAGGGGTGCGCCTGCGCACCTGACGCGCGCAGAGGCGCGTCCCGTCACGCGGCCTCCTCGGGATCCGAGCCACGCACGCCTCGACTTGCGTGCCGCGCAAGCCTCGATTTGCGTGCTGCTTCGCCTCGAAAAGCGCGCACACCTACCGGGCTCCAAAACCAACAAATAAATAGTCCATTCTTAGCGATTTCGCGCGCTGAATCCAAAAACGATGTCCGTTTTCCCAAATTCTCGCCCGAAAAATTGCCGAATGTCCACTCGATCCGATTTCCGCGCCGGGTCCATTTTTAAAGTCCGATTTGCCAAAATCCAACTCTAAAAATTCCCGAAGGCGATCGGAGAGGTAAACTTTTATCCAAACTTCGCCCGGAGTCCAATTTTGACATCCGAAATGCGCGAAACCACCCCTAAACACCCGACGGGTCATCCAAATCCCACGGGGCCTCTGTTTAAGCCCGAAGTCCACCACGCGTGTCCAAATTGCGCGCAAACACCAACGACCATCCCGCAGGCCTCCAGCGATGCAACCAAAACCCAAATTGCATCGCGAATCCAATTCTTGGGCCCGACACGCGCACCAACACCCCCAATGGCCACTAAAAGCTGCCCAACAACCGGCAACTCCAACGCGGGGGATTCCGTGACCTCACAGGTTAACTAAGTCAGCTCACTTCCTACCCATCCACACAACCTGGACGCGCGATCGATTGGCTCAAATCTATATTAGTGAGATTGGGAGGTTACACGGAGTACCGGTATCAATCACTTCAGACAGGGACACTAGGTTCGTCTCGAACTTTTGGCAGAGCCTTCACCGGGCCTTAGGGACTAAACTACATTTCAGCACCGCTTTTCACCCTCAGATGGATGGACAGTCTGAGCGAGTGATCCAGATCCTCGAGGACATGCTCCGAGCATGTGTACTTGACCTGGGAGACGGATGGCCACGCCGCCTACCTCTTGTGGAATTCGCTTACAACAACAGCTACCAGGCTAGTATCCATATGGCACCGTACGAAGCCCTGTACGGCAGGCGCTGCAGATCCCCGATCTCTTGGGATGATCTGGGGGAGCGAAAGCTTCTGGGACCGAATTTGGTGGAAGAGACTGAGGAAAAGGTGTGCCTCATCAGGCGGCGGTTGGCGACCGTCCAGAGTCGACAGAAGAGCTACGCGGACCAGCGGTGCCGCGACTTGGAGTTCCAAGTGGGGGAGCATGTGTTACTGCGGGTTTCGCCGTCTAAAGGGGTGAAGCGGTTAGGGCTGAGAGGCAAGTTGAGCCCACGTTATGTAGGACCCTTCGAGATTTTGGAGCGCATTGGCCCGGTGGCTTATCACCTCGCCCTACTGCCGAACCTCGACCGGGTGCACGACGTGTTCCACGTGTCCATGCTTCGTAAGTACCTCTCCGACCCATCGCGGGTGCTCGACGTCACTGCAATCGAGCTCAGAGAGGACCTAAGCTTCGAAGAAGTGCCAGTGCGGATCCTAGCACGGGAAGACAAAAAGTTGCGGAATCAAACGATCCCCTATGTAAAGGTGCTCTAGAGCAACCGGGAGGAGCGCGAGGCGACTTGGGAACCTGAGTCGAAGATGAGGGAGTGCTATCCAGACATGTTTGCCGCGGACAGAAGTTAAGTTTCGGGGACGAAACTTGTTTTTAGTGGTGAGTGATGTAAGACCCGCTTTTTCCTCCCGGTTAATCTTTTTCTTTCCCCACGGGTGGGGAAATCCGGCGGGTGCAATTTTTTGCTTAATTTGGGACGATCCGTTGAGGCTCGCGGGTAATTTTAGGTGATAGAGCTCGCGAAACGGAGAACGGAGGTGCGATCGGATCCGAATTCTGACCCCGGGAACTCCCAGAATTTAATTCTGAAGTTTGGACCCCCTTTCCGACGTTCCGGGCTCCGTGCGAACGATCTACACGCTTTTCGAGGTAACTATTAGCCGCCGATTATTTTATTATTATTATTATTATTTTATTATTATTATTATTATTATTAGTATTATTATTTTATTATTTTTTTTAGTTGAACGGGGGGGATTTATAAACCCAACTTAGGGTTTTGGGGTCCCTCGTATTTCTTTTTCTCCTTTCCTCGACCGTCCGGCTAGGAAGTCTGGGGAACGATCAGAATTGAAGAGCCGAAGGAACCAGCAACCCAATCCCTTTTCGCTCTCGCTCGAGACCGTTCCGACGCAAGAATCCACGATCCCTTTTTTCCCCATCCCTCGCGTTTCAAGGTAAGTTTATTTTTTTTTATTTTACCGTTCTTGGTTTAAGTTTCGTAGTCGTCGTTCCGGGGATCACCGCGCCGCCGCTACCAGGTTGGAGGCGGATGCCGCCGACGACGGGACGCCGCGGCCGTGAGCGGCATGCCCGCGCGGCTTGTTGCCGCGCGGGGCCGCCGCGGGTGGGACGCCCGCACGGCATGTTGCCGCGCGGGGCCACCCGCAGGCGGGGAGCCGCGCGGCGTGTTGCCGCGCGGGGCCGCCCGCGCCCGCGGGCAGCGCGCCCGCGCGGCCTGTCGCCGCGCGGGGCCGCCCGCGCCCGCGGGCAGCGCACCCGCGCGGCCTATCGCCGCGCGGGGCCCCCCGCGGGTGGGGTGCCCACGCGGCATGCTGCTGTGCGGGGCCGCCCGCGCGGCTTGCTGCCGCGCGGGGCCGCCGCTGGTAGGGCGCCCGCGCGGCTTGTTGCCGCGCGGGGCCGCCGCGGGTAGGGCGCCCTCGCGGCATGCTGCCGCGCGGGGCCGCCCGCACCCGCAGGCAGCGCGCCCGCGCAACAGGCTGCCGCGCGAGGCCGCAGCGGGTGGGGCGCCCGCGCGGGCCGGGGCCGCAGCGGGTGGGGCTCCCTCGCGGGCCGGGGCCGCGTGGGGCCGCGCCTGCCCACGAGCCACGCGGGTCGGGCGCCCGCGCGGACTAGGGCCGCGCGGGGCCGCCCGCGCGGATTAGTGCCGCGCGAGGGGGAGACTGCCGCAGAGGGACTGGGGACCGCGCGGGACTGTCCGCGGGTTGTGTGCGCGCTGCACGGGTCAGTGCCGTGCTAGGGTTTTCACCGCGCGGAGTCCGGGGATCGCGTCGGGTCTCCCGCTTTTTGGTATCTTAGTCAGCTTTAGTGTTGGTCACTTAGTCTGAGCCTTCTGTTGTTCCCCCAGGGGTGCGGGACGTCATAAGCTCGGCGGACGTGCAGGCAGGGACGAACCGATCACCGATCTTCTCTCAAGGTGGGTACAATTGCCACGGTCGTTTGGGAAAGGGTGTAGGTCACATAAATTGCATGTTCTGGCAAAGGTGAAACTTAAAGTGATTACTATTAATAATGCTAACCCCGTTTACACTAGTTACTTATCTAATCGTTATTAGGCTCTTATTTTGCTACACGCACACCGGCGGTTTGGCCACCGCAAGGGTGTGCTTTTCCGGAAAAGTGGGACGTTGACCCATGTACCCCACGTGATGGTGACGTAAGAATGGGGCCCTCGCGGGTGGGGGGTGTGAGCGGTGATGCCGAGGCAGGTGCTCGGCGGCCGAGGCAGGTGCTCGGCAGGGGACACCGGGGGTAGGCGCTCGGTGTGGTGGTCGGGGAAGGTGCCCGGTTTTACTTGATACAGGGTTGGTCACTGTTGATTGTACTCTGAGGAAGGGGGTTGCTCCGGCTATCGTGGTTTGAGTTATTTTAGCCCTAATTGCATTTTATGTTATTTCTAGTCACTGACTTCCCACTCTGTGAAAGGTTCGTCTAGGGGCGAGTGCTAGGGCGCTGGTGAGGCCGCGAGGGTGCTGTTCTGACTTCTAGTGACATCAGACACAGTGACTTTCCTTTCCTTGTTCGTTTATTATTTCAGAATAGTTAGATGTGGATTGCGATACCCCCGTGGGGTCGACGTGGATGTTACGTGTTCTTATTTCACAATTTTGGTGTGCATGACTTGCTTTTCGTTACTTGGCCGTTTTGGAACTATGAACAACAAAAACCGACGAAAACCGATTGCGAAAACCTATTTTAAAACGTGGGTGTCGTGTGGGCACCGTTTTCAAAACCTTGTGGGATTTATGTGATTTCGAAAATGGTTTTATAAAATCGGGCATCGGGTGGGTGCCGTTTTGAAACTCTGTGGATTTATGTGGTTTTGAAACGGACTTCAAAATCATGGCGTCGGGTAGGCGCCGCTTTTAAAACTCTGTGATTATTTATCCTTTTACAAACAGTCGGCCTTTCCTAAAGTATGTGAGTAGATAGGATGTGTGGTTGTATGTTGAATGCATCTGTGCCTTGAACTAATGTGGTTAAAGATTGCATGAGATGAATCTTGTAATCAGGACGCCGTGCATATACAAAGGAGACTCTGCCCATTTGCAGAGTGAATTTGTATATGCGGCGGGTCTGTGCACGTGCTGGGGGGAATCTGCTTTCAAAAAAAAATATGTACGCTGATCTGGGAGCATCGGTGGCTCTTCTTCCGCGTGTTTGAACCCCCGGGGCGTGACAGTGGGCGGCCCCGCGCGGCGCCCAGGCCCCGCGCGGGCGCCCAGCCCGCACGCGCGTGCGGCCCTTTCCCGCGCGCGTCCGACGTCTCGCGGCGGCGGCGGTGCGGCCGACCGGGGCACCCCGTCTCCCTCTTCCCCAACTCCCCCGGCGATGAACAGAAAGATAACTACCCTAATATAAAAAATAAGACTCACCAATCTACGCGCTTTCAATCCGCCGATGAAGAAGGAGGAAGGGGGAGGATCGTCCCGCGCTCGCTTGCCAGGTTTCGCAGGGAGTGCGATCGTCCTTCTCTCTCCTTGATCACCGCGGCCCGGTTCTCCACGCCATCCGGTAGAGGGAAGAAGGGGTTGGAAATCGGGTTCCTCGTACGCGCTCCGAGGTGACCTACGTACAGGGCAAGAGGAGTGGAAAATAAACCCTAATCCGCGAATTAAATTGATCGGGCGAAATGAGGAGCGAGAATAAACCCAAACTCCCGACTAAAAGAATTAAAAGTGCGGGTGCGAACCAGGGTCCGGTTTGCCTCGAAACACGTGCCAATCGCCTGGCCACTTATTTGAAGCACTCGAAACTGCTAATACTCTTTGGAAAATTATTCTGGGAGATCCCGGAGTCGGAATTCAAATTTGATCGCGCCGCCGTTCCCGTTTCGCGAGCTCTAACGCCTAAAAATACCCGCGAGCCCCGACGGTCTATCTAGAAAAAGTGAATTATTAATCCACCCGCCGGACCGCAAAAAGGGGGGTACGCAATAATTGATAAAAATAAAAAAAAACCAAAAATTCAATTAAAGGCGTTTACTACACCACTCACCTCTAAAAAACAAGTTTCGTCCTCGAAACTTAATCCTGGGTCGCGGTGAAAAGGTCGGGGTAGCACTCCCTCATCTTTGACTCCAGCTCCCAAGTTGCTTCTCGCTCCTCATGGTTGCTCCAGAGCACCATCACGTAGGGGATGGCTCGATTTCGCAGTGTCTTATTTTCCCTTGCTAGGATCCGCACCGGGGTTTCCTCGAAGCTCAGGTCTTCCTTAAGTTCGAGGGTAGAGACGTCCAAAACATGCGATGGGTCGGGAAGGTATTTCCTGATCATCGAAACGTGGAAAACATCGTGGACCCGATCGAGGTTTGGTGGTAGGGCAAGGCGATAGGCCACCGGGCCAATGCACTCCAAGATCTCGAACGGTCCCACGAACCGTGGGCTCAACTTGCCCTTCAACCCGAAATGCTTAATTCCCTTGGATGGCGAGACTCGTAGTAACGCGTGCTCTCCCACTTGGAATTCCAAGTCGCGGCGCCTGCGGTCTGCGTAGCTTTTCTGTCGACTTTGAGCGGTCAGTAAGCGCTGTCTGATGAGGCGTACCTTCTCTTTAGTTTCTTCCACCAAGTCGGGTCCCAAAAACTTCCGTTTCCCTAAGTCGTCCCAACAGATCGGGGATCGGCAACGTCTTCCGTATAAGGCTTCGAAGGGTGCCATCTGTATGCTGGCCTAATAGCTGTTGTTGTAGGCGAATTCTACGAGGGGTAGGTAACGTGGCCAACCGACCCCCCCAGTCAGGTACACAGGCGCGAAGCAGGTCCACCAGAGTCTGAATCACCCGCTCAGACTGTCCGTCCGTCTAGGGGTGGAAGGCTGTGCTGAACTGTAGTTTGGTCCCCAAGGCCCACTGTAGACTCTGCCAAAACTTCGAGGCAAAACGCGTATCTCTATCCGAGGTGATCGATGCCGGCACCTCGTGCAATCTCACAATTTCGCTGAGGTAGACTTGGGCTAGCCGATCCCGGGTCCACGTCGTATGAATCGGCAAGAAGTGTGCTGACTTGGTCAAACGGTCTACTATGACCCAGATTGTGTCGTGTCCCTGCTGTGAACGTGGGAACCCCGTGACGAAATCCATGGTGATCCAGTCCCATTTCCACTATGGCACCAGTAAAGGCTGCAACTTTCCCGCTGGTCGTTGGTGCTCGGCCTTTATCTGTTGGCAGACTAGGCAGTGAGCTACATGTCGTGTCACATCTCCCTTCAGTTTAGGCCACCAGAATGTCTGCTTAAGGTCCCTGTACATCTTCGTGCCTCCCGGATGCGCCGCATAAGGGGCGCGGTGTGCCTCTATCAAAATTTCCTCCTTCAACTCCGGCGAATCTGGTACGCAAATTCGCCCGCAGAAACGTAAGGTGCCGTCGCCTTCCACCGAAAAGTCATTTTCCTGGTTCGGGGAGATCTTGTCTCGTACAAGTTGTAGATGAGGATCTGTCTGTTGCCCCTCCTAAATTTTCTCGAACAGTGAAGGTTTGACTATCACAGTTAGCAGTCGTTCGACCGTGCCCACTAGTACCACTTCTAACATCATACGTGCGAACTCCGCGATCAGGCTGTCCTGCTCAGTTAACTCACCTACAGACGTCCCTTCCTGTTGCCCCTTCCTGCTCAAAGCGTCCGCCACCACGTTGGCTTTTCCGGGGTGGTATTGGATTGATAGATCGTAATCCTTTAATAATTCTAACCACCGTCTCTGCCGCAAATTTAGTTCCTTCTAGGTGAACAGGTACTTTAGACTTTGGTGGTCCGAGAATACATTACAGTGGACACCAAAGAGGTAGTGCCTCCAAAACTTTAAGACAAAAACCACTGCGGCCAGCTCCAAATCGTGCGTCGGATAGTTCTTTTCGTACTCTTTCAACTGCCTGGACGCATAAGCTATTACCTTCCCCTGTTGCATCAATACACCCCCAAGGCCGATCCTTGATGTGTCGCAGTATACTTCGTAATCTTCTCCGGGGGTTGGCAGTACAAGTACATGTGCCCTCGTTAGCCTTTTCTTTAGTTCGTCGACGCTCTCCTGACATTGGGCCGTCCACACAAACTTTTCTCCTTTCCTGGTCAACAGGTTCAGAGGGGCAGCAATCTTCGAGAAGCCCTCGACGAAGCATCGGTAGTAACCTACCAGGCCCAAGAAACTGCGGATCTTCGTCACTGTAGTTGGCGGCTGCCAGTTGATTACCGATTCCACCTTCTTGGGATCCACTACAATTCCCTCTACCGAGATCACATGTCCTAGAAATCCCACTTACCGAAGCCAGAATACACACTTCTTTAGCTAAGCGAACAGCTTCTGGTCCCTGAGAGTTTGGAGAATCGTTCGCAAATGGTCCTCGTGCTCTTCGTCGGTGGATGAATAGATCAGGATGTCGTCGATGAAGACCACTACGAACCGGTCTAGGTAGGGCCTGAAGATCCGGTTCATCATATCCATAAATACCGCGGGGGCGTTCGTAAGCCCTAACGGCATAACCGTGAACTCATAGTGACCGTACCGGGTCCGGAAGGCGGTCTTTGGAATATCCTCGTTCCGAACCCGGAGCTGGTGGTAGCCCGATTGCAGATCAATTTTTGAGAAAACCGTCGCTCCCCGTAGCTGGTCGAAGAGGTCGTCGATTCTGGACAGAGGGTACTTGTTCTTCACCGTGACCTTGTTGATCCCTCTGTAGTCGATGCAGAGACGCAGGCTTCCGTCTTTCTTTCGCATAAAGAGTACCGGCGCGCCCTAGGGCGATACACTCGGCCTAATAAATCCCTTGTCCAAGAGGTCTTCAAGTTGCGCCTTGAGCTCCTTCAATTCCACGAAGTCCATTCGGTAGGGCGCCTTCGTGATAGGCTGCGTACCCGGTAGAAGTTCGATAGAGAACTCCACTTCTCGCTAAGGGGGCATCCTAGGCAGTTCCGTCGAGAAAACGTCGGGAAAATCCCTCACCACCGGAATGTCTTAAGGTGTCGCCGAGGGTCGGGTGACTAAGTCCACAGACGGCAAATAGGCCACACACCCACCCTCTACTAGTCTCCTGGCCCTTGCTGCTGAGATGACCGCTGGGAAGGAGGTGCTCTTGCACGCCAGATACACGTGCTCAGGGAAACCCGGTTCTTGTAGTCGCACCTGCCGCTTCTCACAGTCGATTAGTGCTTGGTACCTCGAGAGTCAGTCCATGCCCAACACTGCGTCGTACTCCTTCAGGGGGATTACCACCAAATCCCAAGGGCAAGACAGTCGCCCTAGCTTAATCGGGCAGGCGGCCACAAAGCTAACCGCCTCCAAGGCCCAGCCCGCCGTTTGGACCGTCATTCGACTTTGGAGAGGTATCTCCCCAAGACCAAGCACAAACACGAAGTCACGAGAAATGAAAGAGTGTGTCGCTCCGGTATCAAAAAGGGTTCTAGCACGAGAATTTGAAACAGAAGTAATACCTGCTAGTACGTCCTCCGGTGGATCCGACTGCTGGCGGGTCATCGAATAAACCCTCCCGCCTGCCTGAGGTTGCCCCTCCCCCTCTCGCCGTGGTGCAGGGGGTCTAGAAGCTGACCCCATAGGAGCTTTTCCCCGTCCAAAAAGCTGTGGTGAGGGCGCCGAAGCTGCTGAAGAAGCCGCTCCCAGGGTTAAGGGGCAGTTGGAGCGGAAGTGCCCCTGCTTGCCGCAGCGGAAGCAATGATCATGTCGTTGGGGGCAATCTGATACCCAGTGCGCTCCTCCGCAAATCACACAAGGCCTATCCCCTGGCCTCGATCCTCCTGTTGGTGCGCTCCGAGATCCTGCCTGTGGTCTCCACCGTTTGGGCGGTCGGCTCCCGCTAGAAGAGCCTCCCACAGAATACTGTTGCTGTCGTTTCTTATCCTCGTGCTGAACCGGGCCTTCCCTCCTGGCGCACATAACAGCGAACCCGCGCTCCACCACAGTGGCCCGGTCGACCACCTTCTGAAAGGTGTGCAAGTCTGCCGCTTGTACCACTTGGAAAATATCGCTTCGCAAGTCATCCACGAAAAGTTGCGCCTTGTGGGACTCGTCCCTTATGACGAAAGGGACGCAGTTGGCCAGCCGCACGAATTCGCGTTGATATTCCATAACTGTTCTGCTCCCTTGCTGGATGTGGTTCAAGTCGTCCTCTAGTTTCTTTTTGACGCTGTTGCTGAAGAAAGCCCCGAACAGCTCTTGTTTGAACGTCGTCCACGATGGGAGCGCGGTGCCCTTTGTGGGATCGGGGCGTACCGTCTTCCACCATAAGCGAGCGTTCCCCTCCAGGAAGTGGACCGCTAGGGGAACCCGCTCGCAATCCTCCATGAGCAAGTCTTCAAATAATTTTTCCATCGATCCCACCCACTTCTCGACGACCAAAGAATCGATCGTCTCCCCTTCGAACACGGGTGGATCGTATTTCTTGAAGTCCGCCAGGTTGGCCCGTACCCGCTCCCGCTCAGTCATTGAAGCTGTCCCCTCCCCCGTGGCGGCGGCGGCCACGGTAGGGGAAGGTGTCACCACGGTCTCTCCCAAGGTACCCCCGCCGATGGCCCCCGGCGCCGGTCCCGTAGTCGCTGTCGGCGGTGCTGCTGCCAGCGCCGTAGCCTGGGCTGGCTGTACCCCGGCTACTGCAGTCGGTAGAGGGGCCACTCCTGCCCAGGCCCCCATCCCTTGCGGTCCCGTCGCCGATGCGGTTGGCCCCTATGGAGGGGCCGGGGGACCGTCACCATCACGGTCGGTTGCTGTTGCGTCAACTGACGCACGTGATCCGTGAGGGTTGCCAGCTGCCCCGCCATCTCCCACAGTTGTTGCCGCAGGAGCTGGTTCTCCGCGGCCGTCGACGCCGTCGCATCTGCCCCTGTGTCCTCGGCCGATGATCTAGTACGGGCCATGTCTGTACACACACACGACAAAAGTTGTTACGGCTTTTTGGTGTTGGCATATTTCGTGAGTCAAGTCAGTGAGTTGAGTCGGAGTCTTAAAGGATCAAATTGTCAATCAGCAATCAAAGACTTAGAGAAGATTCAACAAGAGCTCAAGTTGACACTCAGTGTCTTGAGTCTTGAAGATTGAAGATGAAGAATTGTGGATCAGTTACATCAATCTCAAGAAGAAAGTATTCAAAAGGATCAGGTATGTTTAACTAAATAATTTTGGTGATCCGAATACTTTCTTATAGTGTAGAAACACTTGGATGATTTTTTTAATTGCATAAAAATCAAAAACTGGACATGGGACATGTTCAGGATCCGGATCAGATGATCCAATCCGGATCCCGAAGGGTATTAGTTCATGTGCAAATCCAATCCGGATCCAAGCCTATTCTGATCCGGATCCCGAACATTGGATGTTGCTGAAATTCATGAACGATCCGGATCGGGCCTTGCGATCCGGATCCCGAACCCTTGGATTTCTGGAATCGTCAATCTCGTTACGACGATCCGGATCGCAGTAATCCCGATCCGGATCGCCGTCCTGAAAATTTCCAGATAAGGTAGGTTTTTGATTCTTATCTCTTTCCAAAGGTTTCTAAACTATAAATAGACACTTAGGGTTTCTCAAAAACGTGGGGAGCACGGCCGATCAATTTATAAAACACTTGAGAGCAACCCTAGAGGCTAGGTTTTTATCGTTCTTCTTTATAGCCTCTTTTAGGTCAATTCGACGGTTCTTCCAAGAACATATCTTTTGTCGAATTGATCTAATCTTTGCTTAGAGATTTTTCCCATGGATCTTCATTGATAATCTAAGCAAAGGATCACCATCGAAGCCAATATTCTTACCGGCTGAGTTTGCGTCGTGGATTCGACGTGCCATCGTGGATTCGGTGTGTTGAAGGCGTTTCGTGGATTCGAAACGTGTGCTCGTGGATTCGAGTGGCGTTCGTGGATTCGAACGTGTGCAGTGGACGTGCAAGCGGTGGAGCGCAAGGTCCGAAGAAGTTGAAGGAGGGGTTAAATCCGTGGAGACGGTAATCACCTTGTTATTCTTCTTTTCTTAGTGGATTGTTATTGCGTGGATATCCAACCGGTCAGCGCAAGGTCCGAAGAAGCTGAAGGAGGGGTTGAGTCCGTGGAGTCGGTAATCACCTTGTTATTCTTCTATTCTTAGTGGATTGTTATTGCGTGTTGGTCCCGTGGTTTTTCTCCTGGATTGGAGTTTCCACGTAAATCTCGGTGTGTTGATTTTTATTTTCCGCATTGTTTTTTATTTTTGCACTGAGATTGGTTTTTATAATATTACACCTATTCACCCCCCTCTAGGTGTTTGATAGTACCTATTTAGATCCTTGTGGATCCTAAATAACTCTACAATTGGTATCAGAGCGGGTTTTAGGTTTATCTATCATGATGGGTGAAAGTGGTAATATTTTTAGACCTCCTCTTTTTGATGGGACCAATTATGCATATTGGAAAATGCGGATGAGAGCTTTTCTCATCTCTATTGATGAGCGGGTATGGCAAACCGTTGAATACGGTTGGGTGCATCCGGTTGAGGAAGTAGGAAATTCTACTACCCCAAAACCTCGCTCTAGATGGTCTAAAGAGGAAATCGAAAGATCTTCTTACAATGGGAAAGGTATGAACGCTTTATTTAATTCTCTTTCCTCGACTGAGTTTACAAGAATTTCCGCGTGTGAAACCGCGAAGGAAATTTGGGATATTCTCAAAATTACACATGAGGGTACTAATCTTGTAAAAATTCAAAAGCTCCAGATGCTTACAAGTCAATTTGACTCTATTCATATGGAAGAGCATGAATTGTTTACAGATTATTACACTAGACTTCAAGATGTAATTAATACATGTGCTAATTTAGGAGAAAAGATCCCGGAGTCGAAAATTGTAAGAAAGATACTTCGGACTCTTCCGGAACGGTTTAGGGCAAAGGTTACCGCCATTGAAACCGTTAGTCATCCGGATGAGATGAGTGTAGAGGAATTAGTAGGTGCTTTACAAACTTATGAGATGACTTTTCCTACTAATCAAAATTCTTCCAAGTCTTCTTCTAAGCTTACAGGTATTGCATTCAAATCAACAAAGGAAGAAGATGACGAATCGAGTTCCGACGATGAAATCTCTCTTGCCGATTTTGAAGAACAATTGGCGCGGATCACAAAGAAATTTCGTCGGAAATTTTGGAAGAATCGAACCGATGGATCTTCATCCACGAAATCATCTAAAGGATCATCGGGTTCTAAATCCTCTAAACTCAAAGGCGTTGCAAAACCTTCTAAAGAAAAAGAAAAAGATGATTTCGAAGGGGAAATCCGATGTTATAGATGCAAAGGCTACGGCCATATTTCAACGGATTGTCCTTCTCCGAAATCATATAAAAAGAAGGCTTTGCAAGCGAAAACTTGGGACGATTCTAGTTTCGATGAATCGACCTCAAGTGAAGAGGAAAAAGAAAAATTTGTTGCTTTTCATGCCTCTCAAACTCCCTCTTCTAATTTGTGTTTATCATCTTTAGTCACTGACTCTATTCCTTTGATTTTGCATGAAACATCAACATCCGGAGGAGAGTCATCAAGTGAGGGGGAGTCGGACGAAGAAGAACTCGTTGAGGCATACCAACAACTTCTTGCGGAATCAAAGAAGATGGCCAAACTTAACAAGAAGTTGAGGAAGCAACGACTTGAGATTCAAGACGAGAATCATGCTTTAAAGATCAAACTTCATGATCTCGAGGAGGAACGAGAGCTTTTATTGGATAATAATAAAATCCTCCAAGAAAAGATAAATCAATCGGAAATGGTCGTTAATTCCCATATGGACAAGATTGATTTTCTTGAAAAGCAGTTTGAGGATATTCATGTCACCAACCAAGCTTTGACCAAGCAAGTTCATGAACTCAAATCCGACATACAAAGGCTCTCAACCGGTTCCAAGAAACTAGATTGTATGTCCGGATTAGGTCAATCAAGCAAGGTTGGTTTGGGATTTAAAAAGGATCAAACTGTGCATGCTTCAAGTTCCACAAAGAAATTGAAAGGAAGAACTTGTCACCTATGTGGACTTGAAGGACACTTGGTGAAGAATTGCCCGAAAAAGAAAAAGAAAAATACTTCGGCAACTTCATCTACGGAGCGGACTCAACGGAATCAAAAGACACATCAAGTCAAAGGAGTTCACTCAACCCACCAAAGGTCCGAGCCACAACATCAATCATTCAAGTGGATCATTGCAAGGCAAAGACCTAAGGTGGACCAACAGTCAAAGCTACCAACCCCCGGGCACAATGAATCAAGACAACCCAAGATCCGACGATTTTGGATTCGGAAAGGTGATATCTTTCCTTGTCTTAAGTTCTAAATAGCTTATGACTGTGTGTAATGCTTTGATTGGTTTTCCCTTCATATTTTGCTTAATCTTTGCATTACATGTTTCTCAATGCTCTTTGTTTTTATACTTTGTTTTTGAACAAAAGTTTTTTTAACGAACAAGTGCATTGAATAAAAAAGGGCTTCACGTTCATTCACTCCAAATTAATTTTACTTGGATTATCAACTTGACTCCTTAATCATAATCTTGAAGACACTTCATTAGAGGAGTTGTTTAATTGAGCATTGGTTAAATTGACTTTAATTGCATCCTTTCACGCATTTAGAAATTTATTATGCTTTTGATATCATAATATTTCAATGTTGCAATGATCATTTATGTTAATTAATTCATCTTTTAAGTGATCAAAGTCAATTTCTCTCTCAATGATCTCTTGGTATAGTCATTATCATATTTGATTGCTTAGTCGAGTATGAATGCGAGATCAATTTTTGGTTGAATACCTTATATATTAAATAATTGATAGCCAATTGAGGGGGAGTCAAAGAAAAGTAAAATGCTCAAAAGATGTGGAAAGAGTTACATCCCAATGAGGAGTGTGAAAACTACCACCACATGGAGAAAATAAAAAAAAAAAAGATACTCCATGAATGAAAAGCAAATTTTTGTTTTAAAAATGTTGATGAAATGCATAATGAAATACTTGACTCAGTCGTATTTCATGGTTGGTATAAGGTGGGATTTTCGATATAAGATGCTCGAAGAGCCACTCCTTCAACAGATTGTCTAGATATATTATCTAACTTATCGGGGATTTCAAACATCTATTGATCTTTGTATTTCATTTTCTTTACCAAAATTGATGATTTGATAAAGGCATTACTCATAAGATCAGGTTAGATGTAATTGAAAGTGGTCAACTTTAAGAGTTTTAATTTTCATAAATTTTCGTTTCATTTTTGAGTATTTTTGATAGATTTGGTATAATCTATTTCTTGTTGCATGAAACGATGACTTTTGTTTAAAGTTGATACGCTAAAGTGCTTACATACTCTTTCTGGTTTTTATTTTTCTAAATTATTCTAATGAAAGAAATTTGGATTGAATGGCATCTATGTGAATTCATTGTTCTTCAAAGCACTTAAATGGATTTCTTGATGGAATACAAATCGGTATTTGAAAAGTTTCCAAAATCTGGATTTGTTTCAAGAAATTATTTGATTTTTGCTTTCTGGTACCGGTACGCAATCTGCATTTTTGTATATACCGGAACTGAGCTTTTATCTCTCTTTCTCTATGAACTAATTTCCTTTTGTCTAGTATGTTCACTGTTTGACAATTTGTGACAAAAAGGGGGAGAAGAGAAATGATGGAGATGAGATCATCAAGAGAGGACAAACGAAAATGAAAAATGGGGGAGAACCGAAAATGATGATCGTATCACAAAGGGGGAGAACAGAGATGCTCAAGAACATGGAGAACATGGAGAACAGAGATGCTCAAGAACATGGAGAACATGGAGAACAGAGATGCTCAAGATAGGGGGAGACAAAGAAAAAATTGAAAGAGCCGAAAAACAAAAGAACCAAAAGGACGAATCAAATGTAGGATTTTAATTTCTAACGACTAACGTTTGATTTTGTTTGGAGTTTTGTTTTGCAGGAATTACATCACTTTAAGACTCCAAGTCCTAAGTCATAGAGTATGTTCTAGGACTGTTTGGTTCAAATGTAATTTTGTATTTATTGGATCTTTCACGCAAAGAAAATCAATGTTTTGGTGATGACATTGAATTTCGACTTTTTGGTTTAAGATGAGTGACTTGAGCGTTTTATGTATTTTTGGGTTTTGTCACGAAATTGCCAAAGGGGGAGATTGTTACGGCTTTTTGGTGTTGGCATATTTCGTGAGTCAAGTCAGTGAGTTGAGTCGGAGTCTTAAAGGATCAAATTGTCAATCAGCAATCAAAGACTTAGAGAAGATTCAACAAGAGCTCAAGTTGACACTCAGTGTCTTGAGTCTTGAAGATTGAAGATGAAGAATTGTGGATCAGTTACATCAATCTCAAGAAGAAAGTATTCAAAAGGATCAGGTATGTTTAACTAAATAATTTTGGTGATCCGAATACTTTCTTATAGTGTAGAAACACTTGGATGAATTTTTAATTGCATAAAAATCAAAAACTGGACATGGGACATGTTCAGGATCCGGATCAGATGATCCAATCCGGATCCCGAAGGGTATTAGTTCATGTGCAAATCCAATCCGGATCCAAGCCTATTCTGATCCGGATCCCGAACATTGGATGTTGCTGAAATTCATGAACGATCCGGATCGGGCCTTGCGATCCGGATCCCGAACCCTTGGATTTCTGGAATCGTCAATCTCGTTACGACGATCCGGATCGCAGTAATCCCGATCCGGATCGCCGTCCTGAAAATTTCCAGATAAGGTAGGTTTTTGATTCTTATCTCTTTCCAAAGGTTTCTAAACTATAAATAGACACTTAGGGTTTCTCAAAAACGTGGGGAGCACGGCCGATCAATTTATAAAACACTTGAGAGCAACCCTAGAGGCTAGGTTTTTATCGTTCTTCTTTATAGCCTCTTTTAGGTCAATTCGACGGTTCTTCCAAGAACATATCTTTTGTCGAATTGATCTAATCTTTGCTTAGAGATTTTTCCCATGGATCTTCATTGATAATCTAAGCAAAGGATCACCATCGAAGCCAATATTCTTACCGGCTGAGTTTGCGTCGTGGATTCGACGTGGCATCGTGGATTCGGTGTGTTGAAGGCGTTTCGTGGATTCGAAACGTGTGCTCGTGGATTCGAGTGGCGTTCGTGGATTCGAACGTGTGCAGTGGACGTGCAAACGGTGGAGCGCAAGGTCCGAAGAAGTTGAAGGAGGGGTTAAATCCGTGGAGACGGTAATCACCTTGTTATTCTTCTTTTCTTAGTGGATTGTTATTGCGTGGATATCCAACCGGTCAGCGCAAGGTCCGAAGAAGCTGAAGGAGGGGTTGAGTCCGTGGAGTCGGTAATCACCTTGTTATTCTTCTATTCTTAGTGGATTGTTATTGCGTGTTGGTCCCGTGGTTTTTCTCCTGGATTGGAGTTTCCACGTAAATCTCGGTGTGTTGATTTTTATTTTCCGCATTGTTTTTTATTTTTGCACTGAGATTGGTTTTTATAATATTACACCTATTCACCCCCCTCTAGGTGTTTGATAGTACCTATTTAGATCCTTGTGGATCCTAAATAACTCTACAAAAGTCAGCTCTAGACTTCGCTAACATAGCAATGAACCACCTATCAAGAGAAAAGGACTTAGACTCTTTCCCCCCCCCTCGATCACTCGCGTTCTACCCTCCTATGCCCTATCCATTCCATTCATTTGTAGCCAAGTGAGGTATCCCTGTGGATGTCGGCACTGCCTGTTGTGATTGAAGAATACCTCTCTGATACCATCTTAATTTGTCACGCCCCGGGGGTGTCATTCAACGGAAACAGTCAACGAAAAGAGGATTTGCTTTGCGGGTAAAAATTTTTTTTGAAAATCCTTTTTCCCCGGCGCGTGCCCAGACCCGCCGCATACACAGAATCGCTCTTCAAACGGACAGAGTCTCCTCTGTATATGCACGGCATCGCGGCTAGTACAACATCCAACAACAGTCATTTATTCAATAAAAACAGTTTCTAACATACATACGAATACAGAACTGAAAAATTCTCAAGGCCGATCGTTTTGAAAGGATAAATCCACAGTTGTTGAAAACGGCGCCCACCCAGCACCCAGATTTCTAAATCAGTGTCACAAACATAAATCCACAGGGTTTTTAAAACAGTGCCCACACGACACTTAAGTTTTGAAATCCATTTTTGAAATCCATAAATCCACAGGGTTTTGAAAATTGTGCCCACACGACACCCAAGCTTTGAAAACGATTTTCACAATCCATTTTGTTTTGTTTTGTTTTTTTTTTTTTTCTTTTAAAAGCGGCCAAGCAGAGAAAAAGGAAAAGAAACTCAACAACTAAATAGAAGTATCCCGACATCCACACCGACCCCACGAGGGTATCGAGAACCACACAGTAGTCTACAAATAATAAATGAAATGCGAAAGGAAGGAAAAAAATACAGTCCGGGGTCCCCATGGACCCGAAAACTCCCAGCAGGAAAGTTACAACCGTTACCGGTGCCTGAATGGAAGTGGGAGATGGTTACCATGGATTTTGTGACCGGCTTTCCGAGATCGCCACAAGGGCATGATGCGATATGGGTCATAGTGGATCGTTTGACGAAATTGGCCCACTTCCTACCCATACATACAACGTGGACTCGGGAATGACTGGCGCAAACGTACATTAATGAGATAGTGAGGTTGCATGGAGTATCGGTGTCCATTACGTCGGACAGAGACACGCGATTTGTGTCGAATTTTTGGCAGAGCCTGCAACAAGCAATGGGAACCAAATTGCATTTCAGCACGGCTTTTCACCCGCAAACTGACGGACAATCAGAACGGGTGATCCAAATCCTTGAAGACATGCTCCGGGCATGCGTACTTGACTTGGGCGAAGGGTGGTCTCGATACCTACCCCTGGTGGAATTCACCTACAACAACAGTTATCAAGCCAGTATCCAGATGGCGCCATACGAGGCTCTGTATGGGCGCCGCTGTCGGTCTCCAATATGCTGGGACGACTTGGGAGAGCGCAAGTTCTTGGGCCCAGATTTAGTGGAGGAGACCGAGGCAAAGGTGCGTTTGATCAAACAACGGCTGCTGACCGCCCAGAGCAGACAGAAAAGCTACGCGGACCATAGACGACAGGATTTGGAATTCATGGTGGGTGAACACGTGTTGCTCCGAGTTTCGCCTTCAAAGGGGACCTGACGTTTCGGCCTGAAGGGGAAGTTAAGTCCGAGGTACGTGGGACCGTTCGAAATCCTAGAACGCGTGGGCTCGGTAGCGTACCGGTTGGCCTTGCCGCCGAACCTCGATCGAGTCCACAACGTGTTTCACGTGTCAATGCTCCGGAAGTACCTCCCCGACCCCTCTCATGCCCTGGATGTATCCACTGCCGAGCTACAAGAGGACTTGAGCGTCGAGGAGATGTCGGTGTGGATCTTGGCACGAGAGGATAAGAAGTTGCGCAATCGGACCGTCCCCTATGTAAAAGTCCAGTGGAGCAACCACGAGGAATGCGAAGCGACGTGGAAACTGGAATAAAAAATGAAGGAATGTTTTACCGAGTTGTTTAGCAAGAGTTGTAATTAAGTTTCGAGGACGAAACTTCTTATAAAGTGTGAGTGGTGTAATGACACGACTTTTTAGTGATATTTTACCCTCCTTCTAATAAAGTACCCCTTTTAGGGGATCGAAATTATCGAGTTTCTGTAAGTCGGTCGGTGTGTTGCATGAGTATTTTTCTGTGAAAGAAGACCGACGATGCAATCGGATCTGAAATCCGACGTAGCGATCTCCCGGAACAGAGTTTTTAGAGTTGCGGTGACTTAACGTGCATCGAAATCCGTGTAAAATATCATGCACGTTTTACGAGGAAATGTGGGTTTATCCCGTAGGATTAATTAATTAAAAAAAATAATTAATCAGTGATAGAAATTAAAAGGTGGGATTTAATTTTACGTACGAAAAGGAAAATCCCACTTTTCGCAAAAAGAGAAACCCTAGCCGGAGAGAACGAGGGAGAAAAGAAAAGAGAAAGGCGGAACCCTAATCGGAGAAGGGCAAAAGAAAGAAGGAGGAAGAAGACGGAGGAATCCGATCACCCCGAACGACGTACCTGTAGTGGCCCTAGTTCCCATACAGCGTTCTTCCGATGAATCCACTGTTAGAACACCTAGTATTGGTGTATTTGGCCCACGGTGCATCAATCGGATGCTATGGATGGACCCTGTGTGTTCCTTTTGGCTATGTTGGCCTTCGGCTGGGTTTGCCGAAATTTCTGAAAAGAATCAGGCCAAACGGAGGTTGGAAATGGATTCAGCACGGAAAAACGCTTGAAAACGACTATTTGTTTGTTTAATTTGGAGTCCGGATGCCCAAAAACGGACACCCGGATGTTTTTAGTGGTTTTTGGTGCATGGGAGGGGCCGTAGACCGCCGGGATGCCACGTGGCGGCCTGTCATTGGCCGGTTTACGACGCGCGGTCCACAGAGCAGCGCGGCGGGGTGCACAGATGTCACGCCCCGGGTGTAAACCGGAACCCGGGCTCGTCTACAGATCCGCCGTATACACGGAATTTTCCGTGTATACGAAGCGCTGGTAACCTGCTCAAATATAGATGATATAATAAAAGAGCATAAACAGAGCTAAACTACAACTAATACATCTCAGATAAAGCAGAAAAGTAAAGTGCAGAAATAAACTCTCAATAATACATATGTCTCTCCCAGCTCACTAATCAAATACAACCAGCCGGTCGCAGCCGGACCCAAAAGAAAAGAAAAGTAGAGTATCTGAGAGTATCGGGGTACATCTAGTAACTGAACTGGTGCCTGGGTAGACCGCTATCTAATCCGCGATCCACTTACCTCGGTCCGCTGAGGGGGGTCCCGCAACTCCCGCAGACGACTCTGCAAAACAAAGGGGAAGAGAAAAAGAGAAAGCAGTGGGGGTGAGAACTACTGTAAACAGCAGCCTCCCCCTAGTGGGTAGACCTCAACCCAAGTGTGCCCACTAGGACTATAAGAGGCGGAAGAGTAAAACAAGGTGGTAAGCTGTAAATATGTCTACTGATGATGTAAGAAGCTACCACTATATGCCTCTAAGGTGCTCAGCTAAGAGTATGGCCAACTGTATGCATCAGAATAAGAATGCCTGCCTGGGTAGCCCGACCTAGTCACCGGCGAACACCGGTACTGCCCACTATGCCTACTAACTCCCAACTCAGCAACGGGATGCAGACCGGCTCCTGACCGGCACGGTCCCATCCCGAGGGCGACAGACCGGCTCCTGACCGGCACGGTCCCGCCCCAAGGCAACAGACCGGCTCCTGACCGGCGCGGTCACAAAACACACACTCCGGAGTGGCACTCGAGGGGAGCGACCCACACGAGCATAGTGCCTCAGTAATAGGTATCAAGTCAGCAGAACTGGATCATGACTCTGATCAAAGTGGGAAAACCCGTCCACTAAAAGGAGACCCGATCTCAAGATGATGCAAGATAGACAAATAGTGGAAAACTCCATCCACTAGAGACCTGATACCCAATCTGATGCATAAGCAACAATCACTATCCGGTCAACCGCCTACTGTCCGCGGTTGCCGCAATGCCCTGCCCTCACAGCCTGCCTGTCCCAAAACCCACAACTGTCTGACTACACTATCCCAGCCCCTGCTCGAACCCGAGCGCACTATCCCCCAAAGGTAGATAAAAGAAGAGAAAAGCATGGTTTCTCCTAAGTCAATTCCAGCATGATAGTGTAGCAGAAAAAGGTGGCCCAGCTAAATGTCCATACAAGCATGCAAAGTCCTTTATCATTATTAAACATGATTCAAGTATTCTAGTTCTCACAAGGTAGAGTTATGCCATTTAAGTAAACTTCCATTTTACCAAGTTACCCCAAAATAGTTTATGTATATGTAAAAGAGGTCCCATCATGTATATGCAACATATCCATTTTTAACCAGGCTAGTCCCGTGGCTTTAGGCGACATATTATTTATAAGAATGAACCATTAATTATCACTTAGTCCTCTTGAAGCCACAAAATCTCGCTATAAGTCCAATTCTCAAATTAGTATGCCATTTTCATTTCACCGGTTCATTTAGCCATGTAACATATTAGCAACTCAAATAGGCCTAGTGGGGACATCACAAGTAGGAGGTTAAACAACGGTACCCACCTCGAGCGCTAAATCCAAGTCCTGACAGCGAAGTCCGCGCTCGATCCCCAAAAGTCTCCGCGACACTGCGCCATAAGTCCCAAGGAACACATAAACAATTACCATCCACATTAATCCGAAATCTGTCCTAAAAAATCAGATTAATAGTTCAGCCATTTTTACCTGCGAGACGTGCCCAAGAAATTCTCAGAAAAATACCACTGCGATCTACGCGACGAACCGGTCGAAACGAGTACCTGCACGTTTTCCCACGATTTTTCTATGCTGAGAACCAAAATCGACAAGAGGACCACCCCGAACAATATTTTCACCCAAAAATTGTGCTACAAGGTTCTGTAAAAAGGGGTTCTCACCTTCAGGAAAATTCCACAAAAGTCCACAAAAATTCAGAGAGACTCCTTGCGATGTGTAGATGCAAATCCCCTTTTGAATCGCCTCAATCCGATGTCCGGTTGCGGAGATATCCCCAAAACAATACTGTGCTGTCCAAAACTCCACCCCAGAAAATGAGGTCACAAGATGACCCGAAAAACCCATGAAAACCTCGGAATGGGGGAAAACCAGTAGAAATACGAAATGTAGCCCTACCTGTTACGAAGACGATGGCGCAAGAATCGCTGAAAAATACTGCCTGGTTAGCTCGGGAGAGCTAAAACACTGTCGCTGCGCCGAAGAAGAATCCAGGAATGCAACGTCGCGCCGCGCCGAAAAATCCAAATCTCGAAGTGCGTGCCACCACAAATCCCAAGACTTCACCAGGAGATGGAGAACTTGAAGGGGAGCAACTTTGCTGAAGACACCTTGGTGAGATGAGGCTCGGAAATGGTGGAAAAAGTGAGCTGAATGGGGTTTGGGCTGCTTAAATAGGCCACTCCATCAAAACAATTGAAGAATTCCATCCGGGTCCCCACTTTCGGGCGCCCGGAAATTTCCGGGCGCGCACAGTGCGGCCCGGCCCAGGATTTCCGGGCGCGCACAGTGCGGCCCGGCCCAAGACGCCCCGTCGGACGGGATCTGGAACCCGTCCGACCCGCCTCCCCGCCAGACACGTGTCGCCCAAACAGCTGACAGCCGCCGCGACCACTCCTGCTGCGCCACGTGGCCACCTCCGGGAGTCGACACGCGTCCCCGACCACCATACCGCCGCGCCTTCCCGCACAGTCCGCGCCAGCTGCCCTCCTGCCCGCACAGTTGACCGCCCAATAGGAACGCGCCACGTGTCCTGCCTCTGACCAATGCACCCGGCGCACGAACCTCTGTACACCGAACCAACCAAATCCTGCCACGTGTCCACCCCCGGTGCACCGTGAACCAAAGCCAACCAGAATACTCCGTGGACCAACGCCCGTGAGCCTGCCTATGGGAAGATGCTGTTACGGAATTTGAGTTGGCGTATTTCGTGAATGTAATATGTCTTGAAGATTGAAGATGAAGAAACTTCGGATCGTATACCTCAATCTCAAGAAAGAAGAATTCAAAAGGATCAGGTACGTTTAACTAAAGATTTTTGATGATCCGAATACTTCTTATAGTGTAGAAACACCTGGAAGAGGTTTTAATTGCTTATTCATCAAAAACTGGACATGGGACATGTTCAGGATCCGGATCGTGGCTTTCAATCCGGATCCCGAAAGGTGTTTGTTCATACACTGGTTCAATCCGGATCACAGCACTCTCTGATCCGGATCCCGAACACTAGTTTTACCTGTGTGCTTCTTCGATCCGGATCAGGAATTGCAATCCGGATCCCGAACATGATATTCTGGTAAAACTGTATGAACGATCCGGATCGGGGACTACGATCCGGATCCCGAACAGGCAATTTTCTGGAAATCGTGGTTTGTGCTTCTGCAATCCGGATCGCCAAATCTGATCCGGATCGCCGTCGGGATTTCTTTCCAGAAAAGGCTGTTTTTGATCCGAATATTCTTCCTAGGGTTTCTAACCTATAAATAGCCCTTCCATTTCATTTCTAGGGCATCCGCAATAGATCGGCTGGTTAAGAAAAGATAGCCGAAAAGAAAAATCCACATATATAGAGAAGAACGGAAATCATTAGATCTATTCAATGGTTCTTCATCTATATTGATTGATTTGATTCTAGGTTTTCCATACTCACATTTTGAGTAGAATCAAATCAATGAATACTTAGATGGTATTTCCGATCTATCTTTAATCTAAGTATTCGGCGGATCATCACCACCCAAACAAACAACGATTTATCCCAAAATCGGCGCGTGGACTCGCGTGGCCTTGTGGATTCAAGGTGTTATCGCTCTCGTGGATTCGGAGCGAGGTGCGTTCGTGGATTCGAAGCGTGCCATTGGGTGAAGACCGTGGATTCGGTTGGACGTCGTGGACTCGACGTTGGACGCTGTGGATTCAGCGTTGGGCGCGGATCGTGGATTCGAGAAGCGTCGTGGAGCGAGCGGAGAAGATCTACTAGGAGCGTATGGTAAGAGGTTGAGTCGTCTGTGAGTACGCTATATCACCTTGTACGTGTGTTAATTCTAGTGGATTTCGCCGTGTTATCGGTCCCGTGGTTTTTTACTCCGGTTTGGAGTTTTTCCACGTAAAAATCTTGTGTGTTCTTTTATTTTTCCGCATTGGGTTTTATCGCACAATGATTTTTTGAGTGTTTATTGTTTACACCTATTCACCCCCCTCTAGGTGTTTTTTCCCCTATTAGATCCTTATTAACCTAAACCCAACAAGTGGTATCAGAGCGGGAATAGGGTTGTAAACAATGGTTGAAGGTGGAAACATCAATCGACCCCCTTTCTTTGATGGAACTAATTATGCGTACTGGAAAGTACGGATGAAAGCTTTCTTAATTTCCATCGACGAAAGGGTGTGGCAATCAATTGAATTAGGATGGTCTAATCCAACTGAAATTTTAGATGATGTTCGCACCTTAAAACCTAGGTCGAAATGGACCAAGGAAGAGATAGACTTATCTTCTTACAATGGCAAAGGGATTAATGCTCTATTTAATGCTTTGTCACAAACTGAGTTCTCTCGCGTCTCGGCATGTGAGACTGCGAAAGAAATCTGGGATGTTCTTCAAGTTACGCATGAGGGAACTAACTTAGTGAAGATTCAGAAACTGCAAATGCTCACGAGCAAGTTTGACTCTATCTCTATGGCAGAGAATGAATCCTTCACTGACTATTACACACGATTGCAAGATATCGTGAACTCATGTGCTAACTTGGGAGAGAAGATTCCAGAATTTAAAGTTGTAAGAAAAATTCTAAGAACTCTTCCTGAACGATTTCGCCCGAAGGTCGCAGCCATTGAAACAATTAAACACCCGGACGAAATGCGTGTAGAAGAATTAGTAGGTGCTTTACAAACTTATGAAATGACTTTTCCTACTAACTATTCTTCTGGAAAGGCATCCTCTTCTAAGTCTTCAGGTTACGCATTGAAATCAACTAAAGAAGAAGACGCGGATTCATCCTCCTCGGACGACGACGAGAACATTTCTATGGAGGACTTTGAGAAGCAGCTCGCTCTCTTGACAAGGAAGTTTCGCCGCAACTTTCGAAGGGGAAATTCAAGCAAACCTCAATCCTTCGGAAAGTCGAAGAAAGGCAAGGGTCCTTCAATCACAAGTCAAGAAATCAAGAGAACTTCTCAAAGGATAAGAAAAGTTCTGAGGGACAAGTTCAGTGTTTCAAATGTCGAGGCTACGGCCACATAGCAACGGAATGTCCCAACAAGAATCCGGCTAAGAAGAAAGCGATGCAAGTAGTTACTTGGGATGACAACTCCACGTCAAATGAGTCATCGTCAAGTGATGAAGAAGACAACGCGACAGCTTTCCACGCGTCCACCACATCTTCTCCCTTCATGTGCTTAATGGCAAGTACATCTGACTCACTGTCCAACTCCACTGTTGAAAAGATTGCAACGGACGATGAATCAGATGATTCGGAAGGTGAAGATTTTGTTTTAGCCTACCATAAGCTTTTGAGGGATTCAAAGAAACTGGCTAAACAAAACAAGGGGTTGAAAGAGAGATTACAGGATCTTGAAGATGAAGTAAAAAGAGTAACCTCTATCTCAACCGATCTTGAAGTGGAAAGGGACAATCTGATTAAGACAAATGTTTCCCTTCAAGAGTCCAATGAGCAATTCGAGAAGAATTATATGGATATGGTGAACAAAGCGAATTACTTCTTGAAGCTCAACGGCGAGGCCCGACAGGAAAAATCGGAAATGACAGAGACCATACGCCAACTAAAGGATGACTTACAGAGATTTTCTTCTGGAAGGAGTAAGTTGGACAGACTGCTTGGTCTCGGTCAAAGAAATAAGTTCGGCCTCGGATACACTCAAACTGGAGACATTCCAAGTTCGAGTGGTACAGTATTTGTGCCCCAGTCGGTATCTCCTCCTCCGACATCGGTGTTCACGACAAGCAACGACAACGAACCTACTACATCTTCCTCGGAATCGACAAGAACTAAGGTATGTTTTCGTTGTGGCATTTCAGGGCACATAAGAAGATATTGCAAGACGGGAGCCAAACGCACACCTCAAACACCTCTTGCAATGACTACCAAAAGGGCTACTCCTCGGAAAACAAGTTCAATTCATTCAAAGGAAAAGAGCCTTGGTAGCACATCGCTCAAGACGACATCATCAAGGAGCAGCAATTCTTCAAGCAAGACGCCCTCACCTAGGAAATCAACCTCACGACCATTACCAACGCACTTCAAAAAGGTTTGGGTGCGCAAAGGTGAGATCTTTCCCTGTCTTGCTACCAATGTTTCTTTGCATGCATATGATAGTTCGTCTTGGTACCTGGATAGCGGGTGTTCCCGTCATATGACCGGCGATAAAAACTGTTTTCAAACATTTGAGAAAAACTCCGGAGGACTTGTTGTTTTCGGAGATGGTCGGTCTTCCAAAATTGTTGGAAAGGGAACGGTAGCTATTCCAGATGGCCCGGTTCTAGATAATGTATTATTTGTTCATGGCCTTAAGACTAACCTCATAAGCATAAGTCAACTGTGTGATAGTGGTTATTCAGTTAATTTTTCATCTGATAAATGCACTGTAACTGACATGAACCATGCTTTCTTTTTAAAGGGGGTTAGATCAGAAAACAACTGTTATGTAGTTCCTTCTAAGATTTCTGAAAAATGTAACCTAGCATCTTTGAAAAATGAAACACTTTGGCATGAAAGGCTAGGTCACATAAACTTTAAGGAACTTTCTAGAATTTCAAATAAAGATGTGGTCAAGGGGGTTCCAAAACTTTCTTTTGAACAAAACCTTGTGTGTGGCGGTTGCCAAAAGGGAAAACAGTCTAGGACTGCACACAAGAATTTGAACCACATAGGTACAAAACGGCCTTTGGAACTTTTGCATATGGACTTAATGGGGCCAACTCGTCAACCATCTCTGGGAGGTAAATGGTATATTTTCTTGTTGGTTGATGACTTTTCTAGATATACTTGGGTAGCCTTCTTAAAAGAAAAAGCTGATACTTTTGATTCTTTTCTCGAAATCTGCAATCGTATTATGATAGAAAAGAATGATAGGATTACTCGAGTTAGGAGTGATAGAGGTGGTGAATTCATAAATTCCAAATTCATTGATTTTTGCATTTCTAATGGCATTAAACATGAATTCTCCGCACCTTACACACCTCAACAAAATGGTGTAGTCGAGCGCAAAAACAGGGTCGTACAGGAAATGGCACGTGTGATGCTTCACAGCCGGAACTTACCTTTTTACTTTTGGGCTGAAGCGGTAAACACTGCTGTTTATGTTATCAATCGCGTGTATTTGCGCCCGGGGACCTTGAATACACCATATGAACTTTGGTTTTGTAGAAAACCTAACATCAAATATTTTCGCATCTTTGGGAGTCGGTGTTTTATTTTACGTGATCGTGAGAATCTTGGAAAATTTGACTCTCGAAGTGACGAAGGGATTTTCTTAGGTTATTCTACAAACAGCAGAGCATATCGAGTTTTTAACTTAGAATCTAAGACGATCGTAGAATCGATAAATGTTAAGGTAGATGAAGCTTTTCATTTTGAATCTGAAAAATCTACCCTCGATATCTCTCTTGATGATGATACACCTGCTAATGCATCTTCCTCTAACAATTCTTTCGATAATAACGTTGATGCATCTAACGGTTCTTCAAGCTTATCTGATGTGCAGGAATCATCTCGTGTACCTCCGCCTACTCCTCTACCTCAAACGTTACGCATCTCCAAGGATCACCCTGAATCGAACATAATTGGAGATCCACAAGAAGGAGTTAGAACACGGAGACAATTGGTTTGCGGATTTGCATGCTATGTATCACAAATCGAACCAAAGAATGTTGATGAAGCTCTCCAAGATGATTATTGGATTAAAGCAATGCAGGAAGAGCTCCATCAATTCGAGCGAAACAAAGTCTGGGAACTGACGAAGCCTCCGAAGCAACACAATGTGATAGGTACCAAATGGATCTTCAAGAACAAGAAAAACGAAGAAGGTACTATCATCAGGAACAAAGCAAGGTTAGTTGCTCAAGGCTATTCTCAAGTAGAAGGTATAGACTTTGATGAAACCTTCGCCCCTGTAGCTAGACTCGAGTCCATTCGTATATTGTTTGCGATCGCTTGTCATTTTAAAATCAGATTATTTCAAATGGACGTTAAGAGCGCCTTTTTAAATGGATTTTTAAATGAGGAAGTTTATGTAGCTCAACCGAAAGGTTTTGTGGATCATAAACTACCTAACCATGTTTTTCGACTGAAAAAGGCTCTTTACGGTCTGAAACAAGCACCGCGAGCATGGTACGAAAGGTTGACAAAGCACCTTTTGGAAAAGGGCTACACTCGAGGGGGAGCTGACAGGACTCTCTTTGTGAAGCATTATCAAAACAATTTCATAGTTGCTCAAATCTATGTCGATGACATTGTTTTTGGAGCAACGAGAGATAATGATGCTTCTAAATTCGCGGAGACCATGGAAAGCGAATTTGAGATGTCCATGATGGGCGAGTTGAATTATTTTCTTGGATTACAAGTTAAGCAGAACGATGAAGGAATTCACTTGTGTCAATCCAAGTATGCACTGGAGTTGGTCAAAAAGTTTGATCTTGAAAATTCTAAAGATTTTCCGACTCCAATGGGAACTAGCCATAAGGGACTTGGAAGTGAATCACAAAGTGAGAATGTAGACGAGAAACTGTACCGCAGTATGATTGGAAGTCTACTATATCTCACGGCTAGTCGCCCGGATATATCCTTCAGTGTTGGGATTTGTGCGAGATATCAATCAGCACCGAAGGAGGTTCACCTGAAAGCGGTGAAACGGATCATCCGGTATATCAAAGGTACAATCAATTTCGGAATTTGGTATCCTATGGGAACGACTTTGGATATTGTTGGATACTCAGATGCCGATTGGGCTGGATCGGTGGATGACCGGAAAAGCACGAGTGGTGCATGCTTCTATCTCGGCCACTGCCTTGTTGCATGGCACAGTAAAAAGCAGAACTGCATAGCACTCTCGACTGCCGAAGCGGAGTACATTTCTGCAGGAAGTTGTTCAACCCAATTGATTTGGATGAAGAGCGTGTTGAGCGATTTCCGAATTTCAACATCTTCGGTAACCATTTTATGTGACAACACTAGTGCTATTAACATTTCTAAAAACCCTGTGTTGCACTCTAGAACAAAACATATTGAACTTAGATATCATTTTCTTAGAGAGCTAGTTGAATCAAACATTCTTCAACTGTCATATATTTCAACTGAGGATCAATTAGCCGACATCTTAACAAAACCTTTGGATCAAAAACGTTTTATTCACTTGCGTAAAGCAATTGGCATGCTTTCCTTGAAATAAACTCTTTTGAAACCTTTGCTTAGATTAGGTTTTGTTTTTGTTCTTATTTTTGTTTTGTTCTTTATCTATGTTCTGTACATAGCACACTAATTGAGCATAAATCATAATTGACTTTAATTGCATCCTTTTATGCATTTAGAAATTTATTATGTTTTTGATGTCATAATGTTTCAATGTTGCAATGATCATTTACGTTAATTAAACCATCTTTTAAGTGATCAAAGTCAATTTCTCTCTCAATGATCTCTTGGTATAGTCATTATCATATTTGATTGCTTAGTCGAGTATGAATTCGAGATCAATGGTTTGGTTGAATACTTTATATATTATATAATTGATAGCCAATTGAGGGGGAGTCAATGAAATGTGAAATGCTCAAAAGATGTGGAAAGAGTTACATCCCAATGAGGAGTGTGAAAACTACCACCACATGGAGAAAATGAAAGAAAAAGATACTCCATGAATGAAAAGCAAATTTTTGTTTGAAAATTGTTGATGAAATTCATATTGAAATACTTGACTCAGTCGTATTTCATGGTTGGTATAAGGTGGGATTTTTAGTAAAAGATGCTCAAAGAGCCACTCCTTCAACAGATTGTCTAGATATATTATCTAACTTATCTGGGATTTCAAACATCTATTGATCTTGGTACTTCATTTTCTTTACTGAAATTGATGATTTGATAAAGACATTACACATAGGATCAGGATAGATGTAATTGAAGTTGTTCAACTTTAAGTGTTTTAACTTTCGTAAATCTTCGTTTCATTTTTGGATATTTTTGATAGATTTTGCATAATCTATTTCTTGTTGCATGAAACGATGCCATTTGTTTAAAGTTGACATGGTAAAGTGCTTACATACTTTTTCTGGATTTTATTGTGTTTTTCTAAATTTTTCTGAAGAAAAAGGTGTAGCCGATCCGGATCGGGACAAGTGATCCGGATCCCGAACGCAGGATTTTTCCTGCGGGTAGCCGATCCGGATCACATTCTCGGCCGATCCGGATCACGGATAGGGTTTTATATAGAAACATACAGATTCTTGATTTCTTTACCCTAATCTCTGGTTTTCAAGCCTCTAGAGTTTCTCTCTCTAGATTTCTTGCTTCTTGGTGCTTCAAAACTCACAGTTCTTCGGATTCAAGTAAGTTTTCATGATCAAAACTCGGTTTTTCTCAGTTTTTATGGTTTTTCACCAAACGTGAGTTGAAAAATTGGAACTTTTTCGTTTGTGAATGGTTTTTGATCAAATTTCTTTTGAAATAAGAACTCTGGGTCAATTAGTTTTGCTTTTATGCTGGGATTTTACTTGTTTAACGAGTTTTTAGACTTCGTTTTCTAAAAATTCGGTTTTAGGGCATAAAAGAGGAATTTTTGTAAATCATGGATTTGATGTATTTTTAAAATTCTTTTTGGAAAACTAATTTGATTCTTGGCTTCTCTACATGAATATGATTGTCTAGGTACAATGTTTTCAAATTTTTCAAAATTGACAATTTTTCATATGTTCTTGAGTTGGTTTTCAGGACGTTGTTTCTCTCTCTTCTTTTAGTTTAGCTTTCAGTTTGTGCATACTATTAGGACTTTATGTTTTCTTTACTCTCCTTACATATTGTAGCTCATGCTACGTTTTGGCTTTGTTTTGTGACAAAAAGGGGGAGAGAGTGAGAGAGTTAGAAAGAACTCTGAACAATGAATGATGTGAACAATGATTGTGAATATCGATGATATCAAGGTAAGTATGAACTTCAACTCAACTTTGGTTTTTCTTTTGTGATTTGTGACATGCTTCTATACTAACTATTCGACTAACTATTTGGGCATGTAATATGACTAACAAGTTGATGTTGGACTAACATACTTTGACATTTGGTTTTCAACTGCTTAGAAGATATGTTGGTTTTTAACTATGCTTCTTTCACATATCTGTTTTTTTTTTCAAATGTCATGATGAGACTAAACTCTATCTCTGTATTTGGTTTTGTATGCTCCAATTCTTGAGGTATCTAACGAATTTGTTTGTCAAGAATGTTTTCTGTGTGCAGAGATTACAGATGTCTAAGTCTAGAGTCTGTTCTAGGAGTTTATCTCATGTTTTTAATTTCTGGAACTCTTTTGTAAATTTTTGTTGTATGGTGATAGCAACAAAAATATTCTTTTTGAATTTTCTTTGTGGATTTGTGTTTTGTCACGAAACCGCCAAAGGGGGAGATTGTTACGGAATTTGAGTTGGCGTATTTCGTGAATGTAATATGTCTTGAAGATTGAAGATGAAGAAACTTTGGATCGTATACCTCAATCTCAAGAAAGAAGAATTCAAAAGGATCAGGTACGTTTAACTAAAGATTTTTGATGATCCGAATACTTCTTATAGTGTAGAAACACCTGGAAGAGGTTTTAATTGCTTATTCATCAAAAACTGGACATGGGACATGTTCAGGATCCGGATCGTGGCTTTCAATCCGGATCCCGAAAGGTGTTTGTTCATACACTGGTTCAATCCGGATCGCAGCACTCTCTGATCCGGATCCCGAACACTAGTTTTACCTGTGTGCTTCTTCGATCCGGATCAGGAATTGCAATCCGGATCCCGAACATGATATTCTGGTAAAACTGTATGAACGATCCGGATCGGGGACTACGATCCGGATCCCGAACAGGCAATTTTCTGGAAATCGTGGTTTGTGCTTCTGCAATCCGGATCGCCAAATCTGATCCGGATCGCCGTCGGGATTTCTTTCCAGAAAAGGCTGTTTTTGATCCGAATATTCTTCCTAGGGTTTCTAACCTATAAATAGCCCTTCCATTTCATTTCTAGGGCATCCGCAATAGATCGGCTGGTTAAGAAAAGATAGCCGAAAAGAAAAATCCACATATATAGAGAAGAACGGAAATCATTAGATCTATTCAATGGTTCTTCATCTATATTGATTGATTTGATTCTAGGTTTTCCATACTCACATTTTGAGTAGAATCAAATCAATGAATACTTAGATGGTATTTCCGATCTATCTTTAATCTAAGTATTCGGCGGATCATCACCACCCAAACAAACAACGATTTATCCCAAAATCGGCGCGTGGACTCGCGTGGCCTTGTGGATTCAAGGTGTTATCGCTCTCGTGGATTCGGAGCGAGGTGCGTTCGTGGATTCGAAGCGTGCCATTGGGTGAAGACCGTGGATTCGGTTGGACGTCGTGGACTCGACGTTGGACGCTGTGGATTCAGCGTTGGGCGCGGATTGTGGATTCGAGAAGCGTCGTGGAGCGAGCGGAGAAGATCTACTAGGAGCGTATGGTAAGAGGTTGAGTCGTCAGTGAGTACGCTATATCACCTTGTACGTGTGTCAATTCTAGTGGATTTCGCCGTGTTATCGGTCCCGTGGTTTTTTTACTCCGGTTTGGAGTTTTTCCACGTAAAAATCTTGTGTGTTCTTTTATTTTTCCGCATTGGGTTTTATCGCACAATGATTTTTTGAGTGTTTATTGTTTACACCTATTCACCCCCCTCTAGGTGTTTTTTCCCCTATTAGATCCTTATTAACCTAAACCCAACAGATGCCACGTGTCCCCCGCCTCGGTGCACGCCCGCCGCGTGGACCGGCCGCCTGCCCGCACGCCCGCGCCCTGCCCGCGCCGCGCGCCGCCGCTGCTCCGCCTGCCCGAGGCTGCGCCGCCGCCCGCCGACGCTGCCCGCCGCCGCCGCCGGCCGCCGGTGATCGCCGGAATTACTGTTCCGGCGGTGAACAGTACCCGAGCCCCAAAAATGCAAGTGAATAGTCCATCTGAAGCGTTTTCGCGCGCTGAATCCAAATTTGACGTCCGTTTCGCCAAATTCCAACCCGATAATTCGCCGGAGGCTCCCGGAAAGGTATTTTCAATCCGAATTTCGCGCCGAACCCAAATTTGATATCCGATTTGCGCGAAAGCACTTCCAAACATCCGACAGGGTCCCCCGATCACCCGCGTGATCTACTTTAAGCCCGAAGTCCAACGTTTGTGTCCAATCGTGCCCCAAACACCTCCAGCACCCCGCGTAGGCCTCCAGTGGCCATCCCAAAGCACCGCAACAGCTCTGCGGAGATCCAGGTCATCACATCCTCCCCCACTAAAAGAAAGTTTCGTCCTCGAAACTAAAGTCATTCCTCAACACGGAATCTCAACCGACAGGGGGGGTAAATATCCAGTCATCCACCACTCAAGCTCCCAAAACTACCAAATACCTCATCCAGAGACGCGATGCAATCCTTGGGTCTCTAACCAGAACGAAACAAAGGAGAACACTCCAGAGGACCACGCCACCTCAACAAGGTACAGCTGGGCTAACTGCTCGGCCATCAAGTAGTCTGCATCGGTACAAGCATCTGCCCCTCCCAGGGCCTTAGATAACCCAACCACGAGTCCATCGGCACAAACGCTCGATCCAAGTACCTCCGTACTCCCAAGGTATCCGATATAAGTCCCCCAACTGGTCTCAGAACCTCAGATCTCTAAACCAAAACCGTCGGGATGTAGAAGCAATCAACACTCAGCCAGGAGCAGTCGAGAGAACCAGATCGCCAATCCATCTTCGCGAAGATCCAATACCCTTGCAGCTGGTAAATCAAATCCTCCAAGCTTGGCAGAAGGGTGCTAGCTCCCGATGATCACTTCGACAAATTCTTAAGGGTCCTCACAAAGCCGGAGCGAACCAACCTCCCACAACTCGAATAGCACCGGCGCCCCCGAAGGTGCCACACTTGGCCTGACACAAACCCAACACATCAAATCCCGGAGTTGGGTCCTCAACTCCCAAACTGGTGTCATGCCAAACAACTCCGATAGGAGAACAGCTAGAACTCACAACCAAAAAGGGGTATCACCAAGTCCTGATGCCGCCGCAGGTCCCTCAAACACACCAGCAAGCAAGCTACTCACCCACTACGAGACATCCGCCTCGCTCACAAGGTCAAAACCAAAGAAGCGCAGATACTCTCAAGCAACCCAGGTACACCAACACCTCCAGGCCTGGCTCTCACAAGAACCGTCCTCGCAGCATAATCAGCTGCCGCGAAAAGAAAAAAATAACCGAGCCAGCCTAACCGTCCTAAGTACCAAACCAAGCCCCACAACTTGGTCAAGACCATCAGGTCTACAGGTACAATCAAGGACTCAACTGCACCGGGCAGGACCCACAACACGTCCCTACGTGCTAAAGATCGGGAATACGACCTCCCGAACACCCGGTAACCGTCCTACCCTTAACCCAAAGCAAGGAAGTACATGCACTCCTAACAAATGACTAGGATGCCCAAATGCAATACAATGCACAATCAAAGCCGGTAAATACAGTAAGACCATACCTGCCCCTACAAAGTCGGCTGCTGCAAAATCCTCCACCTGAGTGGCGTAGTCCCAACCGCTCTGAGCCGGCGGCTGATAATCCGCAGGGTAAAAGGACGGTGATCCGCTCACTGGAGCATAAGGCTGCTGAGTCGACAACTGCTGCAGAGGCGAAAGAGGAGCCGATGCCGATGCGGGTGCCGCTGAAGTCGAAAGGGGGCACGTAGCTCGAATGTGGCCTGGCTGTCCGCACTTGTAACAACAACCCCATCTCTGATCACAGGTGTGCGACAGATGAGGTCCTCCACAGAATATGCATCTGTCTCTATCGCGAAACCATGGCCGCCCCGTCTGCTGCTGTCTCTGAGTCTGATGCTGAGACTCCTGCTGCTGCTGCGATGGCCACTGGGATCCACTAGACTCTCGCTGCTCCACACGCCCACTGCTAGGTGACTGAGGCCGTGGCGGTCTCCATGAACTAGTCTGTCCCTCATCCTCGGGTACTGGTCGTTTCCTCACAGAACTCAGCACGACCATCCCGCTTTGCCTTGCCACCACTGTGTCGCCGCTCTCCACCCAAGAGGCATGCTCGACGGCCTCCTGAAGAGTCTGATGTCGCTGTGCATGCACAAGGATATAAAGCTCACTGCGGAGTCCTGTCTCAAACAACTCAACCTGATGCGGTCCATCCCGGGCGACATAAGGCACACAATTAAACAGCCGCATGAACTCCTGATGGTAATCCTGGACTGACCGGTCGCCCTGCTGAATGTTTTTCAAATCATCCTCCAGCTTCCTCTTCACGCTGGTCGAAAAATAGGTGTCCACTATCATACGCCGAAACTCAGACCAGGGTAACTGTCGAGAAATCTGAAACTCCCGTGGCTCCACCCGACGCCACCAGAGGTCTGCATCCCCCTCTAGGCAATGCACCGCCAAATGAACTCTGTACCTCGGGTCGATGAAGAAATCCCGAAAAATCTTCTCCATCGCTGCTAACCATGTCCCAACCTCCCACGGCTGCATATCCTGCCCCGAGAACCTGGGCGGTCCGTGCTTACAAAACTTAACCAGTTTATCCGCGAAGTCCTGCTCCTCCGCCGGGGTCAAAGGCTGGGCCACGCCCTGAGCCCTGCTACTCAATGATGGCGCCGTCGGCACAAGTGGTTCCACAGGTGGTGCCGGGGTCTCTGACACTGTCGGAGGCGGCGCCCCTCTCCGCGCCAGTAGCTGCTCAATCCGCTGCTCCTGCCGGCGGCTGCTCTCCGCCAATTGGGCTACCAAGGCCCTCAGCTCAGCAATCTCAGAAGATCCAGCCTGTCCTCGCTCAACAGGGGGTGTAGGGACACCCCGGGTAGGAATCCGACGTCGGGGAGGCATCTGCCACAAAACCACAAGTTAGCCACACAACCACACACGACCCAATCTAGCGAAAGTCAAAGGCATCCCCCTATTTTTGTAACTTTATGTTGTCTGCAGCCAACATAACTGTCCCACAAAAATAGGGTATGCCAATCCCTCTTCACTCACTGGAAGAGTCAAATAAATACATGACCAAATTGCCGACTTTCGCATAATGTCGCGTCACTCACGTCCTGCCTTCCTAGGGTCTGCCAAAAGCCTAGGGTTTCCTAAGTCCCAACTGACCTATCCCTAAGCTCTGATACCAACTTAATCTGTCACGCCCCGGGTGTAAACCGGAACCCGGGCTCGTCTACAGATCCGCCGTATACACGGAATTTTCCGTGTATACGAAGCGCTGGTAACCTGCTCAAATATAGATGATATAATAAAAGAGCATAAACAGAGCTAAACTACAACTAATACATCTCAGATAAAGCAGAAAAGTAAAGTGCAGAAATAAACTCTCAATAATACATATGTCTCTCCCAGCTCACTAATCAAATACAACCAGCCGGTCGCAGCCGGACCCAAAAGAAAAGAAAAGTAGAGTATCTGAGAGTATCGGGGTACATCTAGTAACTGAACTGGTGCCTGGGTAGACCGCTATCTAATCCGCGATCCACTTACCTCGGTCCGCTGAGGGGGGTCCCGCAACTCCCGCAGACGACTCTGCAAAACAAAGGGGAAGAGAAAAAGAGAAAGCAGTGGGGGTGAGAACTACTGTAAACAGCAGCCTCCCCCTAGTGGGTAGACCTCAACCCAAGTGTGCCCACTAGGACTATAAGAGGCGGAAGAGTAAAACAAGGTGGTAAGCTGTAAATATGTCTACTGATGATGTAAGAAGCTACCACTATATGCCTCTAAGGTGCTCAGCTAAGAGTATGGCCAACTGTATGCATCAGAATAAGAATGCCTGCCTGGGTAGCCCGACCTAGTCACCGGCGAACACCGGTACTGCCCACTATGCCTACTAACTCCCAACTCAGCAACGGGATGCAGACCGGCTCCTGACCGGCACGGTCCAATCCCGAGGGCGACAGACCGGCTCCTGACCGGCACGGTCCCGCCCCAAGGCAACAGACCGGCTCCTGACCGGCGCGGTCACAAAACACACACTCCGGAGTGGCACTCGAGGGGAGCGACCCACACGAGCATAGTGCCTCAGTAATAGGTATCAAGTCAGCAGAACTGGATCATGACTCTGATCAAAGTGGGAAAACCCGTCCACTAAAAGGAGACCCGATCTCAAGATGATGCAAGATAGACAAATAGTGGAAAACTCCATCCACTAGAGACCTGATACCCAATCTGATGCATAAGCAACAATCACTATCCGGTCAACCGCCTACTGTCCACGGTTGCCGCAATGCCCTGCCCTCACAGCCTGCCTGTCCCAAAACCCACAACTGTCTGACTACACTATCCCAGCCCCTGCTCGAACCCGAGCGCACTATCCCCCAAAGGTAGATAAAAGAAGAGAAAAGCATGGTTTCTCCTAAGTCAATTCCAGCATGATAGTGTAGCAGAAAAAGGTGGCCCAGCTAAATGTCCATACAAGCATGCAAAGTCCTTTATCATTATTAAACATGATTCAAGTATTCTAGTTCTCACAAAGTAGAGTTATGCCATTTAAATAAACTTCCATTTTACCAAGTTACCCCAAAATAGTTTATGTATATGTAAAAGAGGTCCCATCATGTATATGCAACATATCCATTTTTAACCAGGCTAGTCCCGTGGCTTTAGGCGACATATTATTTATAAGAATGAACCATTAATTATCACTTAGTCCTCTTGAAGCCACAAAATCTCGCTATAAGTCCAATTCTCAAATTAGTATGCCATTTTCATTTCACCGGTTCATTTAGCCATGTAACATATTAGCAACTCAAATAGGCCTAGTGGGGACATCACAAGTAGGAGGTTAAACAACGGTACCCACCTCGAGCGCTAAATCCAAGTCCTGACAGCGAAGTCCGCGCTCGATCCCCAAAAGTCTCCGCGACACTGCGCCATAAGTCCCAAGGAACACATAAACAATTACCATCCACATTAATCCGAAATCTGTCCTCAAAAATCAGATTAATAGTTCAGCCATTTTCACCTGCGAAACGTGCCCAAGAAATTCTCAGAAAAATACCACTGCGATCTACGCGACGAACCGGTCGAAACGAGTACCTGCACGTTTTCCCACGATTTTTCTATGCTGAGAACCAAAATCGACAAGAGGACCACCCCGAACAATATTTTCACCCAAAAACTGTGCTACAAGGTTCTGTAAAAAGGGGTTCTCACCTTCAGGAAAATTCCACAAAAGTCCACAAAAATTCAGAGAGACTCCTTGCGATGTGTAGATGCAAATCCCCTTTTGAATCGCCTCAATCCGATGTCCGGTTGCGGAGATATCCCCAAAACAATACTGTGCTGTCCAAAACTCCCCCCAGAAAATGAGGTCACAAGATGACCCGAAAAACCCATGAAAACCTCGGAATGGGGGAAAACCAGTAGAAATACGAAATGTAGCCCTACCTGTTACGAAGACGATGGCGCAAGAATCGCTGAAAAATACTGCCTGGTTAGCTCGGGAGAGCTAAAACACTGTCGCTGCGCCGAAGAAGAATCCAGGAATGCAACGTCGCGCCGCGCCGAAAAATCCAAATCTCGAAGTGCGTGCCACCACAAATCCCAAGACTTCACCAGGAGATGGAGAACTTGAAGGGGAGCAACTTTGCTGAAGACACCTTGGTGAGATGAGGCTCGGAAATGGTGGAAAAAGTGAGCTGAATGGGGTTCGGGCTGCTTAAATAGGCCACTCCATCAAAACAATTGAAGAATTCCATCCGGGTCCCCACTTTCGGGCGCCCGGAAATTTCCGGGCGCGCACAGTGCGGCCCGGCCCAGGATTTCCGGGCGCGCACAGTGCGGCCCGGCCCAAGACGCCCCGTCGGACGGGATCTGGAACCCGTCCGACCCGCCTCCCCGCCTGCCACGTGTCGCCCAAACAGCCGACAGCCGCCGCGACCACTCCTGCTGCGCCACGTGGCCACCTCCGGGAGTCGACACGCGTCCCCGACCACCGTACCGCCGCGCCTGCCCGCACAGTCCGCGCCAGCTGCCCTCCTGCCCGCACAGTTGACCGCCCAATAGGAACGCGCCACGTGTCCTGCCTCTGACCAATGCACCCGGCGCACGAACCTCTGTACACCGAACCAACCAAATCCTGCCACGTGTCCACCCCCGGTGCACCGTGAACCAAAGCCAACCAGAATACTCCGTGGACCAACGCCCGTGAGCCTGCCTATGGGAAGATGCCACGTGTCCCCCGCCTCGGTGCACGCCCGCCGCGTGGACCGGCCGCCTGCCCGCACGCCCGCGCCGCGCGCCGCCGCTGCTCCGCCTGCCCGAGGCTGCGCCGCCGCCCGCCGACGCTGCCCGCCGGTGATCGCCGGAATTACTGTTCCGGCGGTGAACAGTACCCGAGCCCCAAAAATGCAAGTGAATAGTCCATCTGAAGCGTTTTCGCGCGCTGAATCCAAATTTGACGTCCGTTTCGCCAAATTCCAACCCGATAATTCGCCGGAGGCTCCCGGAAAGGTATTTTCAATCCGAATTTCGCGCCGAACCCAAATTTGATATCCGATTTGTGCGAAAGCACTTCTAAACATCCGACAGGGTCCCCCGATCACCCGCGTGATCTACTTTAAGCCCGAAGTCCAACGTTTGTGTCCAATCGTGCCCCGAACACCTCCAGCACCCCGCGTAGGCCTCCAGTGGCCATCCCAAAGCACCGCAACAGCTCTGCGGAGATCCAGGTCATCACAACAGACCCGGCGCATGGACACGTGGCACCGCCTGATTGGCGGGCTCAAGGCGCGCGGTCTACTGGAAGTGCGCGGCGGTGCATGGACCAGGCGGGGGATAGGTGGCAGCCTTGGGTTGGTCGGTGCACGCAGGCGCGGTCCACGGAACTTCTGCGGAAGGCGTGAACCGGGTGCAAGGGACACGTGTCACTCCCTGATTGGTGGGTGTAGCACGCACGGTGCACGGGGCGCGCGGTGGGTGCCTCGGGAAGCGTGCGCACGTGCGGCCCACGTCGCGCGACCGGCGCGCACGTCGCGCGGTCGGCGGGTCAACCGGGGACACGTGGCGCCCGCTCATTGGCGGGCGCAACCGCCTTACTGTGCTGGCGGGGTGGACACGTGGCGGTCGCTGAGTGGTTCCGCGTTGGTGTTTCCTGTTTGGCGGGACACGTGGCAGTCGCTGAGTGGCCTTGCACCGGTGTTGCCTGTTCAGGGGGACACGTGTCAGCACGTGGGACTTTCGGGCGTGAACAGTGTTGGGCCGGGCCCAACACTGTTGGCGCCCAAAAGTTGGGCCCGAAACTTCTTAGGCTTGCTTTTTAGGCTGTTTTTCTTTGGAGCCTATAAATAGGCCACCTTGGGCCGAGTTTTTGAGCCTTTTCCCGGGAGATTCAGTCCTTGACCCCTTCATAAGTTTTCTTCCTCTCCATCTTGAGCATCTTCCGATGAAGTTTCAGATTTTCTAGAAGCCGCGACGACAGCGTTTTCTGCCTCGTAGTGCGTAGCGACGATATACTGTTGGAGGCCCACTTCCATCGCATTTTCGTCTGGGAGACCTACAGAGCTACCCCGACGCTATTTTTGGACGATTTCTTCGACAGCGGTTTCACAAGAGCTATATCTACGTTTTCCGTGTGCATTTTTCCTGGAAATGAGCTTATACGGGGGTTTGGGGTACATTTTAACCACCCTTTGTGACTGTTTGAGTTTCTGGACAGCTGCTACTTCGCGGATTTTTATCTCCCCTTCCGGGTATCGGATTTCGACGATTCAAGAGCCTATCGACATCTACACTTCGCGAGGATCGTCGTGATATCTTTATCGGAATTTATTGAGGATTATTTTCAGGTGAAAATTTTGTGGGAATAGGGACTGTTCATGCAGATTTTTGGAACATAGAAATTGTGTGGAATTTTGTGTAATTGTAAATTGTTGTTGTACCCAGGACTTTGTGAGCACCACTATTGTACTCCTTGCTTAGCGGATTCGGAGATTTGTCGATTTCTGGGTTTCTTATCTGTACCATCCCGGACAGTTAGCGTGTTCAGGTGGGTGTTCTCGCTTTCAAAATCTACGGACTGTTCTCTAACTATATGATTGTAGTTGCATGCATACTAGTAAATGACTCCTATATCCTATGAAAACTGTATATGGTATCCACAGTTGTTAGTTGCTAGATCTGATAACCTTTTAGTAAATTTTTGCAACATGGAAACTTAACTTAGCATAATTGTCAGTTAATTAATTATCATATACAATTAAACTACAGTAAACTTGAACATGTATCAGATTTGTTCATCACTTTAGCTTTTCCACAGTGGTTGTACTCTTGTCACTCTGGACATAGTGATTTTTTCCTGAGTCGTGGGCTGGGAGGTTTATTAGCTGTGGATGCATTTGCACTCGCGTCTGGGGACCGAGTGGAGTCTGTAGCAGTCTGTAGACCAGTTTGCATCTTGATAGTGATAGTGATAGTGATGGTGGATCTGGGATCTTTGGGAGATGGTCATAGTGACAGTGTGGATTATTAGTTAGTGCATGAGACAGTAGTTTGGATTATAGCCTGCAGGAGCTATATTTGAGCTCGACAGAGATGCGCGGATACTTTGCTCGGTGGGGTCGCTACCCACGAGTGCCACTCCGGAGTTGGGCCTGATACTTCTATCGCGGCTTGTCGATGCTTATGTCCCTCTGGCTGAGCCAGTTTTGGCAGTCATGGACACTGTCCCTCTAGCTGAGCTAGTTTTGGCACTACGGACATACCTACAGAGGTAGGTAGGCGCAGGTTGGACTGGACCCGTTGCGGCAGTCTGTTTGGATTGGGTTTGAGATGAGTACTAGTAGTGGCATATTGTTCCTTCTGTCCTACTCCTTGAGCATTTAGATAGAGGCATAGTAGCAGTAGATTTTTACTTTCCAGCTTTTCTATACAGCTTTCCTTTTGTTACTTTATGCCTCTAGTAGACTTAGTGGGCAGACCGTCGGGCTTGTTGGCGGCACCCACTGAGAACTACTATGGGAGGTAGTTCTCACACCCGTCGTCGTGTCTTTTTCCCAGGGACTTCAGCTCCAGTTCCTGCTGTACCAGTTGCTGATCCAGCTCCTTCAGACCGAGGTAAGGGAGTCGCGAGATAGATCCCTTCCCCCTTCAGCTGCAGTGTGTGATAGAGGTACCCTTATATTTTTTGTTGTGTCTTGTCTGAGAGACTATGTAGTGAGGTATCGAGTTGTACTCTTTTGTTTTCTTTTGAGAGACTCCTGTATTTCAGGCGAGGATGTTATGTATATTTTATGAGAGATAGTTCTACTTCATGTATATAGTTAGTTCTTTTCTTATTTCAGCTCTGATATCTGCTAGTATAGTTGTTTATTTGCAGGTCAGACGCTACGTCTCTACGGGGCTTCCCGTAGGGTCGGCGGATTTGTTGGCGAGCCCGAGGCACAGTTCTGACCCCGGGGCGTGACAGATTAGAGTGGTATCAGAGCCTCGGATGTAGGTCTTTGAGGACTTAGGAACCCTAGGCTTGTGGCTGAACCCTAGGATGACCCACGTGAGAGCCGAGACTTTTTAGCGAAAGTCTTGATTGGGTTTCTAACTCTCCCGTGAGGACCGGGACGAGTGATAGACATGTCTTCCTTTGGTAGCGACTATGTTGGCTGCAGACAACATAGTACTTCGAAAAGGGGGACATACCTTTTGACTTTCGCTAGATTGGGTCGAGTGTTGCTTCTGGTTCTGATTGTTTGCTTTGTCTCTCAGGTGGTGATGCCTCCTCGACGTTCGATGGTGACGCACTCGCAGCCCTCGTTCTCTGAGCCCGAGCAGGAGGACTCGGGGCGAGGACATCAGGCTGAGATTCAGGAGCTCCATGCCCAGATGGCATGTAATATCCGCTGGTTTAAAATACTGTGGTTCCATTCTTGTGATGACCTGGATCTCCACAGAGCTGTTGCAGTGCATTGGGGTGGCTACGGGAGGCCTACGCGGTGCGCTGGAAGTGTTTGGGGCACGATTGGACACTAGCGTTGGACTTCGGACTTAGATGGATCACGTGGGTGATCGGTTGGCCCCGTCGGATCTCTGGAAGTGTTCTCGGGCGAAACGGATATTAAGATTGGGCTCGGCGCGAATTTCGGACTAAGAATACCTTTCCGGGGGCATTCGGCAATTTTTAGAGTGGAAATTTGGCAAAACGGACGTCAAATTCGGATTCAGCGCGCGAAAACGGTCAAAACGGACTATTTACGGCATTTTTCGGAGCTTCAGTTACTGTTCATGGCCGGAACAGTAACTCCGGCGATCACCGGCGGCGGCGGCGGCGGCGGGCAGCGGCGGAGGGCGGCGGCGCAGCCTCGGGCAGGCGGCACAGCGGCGGCGGGCAGGCGCGCGCGCCGCGGGCAGGGCGCGGGCAGGCGCGCGGGTGCGCGGTCCACGCGGCCGAGCGTGCACCGGAGGGAGGACACGTGGAATCATTCCATTGGTTGGCTCACAGCTCCCGGTCTACAGAGCAGGATGGTTGGCTTTGGTTCACAGTGCACCGGGGTGGACACGTAGCAGGTTTCCTTTGGTTCGGTGTTCAGAGGCTCGTGCACCGGGTGCAGCGGTCAGAGGCAGGGACACGTGGCGCGCTCCTATTGGGCGGTCAACTGTGCGGGCAGGAGGGCAGCGGGCGCAGACTGTGCGGGCAGGCGCGGCGGTACTGTGGTCGGGGACGCGTGTCGACTCCCGGAGGTGGCCACGTGGCGCAGCAGGAGTGGTTGCGGCGGCTGTCGCCTGTTCGGGCGACACGTGGCGTGCGATGAGGCGGGTCGGACGGATTTCGGATCCCGTCCGACGGCGCGCCATGGGCCGGGCCGCACTGTGCGAGCCTGGAAATCTTGGGCCGGGCCGCACTGTGCGCGCCCGGAAATTTCCGGGCGCCCGAAAACGGGGACACAGATGGAATTTTGGGATTTGTTTGGGAGGCCTATTTAAACAGCCCGAGCCCCATTCAGCTCACTTTTTCCACCATTTCCGAGCCTCATCTCACCAAGGTGTCTTCAGCAAAGTTGCTCCCCTTCAAGTTCTCCATCTCCTGGTGAAGTTTGAGGATTTGTGGTGGCACGCACTTCGAGATTTGGATTTTTCGGCGCGGCGCGACGTTGCATTCCTGGATTCTTCTTCGGGGCAGCGACAGTGTTTTGGCTCTCCCGAGCTACCCAGGCAGTATTTTTCAGCGATTCTTGCGCCATCGTCTTCATAACAGGTAGGGCTACATTTCTTGTCTCTACTGGGTTTTCCCCATTCCGAGGTTTTCATGGGTTTTTCGGGTCATCTTGTGACCTCATTTTCTGGGGTGGAATTTTGGACAGCACAGTATTGTTTTGGGGATATCTCCGCAACCGGACATCGGATTGAGGCGATTCAAAAGGGGATTTGCATCTACGCATCGCAAGGAGTCTCTCTGAATTTTCGTGGAATTTTGTGGAATTTCCCTGAAGGTGAGAACCCCTTTTTACAGAACTTTGTAGCACAGTTTTTGGGTGAAAGTATTGTTCGGGGTGGTCCTCTTGTCGATTTTGGTTCTCAGCATAGAAAAATCGTGGGAAAACGTGCAGGTACTCGTTTCGACCGGTTCGTCGCGTAGATCGCAGTGGTATTTTTTTGGGAATTTCTTGGGCACGTTTCGCAGGTAAAAATGGCTGAACTGTCAAACAGATTATTGGGGACAGATTTTGGATTAAACTTGGATAGTAATTATGTGTGCATTCTTTGGGACTTTTGGTGCAGTATTGCGGGATTTTCGGATCGGGCGTGGACTTAGCTTCCGAGGACTTGGATTTAGCGCTCGAGGTGGGTACCGTTGTTTAACCTCCTACTTGTGATGTCCCCACTAGGCCTATTTGAGTTGCTAATATGTTACATGGCTAAATGTACCGATGAAATGAATATGGCATACTAATTTGAGAATTGGACTTATAACGAGATTTTGTGGCTTCAAGAGGACTAAGTGATAATTAATGGTTAATTCTTGTAAATAATATGTCGCTTCAACCATGGGACCTTTATACTTATACATAGACCAACTTGGGGCAACTTAGTAAAATGGAAGCTTATTTTCAACGGCATATCTCCACTTTGTGAGAACTAGAATACTTGAATCATGTCTAATAATGATAAAGGACTTTGCATGCTTGTATGGACATTTAGTTAGGCCACCTTTTTCTGCTACACTATCATGCTAGAATTGACTTAGGAGAAACCATGCTTTTTTTCTCTTCTTTTATCTACCTTTGGGGGATAGTGCGCTCGGGTTCGAGCAGGGGCTGGGATAGTGTAGTCAGACGGTTGTGGGTTTTGGGACAGGCAGGCTGTGAGGGCAGGGCATTGCGGCAACCGCGGATCTTTGGCGGTTGACCGGACAGTGGTTATTGCATCAGATTGGGGTAGAGGATTTGGGCTTCTTTTAGTGGATGAGTTTTCCCACTTTGATCAGAGTCATGATCCAGTCCTGCTGATCTATGATACTTGTTACTCAGGCATTTTACTCGTGTGGGTCGCTCCCCCGAGTGCCACTCCGGAGTGTGCGTTTTACAGGCTTCGAGTCCTCGGGACTCTCATCCCCTATCGGTGTTATGCGTAGGCTGGCATACCCGATTTGGCAGGCAGGCAAGGCAGGCAGTACCAGTGCTTACTGGTGTATCGATTGGGTCCAGACAGGCAGGCATTCACATTCTGATGCATACATTTAGCTACATTCCTAGCTGGCACTTTAGAGGCATTTAGTGGTAGCTTCATCCATCGTCAGTAGTCTTATTTACAGCTTACCACCTTGTTTTATTCTTCCGCCTCTTATAGTCCTAGTGGGCACATTTGAGTTGAGGTTTACCCACTAGGAGGAGGCTACTGTTCTATAGTAGTTCTCACTCCCCACTGCTTTTCTTTTTCTTTCCCCCTTTGTTTTGCAGAGTCGTCTGCGGGAGTTGCGGGACCCTCCTCAGCGGACCGAGGTAAGTGGATCGCGGACTAGATAGCGGTCTACCCCGGCACCAGTTCAGTTACTAGATGTACCCTGATACTCTCAGATACTCTACTTTTCATTTCTTTTGGGTCTGGCTCCGGCCAGCTGGTTGTATTTGATTAGTGAGCTGGGAGAGACATATGTATTATTGAGAGTTTATTTCTGCACTTTACTTTACTGCTTTATCTGAGATGTATTAGTTGTAGTTTAGCTCTGTTTATGCTCTTTTATTATATCATCTATATTTGAGCAGGTTACCAGCGCTTCGTATACACGGGAAATTCCGTGTATACGGTGGATCTGTAGACGGGCCCGGGTTCTGGTTTACACCCGGGGCGTGACAATTCTTAGGTCTACTTTTGGGTTTTCTATAATTCGCGTTTCGTTTCAGGGGTCCGGGAGGGGGGACTAATAATTCTTTGTTTCTGGACAGATCGTCGGGGCTCGCGAGTATTTTTAGTCAATAAAGCTCGCGAAACGGAGACCGCCGGCGAAATCGGTTTTGGATTCCGACTCCGGAATCTCCCGGAATAAATTCCAGAAGGTGGCGGTTGGTTCTGGCGACCAACGCGGGGTACCAGGCAGACCGGAACCCGGTTCGAACCCGACCTTTTGGTTTTGGTTTATTTTGACTTGAAACGGGTTCGTTTCATTTCCCCTTTTCTGATCGCTCGGGCTGTATATCTATCTCAACCCCCCCCACTCTAGGGTACGACACCCGAGCGCGGACGAGGAGCAGACTTTTCCCCCCCCCAACCGTACCCTCTTCCTCACCGATCGTGCGGAGGATCCAAGCGGCGAGACCAAGGAAGGAGAGGGAGACGACCTCACATCCCTTGGAGCCGAACTCGCAGGACCGGATCATCCTTCCCTCCGGCTACCGAGGTGAGCACGTTGGGGTTTTATTTCCTTGCTTTTCTTGTTTCGTTTTCTTGATTGGAGAGGACGAGGAGGAGGGGCGATGGCATCGCCGGAGTCCGGCGCGCACGGAGCCGCATGCGGGAAACGCCCGCATGCGGACGGCATGCCGCCCAGCCGCGCGGAGCTGGGGGCCGCACCCCCCCGCATGCGGGCAACTTCCGCATGCGGGCGGGCCGCCGCCCAGCCGCGCGGGGCTGGGGGAGCGCAGCCCCGCATGCGGGCACCTCCCGCATGCGGGCGGACTGCCGCCCAGCCGCGCGGGGCTGGGGGCGTGCAGCCCCGCATGCGGGCAACCCCGCATGCGGGCGGGCTGCCGCCCAGCCGCGCGGGGCTGGGGGCGCGCAGCCCCGCATGCGGGCGGGCCGCTGCCCAGCCGCGCGGGGCCGGGCGCAAGCGCGCGCCCGCACTTGCGGGCAGCCCTGCATGCGGGCAGCAAGGAGGGGGAGGGGCCGGTGGGTTCCGCGGGAGCCGGGGCCGTCCGCGTTGTTGGCCTCGCCCGGGGACGCCGCCACCTTTGCCGAATCGGCGGGGCGTGGCCGTGATCGACCGGGAGGGTTGGGTGTTCCGCGTCTCTTTTACTTTTGTGTACCTTTCGGGAAGTTGGAGTTACTAACTCCGGTGAGACAGGTTCGTGTAGGTCCGGGCAGGCACATCGAGACGCGAAAGAACCTGAAGTCGACCAGCAGCGCGACAACGAAAGAGGTGGGTTCCTTTGAGACTAAGTATAGACTCGGTGTTCTTGGATAGTTGTTTAACTGCATATTTGTAATACTAATGCTGACGGTCTCTATGGTTGCGATATTATTCTATATCCGGGTTATTGTGCTCGTGGTTGCGACACGCGCACCCGCGGTCTGGCCACCGCAAAGGGTGCTCTTTTCCGGGAAAGCGGTCTTCGACCCGTGTTAACCCACAAGGTGAAGTGGTGGGGGCCCCCGTAGGTGTGGGGTTTGAGGCATCAAAAGGTGGGGGAAAAGGTGCGACCTGTCGGGATAGGTGTCCGACGAGGTCAGGTGCCCCAAGGTGTGAGCGGTGCGATCTGTCGGGATAGGTGCCCGACGAGATCAAGGTGTATAGGTGTTACAGGCATTACAGATGTTGCAGGTGTTACATGTGTTCGCGTGTCACTCTTCCAGTGAGTCGAGTGGTTGCTCCGGATAGTTTTACTGTTGGGTTTGGCTTTCTTTCCTGCTTATTATTATTATCGCATGTCGCTGACTACCCACTCCGTGACAGGTTCTTCCAGGGGTGAGCGGTAGGCGGCGGTGAGGTCGAGACGGGAGTGGTCGGGCTGTGAGGAGCCCTAGTTTGTATCCCCTTTACTTATTCCTTGCATTTCATTTGGTACTGTAGACTACGGTGTGGTTCGCGATACCCTTGTGGGGTCGGTGTGGATGTTGATTCCCGGTGTTCCGGATTTGATATTATGTTTCTTTTATTCGCCCGTTTGGCCGTTTTTCCAAAGCAAAGTAACCAGAAAAGAAAAAGGAACTTCGAAAACTATCTTTCAAAAAATATGGGGTCGTGTGGGCCCGCTTTTCCAAACCCTGTGGTTTTATGAGATTTCTAAACCGTTTTCAAAACCTCGGGTCGTGTGGACCTGTTTCCAAACCCTGTGGTTTTATGAGATTTCTAAACCGTTTTCAAAACCTCGGGTCGTGTGGACCTGTTTCCAAACCCTGTGGATTTATGGCATCTTTCCAAACCGTTTTCAAAACCTTGGGTCGTGTGGGCCTGTTTTCAAAACTGTGAGTTTATCCTTTCAACTTGTTTGGCGGCGGGCACTCTGTTTAGTTTACATTGTTGATTGAATGCTCGAACTGTTGTGATTAACTGAATGCTTGAGTTGAGATGTTGTAATAGCCGCGACGCCGTGCATATACAGAGGAGACTGCCCGATTTTCGAGTAAATCTGTATATGCGGCGGGTCTGGGCACGTGCCGGGGAGGACTGAATTTCAAAAAAAAATTAAGAGACTCAATCTAACAACTCTTTCCTTTCCGCTGAACGAGACCCCCGGGGCGTGACATGGCACAGATGGCTGAGGCGACTCGACGCCAGGAGGAGGTAGTGGCGCGGCTGATGCTCATGATGGAGCAGAGAGCACAGCCGGCAGTGGCACCCCCTGAGACTTCACCGGTGCCTTCTTCCCCTGTTGTGGCACCCCCTGTGGTGCAGCCTGCACCGGCGGTTCCTGCTGAGCCGGTTTCGAGTAGGCCACCGGCCGGGGCGACGGGATCGTTGACTTCGGCAGAGCAGCGGGAGGTAGTAGATTTGTTGTTGAGATTTCGCTAGTTTGATCCGCCCCGCTTTTCGGGCATGAGTACTGAGCCGTGGGCAGCCGAGACTTGGATCACCGCCATGGAGCGCCACTTCGAGAGCTTATTTGTTGATGAGAGGTTTCGGGTTATTTTGGCTACCCACTTTCTGGAGAGCAACGCCGAGGCGTGGTGGCGGCGTGTGCGACCCGCTGGTCCACCTGGGACGCAGCTTCTTTCCTGGGCCGAGTTCCGGAGTATGTTGCTTGGAGCCTTCTTTCCGGAGAGTGTCAGACAGCGACTGGAGGAGCAGTTGAAGAATCTCCGTCAGGGAGATAGGCCAGTGCACATGTACATAGCTGAATTCAACCAGCTATTGGCATGCTTGCCTCATGTGGCCAGAGATGAGAGCCATCGCATCTACATGCTCGAGAGAGGACTTCGCCGAGACATCTACCAGTTCGTCCGCTCCCGCAGACTGCAGACCTTGGAGGCCTCGATGGAGCAGGCTTTGTATGTGGAGTGTGGAGAGGCCGTGATGGCTGAGGTATCTCCGGCCCCTGTAGCGACTTCTGGGGCGAAGCGCCCGGCTTCTGCGGAGGAGGGGCAGTCTAGCAGGCAGGGACCCCCGAGACCTCCGCGTTTCCACCCTCAAGGCCGGGGGTACCAGGGACGCCAGAGATCGGGGGCGTCTCGTCAGACACAGCAGCAGCAGCAGCAGCAGCGTCAACCCCCGCGACAGCAGCAGTCCTCACAGCAGACTTCTCGTCAGCAGCGCTCGGATCGGTGTATCATCTGTGGAGGCCCCCACCTGCCGACTCAGTGCCCGCAGAGACAGGGTCGATGTTATCGCTGCGGGCAGGTCGGTCATATTGCGAGTGCGTGTCCCAGGGCCGGTTATTCAGCTCCTTCTTCAGCTTCAGCACCATCCGTTCCTTACCAGCCAGCCGATCCTTCTGCGGCTTACAACAGGCCGGATTTTGCCTCATCTTCTTCCCAGCAGCCAGAGCGACGTCCCCCGGCGCCGAGCGGTCGAGTCTACGCCGCTCAGGTCGAGGATGCTACAGCAGCGGAGCAGGTCGTCGCAGGTATTATTCTGATCTCTGCAGTTCGTGCACGTGCTCTTTTTGATACTGGGGCATCACATTAATTCATCAGTAGAGCATTTGCATCCCTGCATGGTATAGCGGTAGCTTCTTTATCACATGCATTAGAGGTTCAGATACCGGATCATGTTCTGCATGTCGAGGAGTACTGTAGGGATTGCCCTGTACAGTTGGGATCCTGGATCCTGCCGGCAGACTTGCTTGTCTTACGACAGCTCCAGGATTTCGATGTTGTACTTGGTATGGATTGGTTGTCGAGATATTATGCTATCATTGATTGCCGAGAGAGGACTGTTACTCTTCGTGAGCCGGGGCAGGAGGTGTTTGTCTTCAGGGGCTGTCAGAGTTCTTTGTTTGCCTTGACTATTTCTTCGGCAAGGGCCAGGCGGTTGATGAGTAGAGGATGCACCGCATTTCTGGCGACGATTGTAGAGGTGCCTACGGCGGCACGGGGACTCGAGGATATTCCAGTTGTCCGCGAGTTTCCCGATGTGGTTCCCCCAGAGTTGACGACCATGCCGCCGGAGAGGGAGATTGAGTTTGTGCTTGATGTGGTACCCGGAACCGCACCAATCTCAAAGGCACCTTACAGGATGGCGCCTGCCGAGCTGAGAGAGTTGAAGGCCCAGCTTCAGGATCTTTTGGACAGAGGCTTCATTCGGCCCAGTGTTTCACCGTGGGGAGCGCCTGTGTTGTTCGTGAAGAAGAAGGATGGGACACTTCGCTTGTGTGTGGACTACCGGGAGCTGAATAAAGTGACCATCCGGAATAAGTATCCTCTACCACGGATTGATGACTTGTTCGATCAGCTACAGGGAGCCTCAGTGTTTTCGAAGATAGATCTCCAGTCAGGTTACCACCAGCTGAGGGTGAGGGCCGAGGATATCCCCAAGACGGCATTTAGATCCTGGTATGGGCATTACGAGTTTACGGTTATGCCGTTCGGTTTGACCAATGCCCCAGCTGCATTCATGGATCTGATGAACCGGGTATTTCAGCCGTACTTGGATTTGTTTGTAGTTGTGTTTATTGATGACATCCTGATTTACTCCCGAAGCGATGTGGAGCACGAGGAGCATTTGAGGATAGTGCTGCAGCTTCTACGAGAGAAGAAGTTGTATGCAAAGCTTAAAAAGTGCGAGTTTTGGCTTCGGGAGGTTGCTTTCTTGGGCCACATAGTTTCAGCCGCTGGAGTGGCAGTCGACCCGACGAAGATCGATACAGTTCGGGATTGGCCGAGGCCGACGACGGTTACTAAGGTACGGAGTTTCTTGGGCCTGGCAGGCTACTATCGTCGGTTCGTGGAGGGTTTTGCGAAACTCTCTACTCCCCTGACCAGTCTGACGAGGAAGGGGACGAGGTTTGTCTGGACCGAGCAGTGTCAGCAGAGTTTCGAGGAGCTGAAGAGGAGATTGATCTCAGCACCAGTTCTTGCACTGCCGGTTATGGGAGAGGGCTTCGTGATTTACAGTGATGCCTCGCACAGCGGTTTGGGTTGCGTCTTGATGCAACATGGTAGGGTAATCGCCTATGCCTCACGGCAATTAAAGAATTACGAGAAGAATTACCCTACGCATGACCTGGAGCTTGCAGCTGTAGTATTTGCACTGAAGCTGTGGCGGCATTACCTCTATGGTGAGCATTGTGAGATCTATACGGATCATAAAAGCTTAAAGTATCTGTTCACCCAAAAGGAGCTGAACCTGAGGCAACGCCGGTGGTTGGAGCTGTTAAAGGATTACGACCTGAGTATCCTTTATCACCCCGGCAAGGCCAATGTGGTGGCAGATGCTTTGAGCCGGAGGTCAGTGCATAGCTTGAGTTTGATGATTACACAGCAGGCACAGCTGATAGAGCAGATGAGGCGACTTCAGATTGAGGTAGTATCCCCTGGGGTCTCTGCGAGGCTTATGACTATGGTCTTGCAGCCCACTCTGTTGGACAGGATCAGGGAGACGCAGAGTGAGGACCCCCACTTGGAGAGGATCAGAGCACAGTTTCAGACAGATCAGAGAGGGAATTTTTCAGTGGATAGCTCGGGAGTACTGCGGTACAGGGACCGAGTTTGTGTGCCTTCAGATTCGGAGATCAGAGACCAGATATTGAGAGAGGCCCATTATACACCTTATACCATCCATCCTGGAGGTACTAAGATGTATAAGGACCTCAAGGCACACTTTTGGTGGCCAGGAATGAAGCGGGATATTGGAAGGTTTGTAGCTCATTGCTTAACTTACCAGCAAGTGAAGGCAGAGCATCGTGTTCCTGCTGGCAAGTTGCAGAGCCTTCCAATTCCCGAATAGAAGTGGGACCACATCACCATGGATTTTGTGACTGGGCTACCGAGAGCACAGAGTGGAGCCGACGCCGTCTGGGTGATTGTTGATAGACTTACCAAGTCTGCACATTTCCTGCCAGTACAGATGACTTGGTCCTTAGAGCGCCTGGCACAGCTATACTTGGATGAGATCGTGAGGCTGCATGGAGTACCAGCGTCCATTGTTTCGGATCGAGATCCGAGGTTTGTGTCGCGATTTTGGGGGAGTCTGCAGTCAGCCTTGGGGACACAGCTTAGATTCAGCACTGTATTCCACCCACAGACTGATGGTCAGTCAGAGCGCACCATTCAGACTCTTGAGGATATGTTGCGTGCGTGCGTCATGGATTTTGGAGGAGGTTGGCACCGACACTTACCCCTGGTTGAGTTTGCGTACAACAACATGTTAAGGATTTTTGTATTGGCGTATTTCGTGAAGTTGAAGATTGAAGATGAAGACTTGACAAATCATATACTTCAATCTCAAAAGAATGGATTCAAATGTTCAGGTACGTTAAATTAAATAATCTTTGATATTTTGAATACATTCTTATAGCTTAGAAACACTTTGGAATATTTTCTATGGCCAAAGAATCAAAAACTGGACATGGGACATGTTCAGGATCCGGATCGGACCTTGCAATCCGGATCCCGAAGGGTGATTGTTCATTGGCAATTTCAATCCGGATCCTAGGCCATTCCGATCCGGATCCCGAACATGGGAGTTGGCTGAATTGCATGAACGATCCGGATCGGACCTTGTGATCCGGATCCCGAACCCTTGGATTTCTGGAATCGTCAATCTCGTTACGACGATCCGGATCGCAGTAATCCCGATCCGGATCGCCGTCCTGTAAATTTCCAGAAAAGGCGGTTTTTGATTCTTATCTCTTTCCAAAAGGTTTCTAGCCTATAAATAGACCCTAATATCATCTTTTAGGGTTATCCCAAGGGGGATCAAAGGTAAGAATCCACATAGAGAAGAAAAGGTAAACACCTCTTTATTTTAGGTTTTCTTTCTCTATTGATCGGTTTGATTCTAGGGTTTCAAAATCTATATCTTTTGAAAGAATCAAATCGATGAATACTTAGAGGGTGCTTCCTTGTCTATCTATGATGATCTAAGTATTCAAAATATCATCACCAACAAAACAACGATTTTCCCAAGAAATCGGCGCGTGGATTCGCGTGGCCTTGTGGACTCAAGGTGTTACCGTTTCGTGGATTCGAGACGAGGTGCGCTCGTGGATTCGAGACGTGCTACTTGGATGAGACCGTGGATTCGGTCTGGCGTCGTGGATTCGACGTGACATGCCGTGGATTCGGCGTTGGACGCCTTCGTGGATTCGAGGTGCGTTGAGGAGCGAGCGGCGAAGATCTACTCGGAGCGTATGGAAAAGGTTGAGTCGTGTGTGTGCGTTATATCACCTTGTACGTGTTTTAATCTTAGTAGATTTCACCGTGTGATCGGTCCCGTGGTTTTTTACTCCTGGATTGGAGTTTTCCACGTAAAATCTTGCGTGTTATTTTATTTTTCCGCATTGGGTTTTATCGCACAATGATTTTTTGAGTGTTTATTGTTTACACCTATTCACCCCCCCTCTAGGTGGTTTTTCCCCTATTTAGATCCATATTACATATAACCCAACAATTGGTATCAGAGCGGGAATAGGGTTGTAAACATTGGTCGATGGTGGCAACATCAATAGACCACCGTTCTTCGATGGAACAATTTATGCCTACTAGAAAGTACGCATAAGAGCATTTTTGATTTCCATCGACGAACGGGTTCGAAACAATAAAACACCCGGACGAGATCAAGGTAGAAGAATTAGTTGGTACACTTCAAACTTATGAAATTACTTTTCCTACTAATTCTTCTGCTGGAAAGCTCTCTTCTTCTTCCAAGTCTTCAGGTATGGCATTGAAATCAAAAGAACATGAAGACGCGGATTCATCCTCCTCAGACTCTGACGATGAGCTATCTATGGAGGACTTTGAGAAACAACTCGCTTTCTTGAAGAGAAAATTTCGCCGAAACTTCGGAAGGGAAAACTCAAGCAAATCTTCATCATTCTCGAAGTTCAAGAAAGGCAAAGGTGCTTCTACGTCAAAATCAAGAAAGCAAGAAGGTTTCTCAATGGAGAAGAAGAACGCTGAAGGACAGATCCAGTGTTTCAAATGCAAAGGCTTTGGCCGCACTACAACAAGATGTCCCAGCAAGAATCCACCAAAGAAGAAGGCTACGCAAGCCGTCACGTGGGATGACTCTTCTTCTATGGATAAGTCATCTTCTAGTGATGAGGATACAAATGCCATCACATTCTTCGCATCCACGACTTCACCCTTCGTGTGTATTTCATTGATTGCATCTGGTTCGTTGTCTATTTCTTCCCAGGATGATCAAACGGCAACGGATGATGAACCAAGCGATTCCGAAGGTGAAGACTTTGCTCACGCCTACCAACTACTTCTACGAAACTCAAAGAAATTGGCGAAGCAAAATAAAAACTTGAGGAGAAGGTTGTTGGAACTCGAGGAACAACCTAATAGAGCAACCTCTCTCTCAAGGGCTCTTGAAGTGGAAAGGGACAACTTGGTTGAGAATAATACTTTCCTTCAAGAGATGAACGAGCATTTTGAGAAGGAACTTGAAAAATCGGTGGATAAAGCTAATCTCTTCTCAAAGCTCTATTCCGAGGCACAACAAGGAAATTTTGAGATGACGGAGACCCTTTCCAACTTAAAAAGGATTTGCATAGATTTTCTTCAGGACAAAGTAAGTTGGATCGCCTTCTTGGTCTTGGTCATACTAATCATTTAGGCCTCGGATATGGCCGAACTTGTGAGGAACCAAGTTCGAGCAAGACAAGTTTTGTGCCCCAGTCGGTTGCTCCTTCTCCGACGAAAATCATCGTAGCCAATGTTGACAAGCCTACCTCATATTTTCGGGTTCAACTTTTACCAAGGTATGTCATTGTTGTGTTTTTTTTTTTTTGGGCACATAAGACCAAATTGCAAGTATGGAGCAGAACGAGCAAATCAAGCAATACTTGCAACTACTACCATCAAGAACACGACTCGGGAAACGAAGAAAAATCTTCTAAGTGTTAAGACAGATGGTAGGACACCCCCTAAGCCGAAGTCATTGAGGAAATCGAAGAAAAGTGTATTGAGTGATTTTCGCATCCCTACGACCTCGGTAACTATGTTGTGTGACAACACAAGTGCTATTAACTTTTCTAAAAACCCTGTGTTGCACTCTGGAACAAAACACATTGAATTTTCCTAGACAGCTAGTTGAATCAAGTTTTCACAAATTTCTTATGTTTCAACTGAAGATCAATTAGCTGATATTTTGACAAAATCTTTGGATCAAAAATGTTTTATTCGTTTGCGAAAAGCAATTGGCATGCTTTCAATTACATAACTTTTTGAACCACTGCTTAGAAAGGTTTTTGTTTGTGTTTTGTGTTCTTTTTGTAATATAGAGCATTAATTGAGCATTTGCTATATTGACTTTATTTGCATCCTTTCATGTTTAGAGAAGTTTATTATGATTTGAATATCATTATAACTCATTTGATGCAATGATCATTTATTTCAATTATTTCATCTCGAATTGATCAAAGTCATTACCTCTCTCAATGATCTTCTGGTATTTATTTTATCTTATTTGATGATTGAAATAAGTATGAACACAGGATCAATTTTTGGTTGAATACTGAATATCTTTCATAATTGATAGCCAATTGAGGGGGAGTTTATTATGTTTTTCATGCTCAAAAGATGTGGAAAGAGTTACATCCTTAATAGGAGTGTGAAAACTACCACCACATGGAGGAAAGAGCTACCACCTCGGTTGTCCGAGTACTGTGTGCAGCTACCACATGTTAACCAAGCATGGTGATCTTGTTTAATCAAATAAAATGCTTTTTGGAATACTTGACTATGTCAAATTCCAAGGTTGGTATAAGGTGGGATTTCTAAAAGATGCTCAAAGAGTCACTTCCCAAATATATTGACTAGATATATTATTTGACTTATTTGGGATTTCAAACATCTATCGATCTTGGTGCTTCATTTTCTTTGCTCAATTGAGAATTAGATAAACTCTATACTCATTAGATCGTGAAGGATGTTTGGAAATTGATCAACTTTAGAGGTTATAATTCTTATAAATTTTCGTTTCACAATTTGGGATATTTTGATAGATTTATCATAATCTATTTCTTTCTATGTGAAATGATATTTTTGTATAAAGTTGATATGCAGAAATGCTTATATACTTTTTCTGAATTTTCTGAAATTTTTACAAATTTTTATAGAAAAAGTTGTAGGCAGTCTTTAAGAATTTTCAAAAAAATATGGAATTGGTCTATTTTTAAAATTCTTTTTGCAAAAGTGTCTTGATTCCTAGCCTACACATGTTAAGGATTGTTTGGGCAAGATTTTTCAAAATTTTGAAATTTAAACAATTTTTCATGTTCTTTGAGTTTTTGCTCACAGGTGCTATTTTTTCAAATACTCTATAACAATGGCTCTTGAGTGGACAATCATGTTCATCACCGCGTTGGTTAGCACGAGGATGACCAATAAATTAAGGAGAACAGAAAAGACTGATTGAATCTCAAAGGGGGAGAACATAGATGCTCAAGACGGGGAGAACATGGAGAACAGAGAACAGAGATGATAAAAAGAGATGCTCAACATAGGGGGAGATGAAAAAATGAGGAGCCACTTGCTGAGAGTGTATCGATGAGAGACATGTGAATGTTGAAGCTCTTCGGGAACAACAAAGACTATCATCTGAGCAGGAGCGAATTTCAATTGAACAAGGTCAGATTTCTCTTGACTTGCAACGGATTAGTACAACACAAGTGGTCTTGACGAAGAAGTACAATGCACTGATGAAGTTGGACAAGAAGATTTTTGCAAAACTCGGATGCAGCAACTTCGATGACAACGATACCGGTTCAGATTGATTTTTGATGAAATTGACTTTAGTTATTTTTCTGACAAAAGGTTTTTCGTTTGTTTTTTTTTTTTTTTCTCTCTTATAATTTTGGCTGGTTTTTGTGACAAAAAGGGGGAGAGAAAGGAGAAAAGAACGAGCCAATAGATCGTTTGAAAAAAGGGGGAGAAGGAAAAGAACGAACATGACCGGATAACTTGAAACTTGAAGTTTAACACTAACTATTCTACTGACTATTTTGCGTTGTAACTTCTAACAAGTTTTGTGACAGGTCATGCAAAAGGTATGAACATTTGAACTTCTTTGACATTATGGTTGGAACTAACCCTGATGATGGATAAAGATATGTGATATTTTGATTGTCTACTTTTATGCATATCTGATACCTAATGTCATATTAAATGTATAACTCTCTGGTTGCTTAACGATTAAATTCTTGAGGTATTAATGATTTTCTTGTTGTCAAGAATTGTTTCTTTTGCAGAGAGTACAAGATTTGAACACTCCTAGTTGCGTCTAAGTCTAGAGTTTGTTTTAGGAGGTTATCTCTTGTATTTACATTTATTTGGATCGTTCATGCGTATTTTTGTTGTATGGTGATAGCAACAAAAATCGTCTTTTTTGTTATTTTTTTTGTGGATTATGAGTTTTGTCACGAAACCGCCAAAGGGGGAGATTGTTAAGGATTTTTGTATTGGCGTATTTCGTGAAGTTGAAGATTGAAGATGAAGACTTGACAAATCATATACTTCAATCTCAAAAGAATGGATTCAAATGTTCAGGTACGTTAAATTAAATAATCTTTGATATTTTGAATACATTCTTATAGCTTAGAAACACTTTGGAATATTTTCTATGGCCAAAGAATCAAAAACTGGACATGGGACATGTTCAGGATCCGGATCGGACCTTGCAATCCGGATCCCGAAGGGTGATTGTTCATTGGCAATTTCAATCCGGATCCTAGGCCATTCCGATCCGGATCCCGAACATGGGAGTTGGCTGAATTGCATGAACGATCCGGATCGGACCTTGTGATCCGGATCCCGAACCCTTGGATTTCTGGAATCGTCAATCTCGTTACGACGATCCGGATCGCAGTAATCCCGATCCGGATCGCCGTCCTGTAAATTTCCAGAAAAGGCGGTTTTTGATTCTTATCTCTTTCCAAAAGGTTTCTAGCCTATAAATAGACCCTAATATCATCTTTTAGGGTTATCCCAAGGGGGATCAAAGGTAAGAATCCACATAGAGAAGAAAAGGTAAACACCTCTTTATTTTAGGTTTTCTTTCTCTATTGATCGGTTTGATTCTAGGGTTTCAAAATCTATATCTTTTGAAAGAATCAAATCGATGAATACTTAGAGGGTGCTTCCTTGTCTATCTATGATGATCTAAGTATTCAAAATATCATCACCAACAAAACAACGATTTTCCCAAGAAATCGGCGCGTGGATTCGCGTGGCCTTGTGGACTCAAGGTGTTACCGTTTCGTGGATTCGAGACGAGGTGCGCTCGTGGATTCGAGACGTGCTACTTGGATGAGACCGTGGATTCGGTCTGGCGTCGTGGATTCGACGTGACATGCCGTGGATTCGGCGTTGGACGCCTTCGTGGATTCGAGGTGCGTTGAGGAGCGAGCGGCGAAGATCTACTCGGAGCGTATGGAAAAGGTTGAGTCGTGTGTGTGCGTTATATCACCTTGTACGTGTTTTAATCTTAGTAGATTTCACCGTGTGATCGGTCCCGTGGTTTTTTACTCCTGGATTGGAGTTTTCCACGTAAAATCTTGTGTGTTCTTTTATTTTTCCGCATTGGGTTTTATCGCACAATGATTTTTTGAGTGTTTATTGTTTACACCTATTCACCCCCCCTCTAGGTGGTTTTTCCCCTATTTAGATCCATATTACATATAACCCAACACAACAGCTATCAAGCGAGCATTCAGATGGCTCCGTTTGAGGCGTTGTATGGACGCAAGTGTCGGTCGCCCTTGTACTAGAGTGATGTGGGTGAGAGGAGGACGTTGGGGCCTGATTTACTGCTGGAGGCAGAAGAGAAGGTCAGAGTCATTCGTCGGCACTTGGAGACGGCCCAGAGTCGCCAGAAGAGTTATGCAGATACTCGGCGGCGAGACCTTGAGTTCCAGGTTGGTGATCATGTCTTCTTGAAGGTCTCGCCCTCGAAAGGGGTCCGGAGGTTGGTGATCATGTCTTCTTGAAGGTCTCCCGCTTCATTGAACCCTTTGAGGTGCTGGAGAGGGTAGGACCTGTGGCTTATAGAGTTGCTCTACCTCCCCGTTTGGCTGGTGTTCATGATGTCTTCCACGTTTCGGCCTTGAGGAGATATGTGTTCGATCCGTCTCATGTGATTGACTTCGCATCCTTGGATATCGGCGAGGACTTGGTTTACGAGGAGCGCCCGCTGCGGATTCTGGCTCGTGAGGTGAGGGAATTGTGCAACCGGGCAATACCTTATGTGAAGATCCTTTGGAGCAACCACGAGGAGCGAGAGGCAACCTGGGAGCTTGAGACGGAGATGCGAGATGCCTACCCTTTTCTGTTCGAGACTTCTGGCTGAGGTACGTCTGTTTTACTTTGTTTCGTTTCGAGGACGAAACTTTCTTTTAGTGGGGGAGGATGTAGTGGCCCTAGTTCCCATGCAGCGTTCTTCCGATGAATCCACTGTTAGAACACCTAGTATTGGTGTATTTGGCCCACGGTGCATCAATCGGATGCTATGGATGGACCCTGTGTGTTCCTTTTGGCTATGTTGGCCTTCGGCTGGATTTGCCAAAATTTCTGAAAAGAATCAGGCCAAACGGAGGTTGGAAATGGATTCAGCACGGAAAAACGCTTGAAAACGACTATTTGTTTGTTTAATTTGGAGTCCGGATGCCCAAAAACGGCCACCCGAAAGTTTTTAGTGGTTTTTGGTGCATGGGAGGGGTCGTAGACCGCCGGGATGCCACGTGGCGGCCTGTCATTGGCCGGTTTACGACGCTCGGTCCACAGAGCAGCGCGGCGGGGTGCACAGACCCAGCGCATGGACACGTGGCATCGCCTGATTGGCGGGCTCAAGGCGCGTGGTCTACTGGAAGTGCGCGGCGGTGCATGGACCAGGCGGGGGACAGATGGCAGCCTCGGGTTGGTCGGTGCACGCAGGCGCGGTCCACGGAACTCCTGTGGAAGGCGTGGACCGGGTGCAGGGGACACGTGTCACTCCCTGATTGGTGGGTGTAGCACGCGCGGTGCACGGGGCGCGCGGTGGGTGCCTCGGGAAGCGTGCGCACGTGCGGCCCACGTCGTGCGACCAGCGCGCACGTCGCGCGGTCGGCGGGTCAACCGGGGACACGTGGCGCCCGCTCATTGGCGGGCGCAACCGCCTTACTGTGCTGGCGGGGTGGGCACGTGGCGGTCGCTGAGTGGTTCCGCGTTGGTGTTTCCTGTTTGGCGGGACACGTGGCAGTCGCTGAGTGGCCTTGCACCGGTGTTGCCTGTTCGGGGGGACACGTGTCAGCACATGGGACTTTCGGGCGTGAACAGTGTTGGGCCGGGCCCAACACTGTAGGCGCCCGAAAGTTTTCGGGCGCCCGAAAGTTGGGCCCGAAACTTCTTAGGCTTGCTTTTTGGGCTGTTTTTCTTTGGAGCCTATAAATAGGCCACCTTGGGCCGAGTTTTTGAGCCTTTTCCCGGGAGATTCAGCCCTTGACCCCTTCATAAGTTTTCTTCCTCTCCATCTTGAGCATCTTCCGGTGAAGTTTCAGATTTTCTGGAAGCCGCGACGACAGCGTTTTCTGCCCCGTAGTGCGGAGCGACGATATACTGTTGGAGGCCCACTTCCGTCGCATTTTCGTCTGGGAGACCTACAGAGCTACACCGACGCTATTTTTGGACAATTTCTTCGACAGCGGTTTCACAAGAGGTATATCTACGTTTTCCGTATTGGACATTTTTCCTGGAAATGAGCTTATATGGGGGTTTGGGGTACATTTTAACCACCCTTTGTGACTGTTTGAGTTTCTGGACAGCTGCTGCTTCGCGGATTTTTATCTCCCCTTCCGGGTATCGGATTTCGACGATTCAAGAGCCTATCGACATCTACACTTCGCGAGGATCGTCGTGATATTTTTATCGGAATTTATTGAGGATTACATTTAGGTGAAAATTTCATGGGAATAGGGACTGTTCATGCAGATTTTTGGAACATAGAAATTGTGTGGAATTTTGTGTAATTGTGAATTGTTGTTGTACCCAGGACTTTGTGAGCACCACTATTGTGCTCCTTGCTTAGCGGATTCGGAGATTTATCGATTTCTGGGTTTCTTATCTGTACCATCCCGGACAGTTAGCGTGTTCAGGTGGGTGTTCTCGCTTTCAAAATCTACGGACTGTTCTCTAACTATATGATTGTAGTTGCATGCATACTAGTAAATGACTCCTATATCCTATGAAAACTGTATATGGTATCCACAGTTGTTAGTTGCTAGATCTGATAACCTTTTAGTAAATTTTTGCAACATGGAAACTTAACTTAGCATAATTGTCAGTTAATTAATTATCATATACAATTAAACTACAGTAAACTTGAACATGTATCAGATTTGTTCATCACTTTAGCTTTTCCACAGTGGTTGTACTCTTGTCACTCTGGACATAGTGATTTTTCCCTGAGTCGTGGGCTGGGAGGTTTATTAGCTGTGGATGCATTTGCACTCGCGTCTGGGGACCGAGTGGAGTCTGTAGTAGTCTGTAGACCAGTTTGCATCTTGATAGTGATAGTGATAGTGATGGTGGATCTGGGATCTTTGGGAGATGGTCATAGTGACAGTGTGGATTATTAGTTAGTGCGTGAGACAGTAGTTTGGATTATAGCCTGCAGGAGCTACATTTGAGCTCGACAGAGATGCGCGGATACTTTGCTCGGTGGGGTCGCTACCCACGAGTGCCACTCCGTAGTTGGGCCTGATACTTCTATCGCGGCTTGTCGATGCTTGTGTCCCTCTCGCTGAGCCAGTTTTGCCAGTCATGGACACTGTCCCTCTAGCTGAGCCAGTTTTGGCAGCTACGGACATACCTACAGAGGTTGGTAGGCGCAGGTTGGACTGGACCCGTTGCGGCAGTCTGTTTGGATTGGGTTTGAGATGAGTACTAGTAGTGGCATATTGTTCCTTCTGTCCTACTCCTTGAGCATTTAGATAGAGGCATAGTAGCAGTAGATTTTTACTTTCCAGCTTTTCTATACAGCTTTCCTTTTGTTAATTTATGCCTCTAGTAGACTTAGTGGGCAGACCGTCGGGCTTGTTAGCGGCACCCACTGAGAACTACTGTGGGAGGTAGTTCTCACACCCGTCGTCGTGTCTTTTTCCCAGGGACTTCAGCTCCAGTTCCTGCTGTACCAGTTGCTGATACAGCTCCTTCAGACCGAGGTAAGGGAGTCGCGAGATAGATCCCTTCCCCCTTCAGCTGCAGTGTGTGATAGAGGTACCCTTATATTTTTGGTTGTGTCTTGTCTGAGAGACTATGTAGTGAGGTATCGAGTTGTACTCTTTCGTTTTCTTTTGAGAGACTCCTGTATTTCAGGCGAGGATATTATGTATATTTTATGAGAGATAGTTCTACTTCATGTATATAGTTAGTTCTTTTCTTATTTCAGCTCTGATATCTGCTAGTATAGTTGTTTATTTGCAGGTCAGACGCTACGTCTCTACGAGGCTTCCCGTAGGGTCGGCGGATCTATTGGCGAGCCCGGGGCACAGTTCGGACCCCGGGGCGTGACAGTACCGGAATTAGAAGAGCGATCGGTCAACTTCCCCGTCGGGATTTTCGGTAAGTAGATTTCGTTTTGCCTCGTCATTGGGGCTTTTTGTGTCTTTTTAGTTGTCTCCATCGCCGTCTCCACCCCCGTTGTCGCCGCCGGCCCCGCCGCCGCCGCCGCATGATCTAGGGGCGCGCGGGCGGACGACGCGCGGTGCCACTAGGGCACCGCGCGGGCGGGCGCCGCACGGGCGTCGCCCGTGGGCGCGTACCGTGCGGCTACATGCCGCCCGGGGCGCCCCCGGGCGGGCGGGCGCCACGCGCGGGAGCACACCGCGCGGCCCCGCGCCGCGCGGGGCGCCCGCTTGCGGGCGGGCGCCCTGCGGGCGCCGCCTGCGGACGCGCACCCGCGCGGCCTTGCGCTGCACCGAGCAGCCGCGGGCGGGCAGCGCCGCGCGAGCGCCGCCCCCGGGCGCGCGGCCGTGCAGCCTTGCGTTGCGCGGGGCGCCCGCGGGCGGGAAGCGCAGCACGGGCGCCGCCCCCCGGGCACGCACCGCGCGGCCTTGCGCCGCGCGGGATGCCCCCGGGCGGGTGTGTGCTGCGCGGGCACCGCACGAGCGCCACCGCGGGCGCGTGCCGCACGGCCTTGCGCCGCGCAGGGCACCCGCGGGGCAGGCGGGCGCCGCCCGGGGACGAACACTGCGCGGTTTTGGGCCGCGCAGGGCATCCGCGGGCGGCGGCGTCCGCCCGGGGCGCCGTCAAGTGTCGTAGGAGCGTCGTTTTTGGGTTTTTCGTCGCGGAGTTGGTTTTGGATTTCCGTTTCCGCAGTGTTAGTGCGTTTTATTAACTATCATTTTTGGGGACTTCTTTAGGTCCAGGTGTGCAGCGGGAGTGTGTTAAAAGACCCAAGTGCTCCGATCTTTCCGCAACCAGGTGGGTACTCTTGCAATAAGTGCAGTAAGTGCAATAAGTGCAGCATGTCATCGTAAAAGTGTATTAATATGCCTAATAAAGTAGATGAGATGTTTTAACTCGATTTAACCTTTCGCATAAATAATTACCGGATCTTCTGCTATTAATTGTGGCGACTAAGCGTCGCGGTGATTGTACACGCCGAATCCGGCTATCATGTTTTAGATGCTGCACGTACACAGGCGGATTGGCCTCCGCATGGGTGTACTTTTCTGAAGAAATGGTCTGGATGACCCGTGTATCCCACAAAAGTGAAAGTGCCGTGTGGGAACTCCTTCACGCCAGCTAAAAGTGTGATGGTCCAAATTCCCATGCTTTATTTTCCCGTGAATCCAATGTGTAAAACACCTGTTGATGGTGTGTCTGGTCCATAGTGTATCAAAGGGATGGCACAGATGGATCCATTGAGGTATTTATTGCCAGCTTGGCCTTCGGTTGCATTTGCCGAATTTTAGAAAAGGTTTTGGGCCAAACGGAGGTCGTATTTGGATTCAGCGCGGAAAAATGCTTGAAAACGGCTATTTGTTTGTTTAATTCTGAGTCCGGATGCCCAAAAAGGACTCCCGGAGGTTTTTAGTGATTTTTGGTGCATGGGGGGGACCGTAGACCGCCGGATTGCCACGTGGCGGCCCGTCATTGGCCGGTCCGCAGTACTCGGTCCATGGAGCGGCGCGGCTGGGTGCACGAGCCCGGCGCAGGGACACGTGGCAGGCGGGGATAGGTCGGCTTTCGGTGCGCGGTCCACGGGATTTGAGCGGCGGTGCAGGGAAATCGAGCAGGAGCCAAGTTTCGATCAGTGGATGGCTGGTGCTGGGTGCATGGTCCACGGAGTCCCCTGCGCGGGTGCATGGACCCGGCGCAGGGACACGTGGCGACAGGCTATTGGTAGGCTCACAAGGCGCGGCGCACGGGGGGCGCGGGCTGGCGCCTCGGGGCGCGTGCCTGGCAGGCGGTCGGGCTGCGCCTGCCCGCGCGCCTGACCGCGACAGTGCTGGGACGCGTAGCGCCCGGTCATTCGCGGGCGCCAGTCATACCGCCTGCCCGGTCGGGCCACGTGTCGGCACCGGACGCGCCCCGCACAGCTGTTTGCTGTGCGGGACACGCGTCCCTCACCCAGGCGGGCCACGTGACGGCACCGGATGCGCCCCGCACAGCTGTTTGCTATGCGGGACACGTGTCAGCACCAGAGACTTTCGGGCGTGTCGGACGGTGCTTCGTCCGACCCCCTGGCGGATTCGGGCGCCCGAAATATGGGCCCGAATCCGCCAGGCCCACTTATTGGGTGTGTGGCCTATAAATTGGGTTTTGGGGGCCCGTTTTCTCCTCTTCTGGGCAGTTTTTCACAGAGGTTCCTTCTAGGCATTTCTTCCTCCACCAGAGCTACACCCCTCAGTGCATTCTTGGGATTTTTTGTGGCACGCATCCGGAGGTTCTCGATTTTACGGTGCGGCACGACGCTCGTTCACCGGCGATCCGTTTCGTCACATTTGAGTGCGCGGACGCTCCCGGCTTACCCCGACCTCCGATTCAGGCGATTTTCACGCCGTTGGATTCTTGACTGGTAGGATTCCGATTTCTCTGTTTTGAGCTTTCCCTCTTTTCGAGGTTATCTTAGAGTTCTCGGGGCTTTCTTTTGACCCTTTTTCTTTCGCGGAGTTTTGGACAGCGCTGCGGTGTTTTGACGATATCTTCGCGCACAGGCATCGGATTGGGGTGATTCAAGAGGAGTTTTGCATCTACACATCACGAGGAATATACCCAAATTTTCTTGGAATTTTATAAATTTTTTCCGAAGGTGAAAAGTCCCTGTTTACAGAACCTTGTGTTTCAGTTTTTGCGATTGATTTATTTCGGGGTGGTTCCCTTGTCGAATATGTATCTCCGCGTAGGAAACTCGGATTTGAACGTGCAGGTACTCGTTTCGACCGGTTCGTCGCAAGGATCGTGATAGTATTTTTCCTGGAATTTTTCGGGTATATCTCGCAGGTGAAAATGGCAAAACTGTGGACTGTTGTATTTTGGGACAGATTTTGGGTTGGAGCATTGTATGATAATTGTGTGTGTTTTGGGGGTATGTTGTGCAGTGTTGTGGTGATTTTTGGACCGGGCGTGGACTTCGCTTCTGGGACCAGGATTTAGCGCTCGAGGTGGGTACCGTTGTTAACCTCCTACTTGTGATAACCCACTAGGCCTATTGGAGCTATCCCTATGATACATTGCTAGTAAACCGGTGAAATCAATATAGCATGCTTAATTGAAGGAATGGACTTGTGGTTAGCACTTGCATCTCTAGAGGACTAAGTATTAATAAGATGTTAATTCTTGTAAAAGATATGATGCCTAAGCCCCTCGGGAAGAGTTTTGCTAAACTATATTATGGTGTATCTATATTGGGACCTCTCATGCATATATATAGACCGACTTGTGGCAACTTAGTAAAGTGGAAATTTATTTAAATGGCATACCTTTATTTTGTGAGAATTAGAATACTTGAAACCATGTAATTAAATAAAGGACTTTGCATGCTTGAATGGTCACTTAGTTAGGCCACCTTTTTTTGCTACACTATCATGCTGGAACTGACTTAGGAGAAACCATGCTTTTATTTCTTTCTCCAATTATCTAGACTTAGGGGATAGTGCGCTCGGGTTCGAGCAGGGGCTGGGATAGTGTAGTCGGACATTTGGGAGTTGGGACAGGAAGTCTGTGAGGGCAGGGTATTGCGGCAACCGCGGATTTTGGGCGGTTGACCGGACAGTCGTTATTGCATCAGATCGGGGGAGAGGATTTGGGCTTCTTTTAGTGGAAGGGTTTTCCACTTAGATCAGAGTCATGATCCAGTCTTGCTGATTCACGATACTTATGATACTTGTTACTGAGGCACTTTACTCGTGTGGGTCGCTCCCCTCGAGTGCCACTCCGGAGTGTGCGGTTTACAGACTTCTAGTTCTTGAGACTTCCATCCCCTATCGGTGTTATGCGTAGGCTGGCATACCCGATTTGGCAGGCATAGCAGGCAGTACCAGTGCTTACTGGTGTATCGATTGGGTCTAAATAGGAAGGCATTTATATTCTGATGCATCCATTTAGCTATACTTTTAGCTTGGCACTTTAGAGGCATTTAGTGGTAGCTTCTTCATCAGTAGTTATATTTACAGCTTACCACCTTTGTTTGATTTTTCGCCTCTGGTAGACCTAGTGCGCATGTCTGAGTTTGAGGTCTACCCACTAGGGGGGGGCTACTGTTTTATAGTAGTTCTCACCCCCCACTGTTTTTTTTTTCTCTTCCCCTTTGTTTTGCAGAGTCGTCTACGGGAGTTGCGGGACCCTCCTCAACGGACCGAGGTAAGAGGATCGCGGATTAGATAGCGGTCTACCCAGGCACCAGTTTAGCTACTTGATGTACCCCTATACACTCAGATACTCGTACTTTTCATTTCTTTTGGGTCTGGCTTCGGCCAGCTGGTTGTATTTGATTAGTGAGCTGGGAGAGACACTTGTACTTTTGAGAGTTTACTTTTGTACTTTTACTTTCCAGCTTTATCTGAGATGTATTAGTTGTAGTTTAGCTCTGTTTTATGCTCTTTTATTATATCATCTATATCTGAGCAGGTTACCAGCGCTTCGGGTACACAGGGAATTCCGTGTACACGGCGGATCTGTGGACGAGCCCGGGTTCTGGTTTACACCCGGGGCGTGACAGATTAAGTTGGTATCAGAGCTTAGGGATAGGTCAGTTGGGACTTAGGAAACCCTAGGCTTTTGGCAGACCCTAGGAAGGCAGGGCGTGAGTGACGCGACATTATGCAAAAGTCGGCAATTTAATTATGTATTTGTTTGACTCTTCCAGAGAGTGAAGAGGGATTGGCATGTCCTATTTCTGGCGAACTATTATGTTGACTGCAGACAACATAAGGTTACAGAAATAGGATGATGCCTTTGACTTTCGCTAGATTGGGTCGAGTGTGGTTTTGTTTACTGATCTGTGGTTCCTTGTGTGACAGGATGCCTCCTAGGCGGTGGATTCCTATCCGGGGTACTCCTACACCCCCGGACGAGCCGGAGCAGTCCGGGCCTTCAAAGATTAGTGAGTTGAGGGCCATGGTGGCCCCTTCAGAGATTAGCGAGTTGAGGGCCATGGTGGCCCAGCTGGCGGAGAGTCACCGCCGGCAGGAGCAGAGGATTGAGCAGCTGCTCGCTCAGGCGGGGGCCCCACCCCGTACTACTGCTGAGGCCCCCGTACCACCAGTTATACCGCCAGCTATACCGCTAGTGCCTGCGGCACCATCTTCGAGCAGCGGTGCTCAGGGAGCGATCCGGCCATTGACCCCAGCGGAGGAACAGGAGATTGCTTATAAACTCACCAAGTTCTGTCAGCGGGGACCGCCTAGATTTTCGGGGCGGAGTACTCAGCCTTGGGAGGTCGGGACTTGGCTTTCAGCAATGGAGAAGTTGTTTCGGGACTTTTTCATTGACCAGAGGTACAGGGTACACATGGCTGGACATTACTTAGATGGGGATGCAGATGCGTGGTGGCGTCGGTGTCACACCCCGGAGGTCTAAGGATAAGCGAAAAGGCGTATGTTTTTTTTTTTTTTTTTTCCTATAATTAAGTATCGACCTCGCCCCCGGTGCGTGTCAGACCGCCACATATACAAATTCACTCTTCAAGCGGACAGAGTCTCCTTTGTATATGTACGGCGTCATATTTACAACGACAACAACAACAACATTCAACATACAATCTTTAGCCACACAGTCACAGTCAACAAGTACGAGAGTGTAAAAACATTCAATCACATTAAGAGGAACCTACAAGTTTGCAAATGGTGTCCACTCGACACCCATTCCTTTAAAAACGTCTACACATTCACCGTAAGGCGGCTACATCATTTTGAAAGGATAAATCCACCGGTTTTCAAAGTAGTGCCCACACGACACTTGGTTTTGGAAAGTATTTTCGAAACCCTTTTTTTGTTCAGTATAAAACATGCCGCATATAAATCATTAAGAATCATTATAAAGATCACATCACAAAAACGGTCTCTCAGTCCAACATCCACAACATTCCACAGACAAGCAATTGAGAACTTAAACTTAGATAAAAGGAGATGAGATAACCCAAGAAAAACAACGGAATAAACCTCATACAGCTACTGTTCTTTAATCGCTGCCTCACCGTCGTCCCGACTACTACACCTAGTCACACCTGCCACGGAGTGGGTAAAGTCAGTGACAAATAAAGTAGATGTTTCAACAATTAGCAATAACTTTAAAACAAAAACAAATGCACCGGAACCTTTCGCTTTTCCCTCATGTATCGCTAAATCCCTGCCACAAAACAAGCTGGGCACCAACCCCAGAATACCGAATCAAGCTGGGCACCAACCCCAGAATACCATACTCATTTTCTTGGTGCCTCCAACCCCTCTACTGCCCAAGTAGCAGTCGCCTCCCCTTGAGGGGTCCCCATCATCACTAGTCGTGGGGTACACGGGCCAACGTGCCATCTTTCCCGAAAAATACACCATGTGTGGGGACCAAGCCGTCGGTGTGCGTGTAAGCAATATGAGTGTAAAATAATATTGCAACCTCAGCCGCGTTAGTCAGATTAGTAAAACAATCATGCGAAAGGTTGATTCAATTGAAACACCTTATCTACTTTATTAAACAGATTAATATACTTTTTACGATGACCTGGTGCACTTACTGCACTTGTTGCACTTAATACAAGGGTACCCACCTGGAATGAAGATAACTGACCGCGCCCGCGACCCTCCTAAGCAAATCAGAACTCCTCGCGGCCTACTAAAATATCCAAGAGCACAAATTAACACCTTACCCTAATCAGGTAAAATCAGTGGTCCCAACCACTGTAACAATAAACCCACAAAAACCGAAATCACTGTGCCTAGAGGACCACGACATCAATCAAAAACCTAACAAGTCAAAACCGTCAAGTAAAATCGAAAACTCAGATCAAACCGGTAACATCAAAGGCTAACAACAACCGGACCGCGACTATTTCATCGCGAACTCCATCGGAACCCAAAATCGCTAACGGAAATCCAACAAAACCCAATTCTCAACCGGTAGCCAACTCGGGACGTCAATAGTTAAACCAAGAAGACCCCGACGACAAAAATGATAAGGAAAAAGGCCCGACGGCGCGACCCCGACGATTTCGTCGAGGCGCGGAGCGTCGGCGAAACTAGCACCCGACATGGCGAAACGGTGACCAAAAAAATCCCAAGTAGCCATGCCAAGAAAACCGCGAAAATGGTGAACCCAACGGCGAAAACGGTGCTCAAAACGGTGGAAAAACGGACCAAAACGGAGCTACCAAACTTTGGGCTGACGGGTGGTGCACAGGCCGGGGCGTGGACCGGGTCTGCGTGTCGGGCAGCTACGCGGCATGCGCCGGGTGCACGCAGGAAGCGTGCACCGCGCATCCTGGGCTGGGCCGCACACGGGGGAGGCGCGCACCGGGTTCACCATTCCGGGCGCGGAGATGTGCGCCGGGTGCACGCTGGGGCGTGCACCGCGCTCAAGCGGGCCGGGCCGGTGCACGGATTCGTGCGCCGGGTCTTGTGCTTCCGATGCTGCGGGCGTGCGCCGGGTGCACGCCCGGGCCCGTGGACCGCGCTGTACGGGAATGCACAGTAAATTCCCGTTTTCGCATTTTTTCTCCGTTTTCGCTCCCGTTTCGCGGTTTCTTCTCCGTTTTCGCTCCCGTGCGACTCCGGCGACGACCCCGCGAGCATAGTAACGGCGGCGGCGGCCTCCCGTTAACCCCCCCATGCTCCAACGAAACACCCACAAAAACCCCCAAACAACCCGCGGTAAATCTAACGACTAAACCGTTGATCGACGAACAACCAAAACGTCGATCGGAATCCCGATCGAAAAGCCGATTAAAAACCACCGATTAAACCCGATCAAGAATACGGACAAAATATCGATCAATACCAAAATCAAAACCCGTGATCAATGTACCGAATAAGTTGACCATAAAAGAACACGAAAAATCCCTGATTAATTCGACAAAAGGATTAATGATCACTAACCTCTATCTATCGGGATTAAAGAACCGATCTTGTTCCTTCGCGGCGTTGGGGATCCGGATCCGCTCCCCGTAGATGATGGCGTCTCGTTCTCCGATCTCCGACACGTCAATCGGGGCGATCGGGTCCCTCCGCTTTCTCCTTCTTTCCTTCTTTTCTCCTCCGGTTAGGGTTCTCCTTTCTTTTCTCTTCTCCGAACTAGGGTTTTATTATTTTGGTCTTCGGTACGCACGAGAGGGAAGGGTTTGAGGAGCCGATATTTTAAACTAGGGTTTTTCCTTCCAGTAATCGGGGTTTAATTATTCTCTTATTATGAATTTATTTTATTTTATTTTATCCTTTAATTATACGTACGTAAAAAGAAAAAATCTCAATATTCGAATATTTATTATTTAACAATAAATATCTATACTCAAAATAATTTCAAGATTCCTCGAAAAACGTGCCAGATCTTTTGCACGGATTCCGATGCACCCCACGGTTATCGCGACCTTCTAAACCCCATTCCGGGAGATCCGTAAGTCGAATTTTAGATCCGATTGCACCGCCGTTCATCATTTTTCGAGCTCTATCACATCTAAATAATTATTAACTAATAAATAACTATTTAATTGTATGGGATAAACCTATATTTCCTCGGAAAGCGTGCTGGATATTTTGCACGGATTCCGATGCACGTTAAGTCATCGCAACCCTAAAAACCCTGTTTCGGGAGGTCCCTAAGTCGAATTTCAGATCCGATCGCACCGTCGGTCATCGTTTTTCGAGCCCTTTCACAGAAAAATACCCGTGCAGCACGACGGTCTACTTAAGAAAACTCGATAATTCAGCTTTCCTAAAATGTACTTTATTAGCATGAGGATAAAATATTACCCCAAAAGTCATGACATTACAGATGAAGATCAAGTACTTGCACTCCTCATTCCGATGCTTGTGGGCCGAGATATCCCATAATCACTCCAATGCTGTCCAAAACTCCACCCTAGAAAATGGGATCACAAGATGACACGAAAAGCTCAAGAAAACCTCGGAATGGAAAGAAACTGTAAACACGGGAATTGTAGCCCTACCTGTCGTGGAAACACCGGCACAAGAATCGCCTAAAAATTCCTTCGGGTAGCTCGGGGGAGTCCGCGCACCAAAACGCGACGGAAAGGGTCGTCGGAGAAGAAGTGTCGATGTGCGCCGTAAAATCGAAAACGTCGACGAAGCAACCTCCAAAAATCCTAGAACTTCATCAAAGAGTGGAGGGAAGAGAGATGAAGAACTTTCCTAAAGAAATCCCTCTGAGAAACAGCCCAAAAAAGAGAGAAAACGAGCTGTTAAGGCCTATTTATAGCCCAGCCCACACACAATGCGGATTCCAGATTCGGACGCCCGAATCCGGCCCAAACCCGCACAGTACGCGCCCGAATGCCTCTCGGCACACCACGTCACCCATGTCCGCACCCCGCGCGCCCGGAGCATGCGCGCCCGCCAATCGCGGCGCGCCGCGTGGCGACGCGGTCCATGGCGGGAACCGTGGGCCGCGGTTCTGTAAGACCCGCTTAGTTTTCCGAATGGGACATCCAGCGGAACCAAAACGTTGTATTTTGATTCATTTAATTTTTAATTATTTGGGGAGTGATCTGTCATGGACTGCGGGAATTTTAGTGGGTAGAGCTCGCGGAGCCGAGAACGGCGGTACGATCGGATCTGAATTCCGACCCCGGGAGCTCCCAGAATTAAATTCCGAAGTTTGGACCCTCGTCCGACGTTCCGGGATCCGTGCGATCAATCTGCACGCTTTTCCGAGCATCTATCAGCCGCCAGATTACCATTATTAGGATTCGTATAACTAGGTATTCATTAGTTTTATTTGTACGTGGGTTATAAATACCCACTCGGAATTAGGGTTTTCCACATACCCTTTTTCTTTACTCTTCTCCTCGACCGAGCGGCTAGGGTTTCCAGGGAACGAGCGAGTCTAAGAAGAGGAAGAACGGCAACCCAACCTTTTTCGCTTCCGCTCGGAATTCTCGATCCCGTACACCTCCCCTCGCGATCCAAGGTAATCATGTCGATTTATTTTTACTTTATTTATTTATTTTTGTTAGATAAACGGGTGGGCGTCGGGTCGCCGAGCCGCCACCGCGGGGTGGGGCCGGGCGACGATGACAACGGACGCCGCCACCGCCGCCGGCGCTCCCGCGCGGTGCACCGCCGCGCGGGGGCTGGCACCCGCGCGGCGTGCAGCCGCGCGGGGCCGCGCGCGGGCTGACGCCCACGCGGCATGCAGCCGCGCGGGGCCGCCCGCGGGGCGGGGGCACCCGCGTGGCGCACCGCCGCGCGGGGCCGCGCGCGGGCTGGCGCCCGCGCGGCATGCAGCCGCGCGGGGCCGCCCGCGGGCGGGGGTACCCGCGTGGCGCACCGCCGCGCGGGGCCGCGCGCGGGTTGGCGCCCGCGCAGCCGACAGCCGCGCGGGGCCGCGCGCGGGCTGGCGCCCGCGCGGCGTGTAGCCGCGCGGGGCCGCCGGTGGCAGTGGCGCCCGCGCGACGCGTCGTCGCGCGGGGCCGCCGGTGGCAGAGGCGCCCGCGCGACGCGTCGTCGCGCGGGGCCACGCGGCGTGCAGCCACGCGGGGCCGCGTTCGGGCGAGGCGCCCGCGCGGCCGTCGCCGCGCGAGGCCGAGTGACCGCGCGGCGCATCGCCGTGCGGGGCCGCCATGACACGGGCGATGCGACGCCGCGGCATGTGGTCGGGGGACCGCCGCTGATGGACCAGGGACCGCGCGGGACGGTCCGCAAATGTGCGCGCGATGCACGGGTCGGTGCCGTGCAAAGGTGGAAGCCGCACGAAGTCCGAGGGCTGCGTCAGGTCTCCCGCGGTTCTTATAATTTAAAGTCAGCTTTTAGTTTCGGTTACTTAGTCTGAGCTTTCTGTGTTCCATCAGGAGAGCGGGACGTCTTAAGCTCGACGGGCGTAAAGGACGGGACGAACCAACCTCTAGACTTTCCTTCAGGTGGGTAAAATTTCCAAAGGAGTATAGGAAAAGGTGTAAGTCATACCATATGTATGTTCGGGCAAGTACGGAGCTTAAATAACTGCGGTTTATGATACTAACCCCATTTATATACTTTATATATACTCGTGATATATTTAATCAATATGTGGCTCTTGTTGCTACACGCACACCGGCGGTTTGGCCACCGCGAGGGTGTGCTTTTCCGGAAAAGTGGTAATGGTGACCCGTGTACCCCACGCAGAGGTGGCGTTAGGAATGGGGGCCCCCGCGGGTGGGGGGTGTGAGCGGTGATGCCGGGGCGGGTGCCCGGCAGCCGAGGCAGGGGCTCGGCAGGGGACACCGGGGTAGGCGCCCGGTGTGGTGGTCGGGGAAGGTGCCCGGTTTCGTTTGATTCAGGGTAGGTCAACCATGGCGTCGACCGTACGTGCGAGTCAAAAGGGGTTGCTCCGGATGTTGTGGTTTGAGTTATTTTGCCCTTATTGCATTTTGTACTTTTTATGGTCACTGACTTCCCACTCTGTGACAGGTCCGTCAGGGGGCAAGCGTAGAGACGCTGGTGAGGCGCGCGCGCGACGTTCAGAGAACTTTGAGTAGCACAATCTTAGTGGACTCATTTCTCCCTTTTACTATATTAATTATGCTAGCTAGTTGTGGTGTGTGATACCCCTGTGGGATCGACGTGGATGTTGCCCTTATCTTTTTATGACTGTTGCATGAGCGTGGACCCTCTCTCTCTTTATTCTTGGCCGATTTAAAATAAAAGCCCAAATCGCTTGCGAAAACTGTTTTCAACAAATATGGGCGTCGGGTGGACGCCGCTTTCAAAACCCTGCGATGTTTTATCCTTTACAAACAGTTGGCCTCTTTTCAAATAGACCGGTATATGGGCGGTGTGATTCTATGATGTATGCGCCTGTGCCTTGAACTAATGTGGTTAAAGTTATACGAATTGTATTATATAATCAGGACGCCGTGCATGCGCAAAGGAGACTCCGCCCGTCAGTGGGGTGAATTTGTATATGTGGCGGGTCTGTGCGCGCACCGTGGCGGATTCTCAAATGAAAAAAAAATACACACACTATTCGGGAGCATAGGTGGCTCAAATCTTCCGCGCGTTAGAACCCCCGGGGCGTGACAGGTTCACACCGGACCCGCCGGGTCACTGCGCCCGCCAATGAGCGGGCGACACGTGGCCCGGTCGGTCCATCGTGCGCCACGCCCGGCGGGTCCGGTGTGAACCTGTCACGCCCCGGGGGTTCTAACGCGCGGAAGATTTGAGCCGTGCATGCGGTATTTCCCACATACACGAAGCGTCGGTAACCTGCTCAGATATAAGAAATAATAATAAAAGAGCATAATAATCAGAGCTAAACTAAAACTACTGTATCTCAGACAGAAGCTGGAAGTAAAAGAGTACAACAGTGAAATAAAATACAGATATCTCTCCCAGCTCACCCAAAAAGTACATAAAGCTGGCCACAAGCCAGACCCCAAAAAGAAAATAAACAAAAGCTGTCTGAGAAGACCAGGTACCCAAAATCTCCAGCTACAACCCTCAGGTGGCTCTCTACCTAGTCCGCAATCTGCTTGCCTCGATCAGTTGCTGATGGCCCAGCAACTCCCACGGAGGACTCTGCAAAACAAGAGGGAAGAAGGAAACAAGAAAAGACAATGGGGGTAAGTACTACTATAAACAGTAGTCTCCCCTAGTGGGTAAAGCCTCAGCTCAGATATGCCCACCAGGTGATCAGAGGCAAAAAGGGAAAGGAGAAGAACGGGGGGTGCAGATAAATGAAGCAACTGATAAAATGCTATCCCTAATATGCCTCTACATGACCAACCAACAAGGATGGAGAAAGTGATGCATCAGTATCAAGAAGCCTGTCAAAACGACCCAATCTGACCGCCAGTGAACACTGGCACTGCCTGCTCTGCCGCGACGGGTATGCCAGCCTACGCATAACACCGAAGCCCAAGGAGTCCCCAGGACTCAAAGTCTGTCTGCCGCGCACTCCGGAGTCGCACTCGTGGGGAGCGACCCACACGAGGAAAGTAAGTAACCACAAGTAACCAAATATAGCAGGACTGGATCAAGACTCAATGAAGTGGGAAAAACCCTCCACTAAAGAAAGCCCAATCCCCAAAACACCCAATCTGATGCAATAGTACAACCCGATCAACCACCCAAGATCCGTGGTCGCCGCAACACCCTGTCAAAAGCCCAACCTGTCCCAAATCCCCAATACCTGACTACACTGTCCAACACCCGCTCGAACCCGAGCAACTATGCCTCAAGTCTATCAATAATAGGAGAAGAAAAGAATAAATGCATGGTTTCTCCTAAGTCAAGTCCCAAAAGATAGTATAGCAGTAAAAGATGACATAATTAAGTGACCCGTTTAATCATGCATTGTCCCAATATTTTGTCCATTTTTCAAGAATAATCAGTTTAGAGAATATAGGCTAAGGTGACAGTCACATATGAACAATCATCAATTTTGCAGTCCTCAATTTCTATTCTGCCCCTAAACATGCAGTCCAGAATAATTACGCAATTGATTTAAAGTAATCATGCTACCACAAATTCCACATGGATCAATTAACAATTAATTAATTTTCCTAGAGCATGCAAGACTATCAATCAATAAATTAGCATCAACAATGTGGGGGCGTTCTGATGTTCCTAGTGGGCATATCAAAGGAGAGGAGTACAACAACCACCCACCTGAAGTGCGAACTGTCCAGATCCGTACAGATGAAAATACCCAAAATTCCAAATCCTTGCTCCCACAAATTCAGAACACCCGTAATACTTCTGGTACAATACAAAGTCCACTAAATACACTTAGGCTCCCAAATATTGCTCTTATAATCACATACAACATCTGTCTCAAAACTGTTAAATTATCACCTGCAGAAAGTGCCCAGGAAATTCCAAGAAAAATATCACGGCGATCCTCGCGTCGATAGCTTCGCAACGGTACCTTGCACGCCCAAATCTGAGTTCGGTAAGTCAAGATATAAATTCGGCAAGGGGGGTACATCATACAAAAATCTGTGCTAAAAACTGTGCACTATTCACTGAGAAAACAGTGATTTTCACCTCGAAATAATCCTTTGGAAAATCCAAGAAAAATACGAGCGCGTTCCTTGCGATTCGTAGATAAAAAAGTTGTACAAGCTCGTTTCCGTCTGACGCTCGTGCGCGAAGATACGGCCAAAATACCTCAGGGCTGTCAAGGAAATCCACACAGAAAAAGGGGTCACTGTTTGCCTCGGGATCCGTGCCAAAACCTCGAAACGGGAAAGTGCGACCAAAACGAAAGATGAAGCCCTACCTCTTAGGAGTCTATCGGCGCAAGAATCACTGAAAAAGGACCTCGGGGTAGCCCAGGGGAGCTAAAACACTGCCGCTGCGCCGAAGAAGAACACAGGAATGCAACGTCGCGCCGCGCCGTAAAATGGAGAACCTCGGGATTCGAGCCTCCTAAAATCCTGAAACTTTGCAGGTGGATCAAGAACAAAGAGAGGAAAATTTCATCTTAAGGGAGCTCGGGCAGAAGGTGTGCGGTTTGAGAGAAAAGAGCCAAAAGAGAAGGCTCGGGCAGGTATTTATAGTGCTGGAGGAACAAATGGGAAAATTCCCATTTTGTCCCAAGTTTCGGGCGCCCGAAAATTTCCGGGCGCGCACATTGCGGCCCGGCCCAAGATTTTCGGGCGCGCACAGTGCGGCCCGGCCCATGATGCGCCGTCGGACGGGATCCGCAATCCGTCCGACCCGCCTCAGAGCCTGCCACGTGTCGCCCGAACAGGCGACAGCCGTGCAAGTGTCCGCAGGGAGCGCCACGTGTCCCTGCCCGCGTCAACGCGGTAGGTGGCGCCCGCGAATCAGCGGGCGCCACGTGGCGCTGCCCACGTCGCCCCCGACCTGCCCGCATACGGCCACCTGCCCGCGGTACGGCGCCTGCCCCGCACACCTGCCCCGCGCGCTGCGTGAACCGCGCGCCCGTGGACCCGCCAACCGGGTGCCGCCACGTGGCGCGCCCCCGGTCCACGCCTCCCCGCGCGCTCCCGCAGACCGAGCGCACCTGAGCCGCCCAATCCGGCGCTGCCACGTGGACAGCCGCCGGTCCACGCGCCCCGCGGTGCACCCCGGCCCATTCCCCTGCGCTCCGTGGACCCGGCCGCGTGCGCCGGCCAATCAGGGCCTGCCACGTGGCACCCCCGCCGGTCCACGGCTCCCCCATGCACCAGAAAACCTGTAAAACTTTTGGGAGTCCGTTTTTGGGCATCCGGACTCAGAATTTAGCAAACAAAAAGCCATTTTCAAGCGTTTTTCCGCGCTGAATCCAAATCCACCCTCCGTTTGGCCTAAATCCTTTTCTAAAATTCGGCAAAAGCAACCGAAGGCCAATACAGCTAACCAAAGCTCACAGAGTCCATCTGTGGCATCCCTTTGATGCACTATGGGCCAGATACACCATCAACAGGTGTTTGCACAGTGGATTCACGGGAAAAAGCTGCATGGGGTTCAGGGGTCCTACAGGGCGGTTGACCGGATATTTACTTTTGCATCAGATTGGGGGATCGGGGTTTCATTAGTGGATGGATTTGCTCCACTTTGAGCATAATCGTGATCCAGTCCTGCTATTGAGATATTTGTGACATGATTACTTTACTCATGTGGGTAGCTCCCCTCGAGTGCCACTCCGGAGTGAGCGACTGTACTGGGTTGGTGTCGGTTAGTCTTTGAGTTCTTGATTCTCTTATTACATCGATGTTATGCGTTGGTGGCATACCCGATGTGGACGGCAGAGCAGGCAGTACCGGTTTTACCGGTCCATTTGATTGGGTTTATTTTAGCAGATACTGGTTACTGATGCATGCATACAATTGGTTATTTCGGTACTGCAGTAGAGGCATGATAGTGGTAGTTTTTCCTTATCAGCATTCTATTTTAGCTTACCACTTTACCTTTTTCCTCTGGTAGACTTAGCGGGTACGTCGGATCTTGATGATTTACCCGCTGGGGGCTACTGGTTTTATCAGTGGTTCTCATTCCCATGGTTGTTCTTCTTTGTTTTGCAGAGTCTTCTGCGAAAGCTGCTGGGCCAACGACGGCTGATCGAGGTAAGAGGATGGATCTCTAAGTAGATAGATCTCCTGTGAGGCTGAGAGTTTGGTTAGATAATTGTTGTACCCTCCACTCAGACTGTTGTATTCTCCTTTTATTTTGGATCTAGCTTCAGCCAGCTGGCTATTAAGCTGATACTTATTATGTTTACTATATGCAATCCATATATGTATTATTTTTGGATGGAAAGTATTATGCAGATTTTGCATGTGCTTCGCGCGAATTCATGCAAGGAGCAAAATTTCTGCCCACTTGGTGAATTTGTGCATGCACCCAAAAGGCTTCCACTATGGCACAAAAGACTTCCACTGTGGGCCTCAAAGGATTCTCGTCTGTGAAATATGCTTGCATCTCAAATTATGATATCAAAACCGCTCAAGGAGCAAAAATCAAACTCATTTCTTCCAATCACAGCAGAAAAATTTTTATACCAAATAAATTATCTGTAAATAACTTATTCCTACTTCCAAACGTGACTCAAGTAAATTAACAAGATAAACAGTACAAGTTGTTCATGTATCCAAACAACCCTCAGCGTTTGAAAGCTAAGTGTGATTTTTGGCTTCTTTAAAGATTTTGACATCCATAATTTTAATAGAATTGCATATTTTTACCTACAAAGTAATTTATTTTAAGCCAAAAATTGATTTGGAGGCTAAATATGGCATACCAATCTAGACATTCGGCCAACCCCTAATCTATCAAAACCTCCAACCTTCTTAAGTAAATCAATGAAATATACTAAACAAGATTCCCATGCATTCGCAGAGCCTACAAGGTGGGACAGTCAGTTTTACAAATGAAAAAATTTTCAAAAGGAATTTAGTTGCCTTGCGCAATCACCACCTTGCAAAAAATTGTTTTTTCGTGAAAAAAAAAAACCCCAATCCTTGGAGATATTAGCAGTTCATTGCTTCACGATATGTATTATAAACAAGAAAAGCAATTTTGACACACAAAATTACTCTACATGGCAAATCTGAAGTGATCCTCTATTTGGCTTTTTGATGGCTATCAAGGCAACTGGTCTTCGTCGAGCCGATCCACTTGAAGAGACCAAGAGCCAACAAAGAGAATAGAGAACAACAAAGTTTGGCTATAACCAGAGTACAATAAATAAAAAGGCAGTGTAATCAATCATATGAGACAGATCGTGTGCCAAAGACATTCCTTGTCCACCTTTCTTCAAGCGGCAGAGCTAATAAACAAGATAAACTCTATTTTCCACACAGTTTTGAGCCAATTCTTAGCAGAGATCTCAGCAAAAGTACAAATTAAAATGCTTGACGCAGTTAGTTAGATAGCCAACGAATGTCATCCTAATACAAAGCAAATTTGTACACTGAGAAATCATTTCTCAAAGCAGAAAGAATTCCAGTAGATTAAAAAGAAAAATGTCATTGGCATTACAAAGAGGGGCAATGGCCCATACAGTAACACAGAACTCAAAAGGCACAGTAGGAGTTGGCCCTTTTACTTTATTTTTAAAGCATTAAAAGACAAAGCAAACCTTGTTTTGAACTGTACCTAGTGTGTTGGTGTAGCAACCACCTGTAAGTTTGTAACAAGCAAGGAAACAAGCCATAATTTTTTATAGAGAACAATTAGCTCTACAGAAGAACCATCATGACAACAACACGTGAAGACCTCGTTCGGTATTGTTGTTGTTTTTTTATCCCAAATTATGATATCTAAATAAACAGAAAACAACAACAATACCGAACGTTTAGACACAAACTTTGCAAACTTTGCAGCATGAAATGCACAGATGGATAGTGAAAAGTCTGCAGTATAAACATCTATGGGGTTTGTTTGAGACAACAAACAAAACTCCGTAGAAATTTCTTTTTTTTTTTTGCTTGTTTGGTCTTTTGAAGAAGACGGCTTTCGGCATCTTAAGTTGTATTGCAAGCTAACCAACAATGACACATAGAGAAGCCCATCTCCTGGCACATCCAACAACTAGAATTTTTGTTTATAAAACTGAAAAGAAGGTGACGATACCAAACCACTCCAAACGTTGTGATAAAACAAAGTACAAATATTAACAGGCACCTTTGTATGTTTCATTTGCAAGGACTTTTCTAAGTGGAAAGCTATGCAATGAAGTAATGAATCAACCATTTTTTTGGAAATAAGTAAAAACATTTAGACCAGGGATTTAAGTATCCATCGGCACAGGCCGTATCCACCATGCCGTATCGTGCCAACAAAATACCGGCACGATACAGCCCCCGAGTTGATGGCACAACTCAAAACCTTTTTTAAAAAAAAATTATTAAGTAATTTTCTCAATAAAGTTCAAAATATTTGATAAAAATACATAATCAGCAATTAGAAAATTTTGTTGCTAAAGAAAATAAATATTTCATGCCATTGTGTCGGCACACATATATTTTTTGTGACCGGCACTCATCGGCACGGCCAGCACGACCCCGTACCACGACACTTAAATTCTTGATTTAGACATCAAAAGAATCGACAGCTGTATGCAGTTTCCATAATCATCATGCTCGACTTTCATGAAGGTGCTTACAAGAATTCAGCATGTATAAAGGAGAATTTTCCAATAGAAGAAAAACACAATATATTATCCAACAATACTTATCACTTGAGTAGTAGTACAAGCATATATCTAGAAGGAACATTTACATATAAACTCGAATATTAAATGCATACCTCTTCCTTTTTTCCTTTCTTTCCACCGAAAAGTTTGTACCCTCCGTATCCTAGTAAACCCCAACCACTTAAACTAGCCAGTACAAACTGCAAAAGATGAAAGAGTTTGTGGGCGTGACATCCAAAACAATTTACATCTACTAGAGATAAAACTAGAATGGGCAAAAAAACTTTTAGCAACAATAAAAGAAATTTCATCTCCAAGAGAGAGGCCAAAACCTCTCTCTCGCCCTCTCTCTCTCTCTCTCTCTCTCTCTCTCTCGATGAGTAGAGCTATTATACTCTTATGAGTACGAAAACCTTCATACTAATAAGTTGTTTGAGATGATAGAATTTTCAAATTGGCAATTCATGCCATTAAACATGATCTAGAGCATTTAAAGTACCTAGATACCAAATTTTGTATTTTTTTTATTTATAATAGTGCCTATCAAGCAGGTATAAAATAAACAGTCAAAATCAAAGGATCTTCTAACAATAGAGGATCGGATTCTTCAATTCAAAATTTGGGTTACTTATCTTTATCTAAATAGTTAATAAAATTTTCTATAAAATTGGCATGTTGAATTTGGCATATAAATAAATCATGTCAAAATAAACGGTGGTGGAAATTGAACAATCTTTAAAATTTGAGGATAGAACTATTGAATTCAGGATCAAGAATGATGGTCTTGATTTAAATAGTTTAAAGTATTTTCTATCAAAATTTGAATAAATTTAGATTCTTCTACACTGTTAAACTACAAACTCGACATAGTAGCCATTGAAAATTAACAATTTTGAAATGGTTTGATCATAAAGTAAACTATGTCGAAAAATAATTAAAAAAAAAAATTCTAAAAACTTAAAATATCTTAGATCAGTTTTAATGGTGTGGAACGTTGATTTGAACACCATAAGATCGAAAACAAGACTATAGTACCGGAGCTCCGATACTATAGATTGTATAGGATCCTAGCTCTATATATATATATATATATATATATATATATATATATATAGAGAGAGAGAGAGAGAGAGAGAGAGAGAGAGAGAAAGAGAAAGAGAAAGAGCCTGGCAACTATACTATTAATAGCACCAATTGGCATGTTGAATTTGGCATATAAGTAAATCATGTCAAAATAAACGGTGGTGGAAATTGAACAATCTTTAAAATTTGAGGATAGAACTATTGAATTCAGGATCAAGAATGATGGTCTTGATTTAAATAGTTTAAAGTATTTTCTATCAAAATTTGAATAAATTTAGATTCTTCTACACTGTTAAACTACAAACTCGACATAGTAGCCATTGAAAATTAACAATTTTGAAATGGTTTGATCATAAAGTAAACTATGTCGAAAAAATATTAAAAAAAAAATTCTAAAAACTTAAAATATCTTAGATCAGTTTTAATGGTGTGAAACGTTGATTTGAACACCATAAGATCGAAAACAAGACTATAGTACCGGAGCTCCGATACTATAGATTGTATAGGATCCTAGCTCTATATATATATATATATATATATATATATAGAGAGAGAGAGAGAGAGAGAGAGAGAGAGAGAGAGAGAAAGAGAAAGAGAAACAGCCTGGCAACTATACTATTAATAGCACCAAGCACTTTGTGCTATCAAATTTTTTGCGTTTAGATCTACCCCTTTGACCATTTCCACCCTTTAGATCATGCTATTCTATCGATAGCACCAAGTCACAGGTGCTATTAGGTTTTCAGCCCTTGGATTAAGGGATGTGCGGTTAGAATGATAGTAGTCCCCTAGGATTTAGTAAGTGGTTGGTGGAATAGCATGATCAAAGGGGTGGAAATGGTCAAAAAAGTAAATCTAACAGTGGAAAACTTGGTAACACTAAGTGCTTGGTGCTACCGATCTCTCTCTCTCTATATATATATATAGAGTCCGACTGGAATGCTATCGATAGCACCAAGCAATTCATGCTACCAAATTTTTTACCGTTAAATCTTTCTCTTTGATCATTTCCACCCTTGGATTATACTATTCAACCAACCACCCACTAAACTCTAGGGGACCATTATCATCCTAACCGCACATCCCTTAATCTAAGGGCTAAAAACTTGATAGCACCAACGACTTGGTGCTATCGATAGCATTCCAGTCTAGTTCTATATATATATATATATATATATATATATAGAGAGAGAGAGAGAGAGAGAGAGAGAGAATTGAGCTCCTATGCTTTTAAAAGTACCAAGTCATTGGTGCTTGTAGGTTTTAACCCTTGGATGAAAGGATGTGCGGTTAGGATAATAGTGGGCCCCTTGAGTTTAGTAGGTGGTTGGTGAAATAGCATGATCTAAGAAGTGAAATTAGTCAAAAGGGTAGATCTAACGGTAGAAAACTTACAAGCATCAATTGCTTGGTACTTTTAAAAGCATAGTAGCCGAACTCATATATATATATATATATATATATATATATATATATATATATATATATATATAGAACGAGTCTACTATAATATCAATAATACCAAGCACTCAATAGTAGCCGAACTCAAAAGTACCAAGCAATTTTCAATTGCTTGGTACTTTTAAAAGCATAGTAGCCGAACTCATATATATATATATATATATATATATATATATATATATAGAGAGAGAGAGAGAGAGAGAGAGAGAGAAAGAGAGAGAGAACGAGTCTACTATAATAGCAATAATACCAAGCACTTGGTACTATTGAGTTTCCGAATTTTGGATGAAGGGATGTGCGGTTAGGATGATAGTGGTACCCTAGGGTTTAGTGGGTGGTTGGTGAAATAGTATAAACCCTAGGATACCACAATCATCCTGACCGTACATCCCTTCATCCAAGGGCCAAAAACTCAATAGTACCAAATACTTGATAGTATTGACAGTATAGTAGCCGGACTCTCTCTCTCTCTCTCTCTCTCTCTCTCTCTCTCTCTCTCTCTCTCTCTCTCTCTCTCTCTATATATATATATATTGGTGGCCCTTCGCCTCCCTTGCATTTACTCCTTTTTTTTTTTTAGTGTCCCTTCGCCTACCGTGCCAAATTAATGTGTTCACCTAACTTTAATTATAATCACCATAAATCCTCTTAATTCTAATCCAAATCCCTCTCTCCCAGGCAATCACCCCATCTCCTTCTTCGCTTCTCTAATTTTATTGTCTCTTCGCCTACCGTTCCAACTAATGCGTCCACCCACCTTCAATTATTGTCACGCCCCGAGTTTAAAAAAAATCCAGTGTAAATTTTTTTTTTTTTTTTTTTTTTTTTTTTTGAAATCAGAGTTTGAAACCAGTCAGGGCGCAACAGACCGCCACATATATAGAAGAGTCTCAATCCCACAGGGGATTGAGCCTTTTCTATATATGCACGGCTAGCTTGGCAATCAAATCAAAGTACTAACTACGTACACTTATTACAATATTACAACTAAATTACAGTTACACATTTACAACCGTTTCAAATACATTACATTTTCTTTTCTCTTTAACAAGTAATCACTTGGGCTAACGGCTGTCCAGGGTCAAGCTCTATCTCGTGATCTCACCAACTCGTCCCGACATCTCAACACCCGCTTGACCTGAAAAACAGTCATCCGAGGGTGTGAGACACACCGGAGTGTATCCCAGTGGGCACGACGAGCCGAGAAATAGCAGATCGTACCTACTGGTATACAATGCTAGAGGATAGTAATATTCAGGGGTAAGAATAACAGGTATATATTCATGAAGATCAGCAAATATGTATAATCACAGTTAGGATAAGCAACTCTAACTCATGAAACTATAATCGAAGGCATCATATAAAATCAGGAAATCATCAACATATATAGGTGGATAATAGCAATCAAGTCCAGGAATCAATAGATAGTGAGGTAAACATATCAATCAGCAACTCATACATCGATAGATGAAATACTAAAATCAACCCAATCTCACCACCATATTGGTCATTAAGACCTCAGGAAAAACTCGCCAAACCTGGCATCAAATAGAAGCATGCTGATATAGATTATGATCAAAACTGAACAAACAATGGGTAATCATAAGAGTATGATGTAAAGCAGATTTAACCAGCAATTTATGCATCAATGGAAGAACAATCAAGTACCCAATCAAAAGCCACCATATTGGTCACTAGGACCTCAGGAAAAACTCGCCGAACCTGGCACCAACCTGGCTGACATACTCCGGCACCCTCGGGCACTAACCTGGGAGTCAACACTCCGGCACCCTTGGGCACTAACCTAGGAGTCACGGGTAGCTTCTGCTAACCACTTTACCGGTAAAGAACATCTACACGGGTAGCTACTCCGCTGATGTTCGTGAAGTACAGCAGTGCGGGCGATAAATCATGCGAATGCTCAAGCTCACGGTCCACTGACCGGGTAATCGGCAACAAGCCGGGAAAATCCCACTGGGATGCAAGTACATAATCAACTGAACCTCAATTCTCATGCAGGAATAATCAGCCACAAATCACTAAATCTCAACTCAAATGCAAGATCAAGGCCAGTCTCAACTTGGCATAAGATCAACAGCAAATCTCAACTCAATCGCACAAACCAACCAAATGATACAAAACTTACACATATTTTTAAGAAAACTGTTTTGAAAAGTCCAAACCCCGAAGAGCATTGCCCTCGTCCTATCAAACAAGAACAGACTCAGGCGACACTACGAAGCTTGGGTTTTAGGTCCAAACCTCGCAGAGCAGTGCCTTTGTCCTATCAAACAAGAACAGACTCCGGCGACCCTACGAAGCTCGGTAAAACATCAGTTAAGTAAATCTATGTGCTCAGCAGTGTATCATTTGATCAGTAGGACAAACAGGCTCACCAATCAAACATGGAAATGTCCAAGTTAAAATATATATGCTAGAGGTACTATGAATAATCATGTAAGGCAGAATAGAACTGATAACAAGCATAGATCAGGCAGATAGCAGGTATCAAAGAAAGGTAGGCTCAAAGAAATCAAGTTAAGTTACCAAAAACAGGGGTCCAACCAGTATCGCACCCCAGAGGGCCGAACTGATAAAACCCGGACCGAAGATAACCCACCTGTCAAAACGCAGGCGAATAGACCGGATCTGCAACTAACTCGAAGATCTACTGGAACACCTGAGTCAGATATATATATATATATATATATATATATATATATATATATATATATATATATATATATATTGTTCAGAATTTATTTAACCCCTTTAACTTAACCTTTTCTAGTTTCTTACTTAGAAATCCATGTCAGACATCAACACTTAGACCCACATAATCTTTTGTTTATTCTTTGGTAAAATTACCAAATTGCCCCTCCTGGGAAATTCCCTTTTGGACTTCCGGGAGACTCGGGCTGTCTAACTTGGTCGCTGGCTCAACCAGATTCTACTGGGAACTCAACAGTCGACCTGGTGAAACCGCCGCAATTCCTCGAATTGCGCGATTGTTACCCGGATACCGTTAAATCGACGATTTTGCCGATTTTCGGATCGTTATCCGATTTCTGCTCAACGAGAGCCGTTGGATTCCTAACGAAAAGCTTAGGAATCAATTTAACAGTTTACTAACCAGTATATGATGTGATTTTTGCATCTAGACCCCTAGGGTTTTCAAATTTACACTTTTAGTGCCAATTTGGGCACTGTTTTTGCTCGTTCTTTCAACTGGAAATTCATTTTGACATTCCGTCACTTCCAGCAGGTCGCTTATGTCTTGCTGAACACCGTGCTCACCCATTTGTGGCAGCACGGGTCCCAAGGCAAATTTTGGCCCAAAAACTATGCTCTTTTGAGCCAAAATGCAAATTTATTTCTTCGGGACTTCAAACAGTAATTCTAACGCGAGCATCGCATCCAGTGACCCCAAATTAGCCTAGGGCACACTATCGCGGCTTCGCAAACAGCCTAAAACAAGGTTTTGTTCAACATTACACTTTTAGGTGAATTTAGCTATAACTTTTATTCCAAACTTCCAACAGCAAAAGTTTATATATCAAACTTGTTCTAAGTACTGATGGGATACCAGGGCTTGCACTAGTTGCAGCCCAGGTGTGCTGGTTCAAGCAGAACCCATTCCATGTTCACTTAAAGGTTCACAATGCTCCAAATGTTAATCCACACAGAATCTGTTTGATCTGAAGTGAGCACAGAGCTCAGGGGACCATTTGGAACAACTTTCATGTTTATAGTTTTGTCAAATTCTGGTTAAAAACTCATTGTGGCATTTTTACAAACACTAGGTGTGCACCATTTCTCAAACAACACACAAGCAAGAAGGTAAGCAATTTCTTCATCTACACAGCACCTGGGGCCAAACTTCTTGGAGCAAAAGTTTCTACTAAATATTCTAAGCCATCCCTCCCAACCTGGAGCAGGCAATGAGCCCTCGGATGGCCGGAGCTCCGGAAGAAGAAAAAGGTTCACGCATTGAAATTCGTGATTACGCAACAAGAGGTTCTGGGTCCAAACCAAATTCACAGAACCTCCCCAAAACTCAAAGTGAAGCTTTCTGGACCCGTGCCCGGCGTCGGGGTGCGGCGGCGGCGCGACGGGAGTGAGCTCGGTTTGGAGCTCCTCCACCTCTAATGGTGAAATTCAACCGAGCCATTATGAAGCTCTATAACATGGATGGAAGTGATCCATAAGCCCATACAAAGCTTCCCGACCACCCCTCCCCGGCCGGAGGTGGCCGGAGCGCCGGCGGCCGAGCTTGAAGGCATTTTCGGGTCATCCATGGTGCCGTGGGTTTCGGGCTGCATGGTTGCCATGCAACAGCATGGGTGGGGTCCTCTCGGTCCCAGCAACCTTGCTGGGTAGGTGGCCGGCGTCGGAGAAGGCCGCCGGCGCCGGAGCAAGGAGTTCGGCCAACCATGCAAAAACCCGAAACCTAGGGCATCGAGTTTCTCCATTAATACTCAACAATACTCCACCAAACCTTGTAGATTTCTTTCATGTATTCTACAGTCCACACCCTCAAATTTTGGGCTTTGTTGGTTGATTATTTAAAACACAAGGCCGCGGCGGAGCAATTATTAGGGTTCCGGCCAACCCATGCCCCCGCCGGCCATGCACTGTGCATGGGGCTCGGGGCTTGGCCTGGAGCATCCTAAGGACACTTAGAACCTACTGCTAGGGGTCCCGGGTTCTAACAACCCACGGTTTGGAATCCTCACCTTAGCCGAGTTCGGGGAAGATAGGATGAAGCCGGATCTCTCTTCCTCTTCTTCGCGCGGCCACGGCAAGACTCCAGCAAGGTCCAGAGGCCTCAAGGAACTCCTCAGACACTCCCAACTCCAACTTGGAAGAAGTTGGTTCTACTTCCCTTCTTTCTCTCTCTCTCGAATTATCTCTCTAAGGGTTGTGTTCTCTTGGCTTCTCTACACTCGGGCTTGGTTTTGAAGATGGCAGGGAAACTAAATGATGCTTGAGTCCCAACATGACTCCTCGTATATGGGTTCAAGGAGTCCAAGAGACAAAGTTGAATTTAATGAAAGATTCTTTGGAAAAAAAAACTTGAAGGTGGGTTCACACCAAACCCTTAGCTTCCGAGCCTCTACTATAGGTTACAAATGCACCTAGGACCCTATAGATTAAGTCCCATACACTACGGTACATAAAATATTAGGTTCCATATAGAAAAGATTATATTTTGGTCATTTTTCACGCATTTCGAGACAATCCGCTCGTCGTTTTGCGAAACGGACTTCGCCACGACGTCCGGCTCGTCGAGACCTGTCAGGTAGCGTGTTTGTTTGGTTTGTTCGACGCTCGGATTAAAAGTTGTTCCATAAAGTTCGTCGAATTATCGCGCGTGGCACGCACTTCGATGCACCCGGATCGCCGAACGCGAAAACCGTCAGTGCCATTGCGCTCAGAACGTCGAAATTAGCTAGGGTCCATTACTAATACCCCTATGTTAAAATTCTGGATAGTAGTTTGGCCATTAGTGATCGTGAGGGGATTAAAATCGAGGGTTACTATTCACTTAAGTTGTGGGGCCCACCCGCTTCTTTTCTGATTTCTGGAAGATCCGACCGTCGGATCGAAAACATATGAATATGAAACTTTTATGTTTCGACGAGACGATCGCAATGGTGATCTCGGATTTTCCAGATCAGACCCCGAACAAAAGTCGACATTCCTGGGCCTACTATTGACCCACTATTTCTCCACTTTTGCCAAAATTAACAATTTTAAAAATATTTAAAAGCAAACAGAGGTTTATAATTCTGGATTACTACAATTATAATCACCATAAATCCTCTGAACTCTAACCTAAACTCCTATTGTCCCAAACAATCACCACCTTATCTCTTCCTCCGCTTCCCCTTCCTCCTACATAGGCTCCGAAGCCGAGATCGACCGCGTGCTTTGGACGGAGGAGGAGATTGTGCATCACGTCACCGAGCTTGGCGCTGCCATCTCCACTGACTTCATCAGGGGCGCTGCCCTCTAGGGAAAGAGATTAGGGCTAAAAGGAAATGTGAAACCAAAGCATGGTAACCCTTATCCTTGGGGTTTTTTTTTTCTTTATTTCGTTCCTGTGTTCTTCATATTTTGGTTAGATCTGAGATTAGGAAAATTTGGTTTCTAAAAATTTTTCTACCAAAAAAATATAAGAGTTGATATTTTATTGATTTAAATAACAAGTTGAAGATCTCAATTTGTGCAGAGGAAAATTGCAGATCTAGAATAAATATGAGAGAAAGTCCTCGTACTTTTCCAAGGAACTAATTTAATGTGAGATTCCTGAATGTTCTTTTTTTCTTGAGTCCACATATGCCGTTGCATTTCAAGATTTGGGTTTATCGAGATATCTTATATTCTGTTTGTATGGTGCCCATAAAAACTAATCAAATTTTAGTGCATCTTT
>CM054930.1:20886538-20944797 GCA_029168755.2 Tillandsia fasciculata
CTTCGGCTGACCCGTCCTTCCGTCAGCTGGTGTCTTCGTCCGATGGTGTATGCCTCGTACGGTGTTGTTGCATACCTAAAACTGATCTGGACCAGGACGTGAGTCTTTTCTTCTTCGGCTCGATTAACCGAAAGTTGATTCCGACTCCGCCTGCTTCGCTGTCTAAATGGGAAAGTCGGATATCTTCCTTCAAACCCGCAGTTGACTCTAAATGATGCGATTATCTTTGCATCGGCTGCTTCTCCCATCGGCTGATACCTCCAACCGGTGGCACATCGCGTGCTACTTGCCTCTATCCTCGGGGCTAGTCTCAATCGAACCGCGAGTCCCTCTTTGTTGGCTCAAACCTCTATCGGCTGATGTCTTTCAACCGATGGTTGACGCCACGTGTCACTCCTTTCTGTGGAAGAAAATTCTGGTCTCAACACTTAGTGATCGAAAGGGTTCAAAATTAATAAATTTTAATCGTTGATGTGTGCCGTTTACATGTTTAATGGTGAAAAAGTATTTAAATCAAATAAAATTTTGATAAAAAATTCTTTATACTATCTACAACAAGATTAATATCTCTGATGAAAATTTTAGTGCTAAATCATAACTTTTTGTAAGATTTTTATTCTTAGCCGTCCATCTTTAGTTCTTTCAATCACTAGGTAAATAATAACCAAAAATCAGAATTATTTTCTACATACTTCAAATATGCTAAATCAAGTCTAACGTAACCGATCTTCAATTTGGAAGTTCCATCATCGAAAATGGCTTAGGAGCACGAAGGCCTCCGTGCTCCAAATAGCACACTAGTCGTACTATATATATATATATATATATATATATATATATATAGAGAGAGAGAGAGAGAGAGAGAGAGAGAGAGAGTCACGCCCCGAGACAGCCATTTTGGTCAGTTCGAGCACGCGCACAAACCCGCCGAACAGGCAGAACCTCCTTTACCCGAACGAAACGGTGACAATTGTCCAATATGTAAAATTTTGCACGAAATGGCTATACAAGCATCAGAGTGAAACTGTAATGTCTAAAACATATACTGACTTTAAACTTAAAGTTTACATTCATTTTCCACAACATTACAAATATTACAACTCCGGTTTTTTTTCTTTAATTTTACAACTGGATACTTGCTAGACCTCTCACTTGGTCTATCTATCTCGTGACACCTTTGTCGTGACCTCGCTCGTCACTAGCGGTACCTAGATCTGAAAAAAGGTAACCACAACGAAGGTGAGAACTACAAATAAGTTCCCGGGAGGTGCAACTACCGAACGTGGCGCTTTGCACTCACTCGGTCTAAAGAAGGCAACTGTAATTAATTTGCTAAATAAATATTTCTACTAAAAAAATGCATAAATTGTAAATACAGTTACATTGCCTCAATTTAAACAATATGCTATTAGATCATTGTCTATTTGTTGCCCAATTTGTCACTATGCAATGTGTCATAGTCTTGCCACTAAATTCATCTTAACCTTTACTTAGCCATTTACTACTATGTTATGTGTCATAGTTTCCACTAGGTTCATTTTAACCTTTCTGTTTCTATTTGCCATGACCTCTACTTAACCCACTAGCTAGTTAGGTCCCATTTACTCACCTACCAATCATGCACATACTCTTTATGCCACATGTCCCGAACCATCCAACGATCGGTTTTATATCTCAATACCTCATGGACCCCCAGATAGTCAGGCTACTCTCCAATCGATGGACCCACGGCGTCGAGGGTAATCGGCATCGCCGCGCCCGCTAATCACTTGTAGTCAAGGGGGATCGGCATCTCCAAGGACTACACAGTCACTTGGTGTCAAGGGGGATCAACATCACCAAACACTATATAGGGAATCGAGGGTGATCGACATCTCCCCTGGGAGTCGAGGGTGATCGACATCTCTCGCCATTGTACTGGGAGTCAAGGGTGATCGAGATCTCCCGCTAGGCCATTCCGAAATGTCACAACTTTGGTCACTGTCTCTCCCTAGGTTCCACAACTCTAGGACTATAACATATGTCCCATGGATTCTCTTAGTTTCATTCACTTTATAATCTTTTCGGAAGTACCTCGTCCGATGGGCACTACCCTAGGAGCCGGCATATGTACGCACTCCTAATTGACGAGTCTCAAATCCGAAAGGAACATTTTACATTTTCTTTCACCTTTACCCTAAGTTCTAGACTCTAGGGTTTCATGCTCAACACGATCACATTACCCTCTAGCTTAAGTTTAGACGAGAGTTATATGCCACTAGGTTTTACCTTAGGTTCCAACCTAGATGAATGCCACACTTGCTTGCCGCCTTTTTAGGTTCACTTGTTTACACGCTTACACGTGCCACTTCTACTTGTTCTCTAGTTTATATTAGATCTAGAGTTCACATGCCACTTTATCTCCCTTAAGTTTTGACCTAAGTTTCAATGCCATTCGATTAATCTATCTTTTAGGTTCTCATTTAGACTTTTAGTCTTACACGTGAATTAGGTTTTGACCTAAGTTTAGATGCCACTCAATTGACCTATACTCGCCCACAATAGACGCATAGTCTTGCATGTTTTCTCCTTAGGTTTGGACCAAAGTTTAGATGCCACTCTTTTATTTAGCCTATATAAGGTTCACAAGGTCGCACGCCCACGCGTGCACCTTCACTTCTTTTCTAGTTCACAATGACCCTAAAATTTTCAAGTCTCTATCAACCACCTTAGGTTTATACCTAAGTTCAAGTGCCACCCATTAACCCATTTTTCAAGTTTACATTAGAGTTGTAGTCTTACAAGCATGCCACTAGCTTTTCACTTTACTTGTAAGGGCTATACCCTATATTCACTTAGGTCCAATGCTCATGAACCATTTCAATTTATTAGATCTCCTAACATATAACTAAATCCTCTTTAGTTTACATCTTGCTATTATACATATATATATGCATGAATCAAAGAGACTTTAGACAAAGGGGAGATCAAACTATTTCGGTGGTATTCCCTTTCTCTATTCACTCCTAATTGCTTGTAGTCACTTGCAATTAGGCTCCCGACACCGTCTCAGCACTAACGAACGAGGTTCTTCACTTTCGGTGCGATTTTCCTCAATTGACCACCAAGACCTCGTCGATTCTCCTATCAAAGTTGTTAGGCGCACTTCTCTAGCCTTCCATTAGAGAATTATACCATCAATTAGATTTTAAAAACCTAGGAATTCAAAAACTCTCTTTCTAACCCTAGATTTCAATTTCCTCTAGAACACCTCAAAATCGTGGGTGTTTCTTTCCTAAATCTAGGTTAGAAGAGTCTAGGGAAGTCAAGGATTTCAATTTTAAAAGAAAGGAGTTGATCCTAACCCTAGACCAAAAACTCATACCTTTGCCCTAAGCCTTCTTGGTCTTCTTCTTGCTCCAAGAAGCTCAGGTCAAGCTCCCAAGTCTTTCCCCAAGTGATTCTCCACCAAATTTTCGAGTTTTTGGAGAGATTTTTGAGAGGGAAGGAAAGAGGAAAGTGTGGGAGAAGAGAGCTCTTTCTCTCTTTCTTTCACTATGTGTGTATGCAAGAGAAAGGGCCAAGTTCCTATTATAAAAGCCCTCTCTCAGAAATTACGAAACTGCCATTTTACTGGGCCCATGGGGCATGGGGTACCGGTACTCCCCTTTCAGGTACCGGTACACGAAGCCCTAGTACTGGTACGTCACCTCAGACTCCGCAAAACCCAAGAGCTTGCTCCTACTCTGTTCTATGGGGTACCGATACGCGACATAGGGTACCAGTAAGCCATACAAAAATTCTGCAGTTTGCATATTTCCACCTTTCGAGACCGTTTTCAAAGTAACTTTATACCGAATTCGCTCGGAACTTCATCCAAATCACAGGGATGGTCTCCTAATTTGCTTTTCTCCAAAATTCCACAATTTGTGGAGGTTCCGGTTCACTACAGAGAGAGAGAGAGAGAGAGAGAGAGAGAGATAGAGAGAGAGAGAGAGAAAGAGAGTTAGGCTACTATGCTTTCAAAAGTACGGAAGCCTCCGCGCTAGTAAGTTGTTTTCAATAATAGGGCATCTGATTTGGCGATCGGCTCCATTAGACTTGATCTACAATGTTTGCAATATGAAGAAACCAAATTTTATAATTTTTTGACATCGCTTGCCTATTGAACAAATAGTCTCAAAATAAACGGCTGAAAATAAAAATTTCATAAAAAATAATGATAAAAGACAAATTTTAAATCTTAAGTATTGATCTTCCTATTGATGGTAAGAAGAAAATTTTATTAAAATTTCACTTAATTTGGATTGTTCTACACTGTTGAACTTACAAACGTACCACATCGGCTATTAAAATAGTCTTTTTGAGACTTTTTGATCACTCGGTAAATCATGTCGAAAAATTATAAATTTTGGTTTCTAAATAGTTTTAATAACGAACATCATGCCTAACAAAGTCGATCATCGAATTGAATGTCCCATCATCAAAAATAACTTACAAGTAAGGAGGCCTTTGTGCTTTTGAAAGCCCAAGAAACATACTCTACATTATATATATATAGTAGAGGAGGATCCAAGCCAGTGGGTTTAGAGAGAGAGAGAGGGGGGAGGGGGGGCAATCTGCCAGAGAAAGAATACATGGAGATAGAGAGAGGGTCTGTCAAGAAAAAAAAAAGAGAGAGAGGTTGTGAGTCACGTGAACGTGCAAGAGAGTAGCGTCCTCTCCGTTATTTAGGTTCACTGATGATGCACGAATCTCGAGATAACTCAGATCCTATGGTTATAAAATTGCAAGCACAAGAGTTCTGGTGATGATTTGGCTTATTTTCCTTATTAATTATTTGTCTAGTCAACTATGGAAAGTAAGTCAATGTTAGAGTATGGTAGCTCCATACCATGTGATGCCTCTTCATGAATAAGATGTCTCTCTCTCCTCTAGGAGGGAAGGTCCTCTTCAACAAAACTCCCGTCTAATCTTTAAATAAACTATTCGAGTAATAAGTCAATCTCTTCATGCATGGAAACTAAGGTGGTCTTATCTATAGCAACATCCTAATAGATTCCTTATATGTACAAATCTAGAAGATAGAAAGATAAGATTAGACTAAGACAAGATCTAAGAAAGAAAGGTAATTGGTCCATTGGTTTACTCTATATCGGTAGTAGTCATATTTGCAGAGTGAGAAATCGGAACCCCCTAAGACTGCCTAGATGATTTATCTACCTACTAGGCAAACTATCATATAAGCACCTTGCAGAGTAACGCAATTCTAGTTAAGAGTTTTTCCACATCAAATCACCCGCATTAAGACATATCTAGAGAGTCTAATGCCGCATATGGCGCATCTTTGACCTTCAAACCATTGTAGTTGTCGACAATGATGACAACATCACACTTGTGATTAACAAGTGACTCTCATCGGGGATGTAACATAGCCCTCACTAAAGCCTTGCCTTCATCTAGGTATTTGTGAGTTTCCAACAGTTGATATTACGGCTAACTATGACCTTTTTCCATCATTTCATGATTGCCTTTGGAATTTTTAACGAAAAACTCTATTTTGGACAAGTATCCAGCGACGATTAATTTTCATCTAATAATAACCGATAGCTTCAGTTGAGCTTGGATGATCTTAGAAGAACCACAAGGTTGGTTGCTTCCACTTTTTTGTGCAATAAATCGACAGTGAGTCCACTTGTGCAATCTTCAAGAAGAAAGCCTACGTGATGCCATCAAGATTTCTAATCATTGAGGGTGCACACAAATCTCAAGGCTGATCAACACACGAAAAGTGGAAGCATTGGCTACCTGGTGTTTTGAAAGTATTCTAGCTCAACTTGCATTATCCTTGTATCAAAAAAAGGAAAAAAAAAATTTCCCGAGTATAGAAATTTTGTTATCCTAAAATATTTCCAAATAATAGAAATTAGTAATTTTTTCTAATGGCCTTAGTAATTGGCCCCAAACAGCATGAACCTAGGAAAACCCTCCGAAATGTGGAAATTTTATTATACCAAAATATTTCCACATACCAGAAATTGGTAACTTTTTATAATAGCCTTAATAATTACCCCAAACAGCATGATATCGCATAACGATTTATCAAAATCTTTTAAACAACAATACTATTATGTTAAATATATGATAGAATAGATACATACATACAAGCATATAAATAGAGAAACAAAAAGGATACAGGAGACAGAGAAAAGAGAGATTTTGAAACTTCACGATTATAGTTTGAGGACAAAATTGGCATCTTAAAATGAGTTCATTTCCAACCGTCAAATAATTCAGCACGAACTCACTCTCTCTGACTCTGATGGCTACATCTTCTGATTATGTTCCAGATTCTAATTCCGTTGCAAACAAAACATGCCTTAAATTGTTGTTAAAATATTTACTAGCCATTAGAAAATAACTAACATAGAATACTACATGGTCAAATCTTTATTGAGGGATTTTGAACCATCTCAGATCCTCTGAACACAATCCTTGGACATTTATAAACCAAATTTAACATAAACAAAATAAATGAATTTAATATCTTACTAAACTCACAAGTAATAATTACGTCATAAAACTGCAATACATGTAAATACTTTCATAATCGAATTGAGCTCCTATGCTTTTAAAAGTACCAAGTCATTGGTGTTTATAGGTTTTTAGCCCTTGCATGAAAAGATGTGCGGTTAAGATGATAGTGGGCCCTTTGGATTAAGTGAGTGATTGATAGAATAGAATGATCTAAGGGATGAAATTAGTCAAAGGGGTAGATCTAACAGTAGAAAACTTACAAGTACCAATTGCTTGATGCTTGTACAAGCATAGTAGCCGAACTCTTCATAATCTAAATCAGAATGCATATAGGCAACCATGAACTACTTTGCTATAAGCTGAAGCAATGACAACACTTTAACCGAGTTTTAACTAAACAGAGAAGACTCGGTAATCTAAAATGGAGATTGGACAAGTCCATCTTTTAAGTTACTAACAGTTATACAACAAAATAACAGTAGGACCACTATTTGTCTAGACAATAATTTAAGATAATTTTGGAAAAGTCAAAATTCACAAAATTTATCAGTTGTATGTAAGATATATGAGTCCCTGAAACATTATGTTCTCCAAATTACCAGCATGAAAGAACTTACATGCTCTTCTTTCCATTTAGATGGGTTTAGCGGATCTTCCCAAATATTCACCTTCAGGGTTCCATGATGATCTACAAATGAGAATAAATATCATTCATAAGTCTGCCAGAAAGAAACTTTGCTGGTACATAAAGATATCTAAGATTTAGTAGGAAGGCAACATAATAAGTGTGGATAGATCCATCTTGAAATTAGAATATGTTATAAAAATTTCTCACCCTGTAAAAGGCACACAAATTATTACTAGTAGGTGATGATTGCAAGTACATAAGAAAACGTAAAGATGTATTTCACAAACAAAAGGACGGCAAACAATGATATAAACAAAAGCATTATAAAATAAAAAATAACGACTGCATGATCATTTCCCTGTTCCTTGTTTGAAATTCTTGACTAAATTGTTGCTAAGAATCAAGTTCCAGATAAATGGTGAACAAGAAAACACAGAATAACAACCCAATATGGGAGAGGAAACCTAGTAGCTATAACATAACACAGCATAGACAAGGCACAACACATTGGAATTATTAAAAGAAAAGGAAAAAATCTTGTCTAATTAAGGTATTTAAACAAAAGAACGAGCAAACGTGATTTTGTATATATTAAGCACTATAATTTTACAAGATACACAGCCCCAATAAACCAATAGCTCTTTCGCACCACAACTTCCTCTAGAGTTACTTACCATAAACCAATTTTAAGTAAAGCAAAAAACCATGGTGGCAGATTAACACCAATGAGTTGACCACAAAGAAAACAGGATTCAACACTTTAAAAAGTAGATGAACTAATAAATGAGATGTTGTGTAGCTCACTTAAGAGGTGGGGGAATGTAACACCTCCAGAATTTGGAATAGTCCTTTATGTAAGGGCTAAACCTCTTATAGGACTATTCCAAATTCTGGAGGTGTTACATTCCCCCACCCATTAAGCCCTAACGCCCTCGTCAGGCTTAAGCACACTCGCAAGCACTTGGCTCTGATACCAACTATGACGCCCCGCTTCCTAGGGGGGTCAACTATTTTATAACTATTTTAGCTCTAACATACTTAACCTTCTTAATCTCTTGGGTCCACCACCCAAAATACTATAACAGGGTTAATAGGTTTAGCTCTATTATATCTTATATATATGACTATTCCAAATCATAAGGGGTGTCATAGCTGATATCAAAGCTAATCACCAGCCGGAAGTGTAAGATGAGTCTCCGCTTAACCAGGGTCATACAGGCGATCAAGACCGTGGCTTCTTGGCTGACAACTATTGTGGGTGTAATATGGCTCCCCACAAGGTTGGCTAAGGCTAGCAAGACGAGTGTCACATTGCCCTGTACTTGTGAGTGTACTTGAGCCTACCGAAAGCATCATAGCTTAAAGGGGAGGAGAATGTGACACCCCCATGACTTGGAATAGTCCTATATATAAGATATAATAAAGCTAAACCTCTTAACTCGGCTGTAGCATTTTGGACAATAGTTAGGCCCAAGAGTTTAAGAGGATTAAGCGTGCTAGGACTAGAGTAGTTCTAGAATGGGTGACCACCCACGAGAAGCGATGTGTCACACTCCACATACAAAGTATTAATAAAATTTTAAAGACGACAATGAATGATAATATTGTACAAGTAGAAGTATTTGATTGTTTAGCTTTACGAAATCCTTCTATAGATAGTTCACAGAACAATCATATCACAGTTGACAATGAATTTGATGTGATAAGCATCTTTCACTACAAGAACGAAAATGATATAGCAACATCACATATTTCACGTGAATCATAGGTAGTAGGAAATAAAATTATTAGCAAACCTCGAAGTGTAAAGATGGAGTGCTTATTTTTGAAGTGCCACTTAGCCCGCTAGCACTAGCGACTGACTACGAGAGGTCTACACTAGAATTCAAATTGCTCAAGTTCAACCAAGGATTTAAGTGCCCATCGATACAAACCGCATCTACTATGTCATATCGTGCCAACAAGATATCGACACGATACAGTCCCTATACTGATGGCAAAACTCAAAACCCTCTATTCTTTAAATTAGTAAGTAATTTTCTCAATAAAGTTCAAAAAATTCGATAAAAATGCATACTAAGCAATTAAAGTATTTTGTTGCTAAAAAAAATAAATATTTCATTCCATTATGTGTCGGTACACATTTATTTTTTGTGACCGGCACGCATCGATACCGCCAAGCACGCACCGTGCCGTATCGTGCCGGCAAATTCTCGGCACGACCCTGTACCACGGCACTTAAATCCATGAGTTCAACCAACTAATATTATAATACAAGCCTTAAATATATGTCAATGTGAGGTACAGGCTGGCTTGCTGAAGAACTCATTATGCAGAACCCAGGCCCTATGCAGATGCAGTCTTTGCACAGTTGTCAATGTGCAACACTTGCATATGCCGCAATATACACATTTACAAATATCAGCATAACGCCTTTTAGAACAGCATATGAGACGAATCCTTCTAAGACGCAATCATTTGCCCTAGGTCCAATCATGCAATTAGGTCTGCCGTCGAAAGTAACATAAATTAACAAAATTTGCAACTAGTTGCAAATATTCGAAGTCAATTTTTGGTACCCCAAATAATACTCGGACCATTTAAAATACAAAAAGGGGCAGTTTGGTTCAAGTTTGCAATATTCCAGAAATGTTGTATATTTTATATTAGAAATAGTTAAAAATGTGCCCATTGAAACGACGGTCAATTTAAATATTCAATACGCAATTACGCTGTCGACTAACGAGCTTAGAATCTCCAATCTAAGGAACCAAAGTTTCTCTTTGCAAGATCTGACCATTGGTAAGCTCGTCATAAATCTATACTACGTTGAGAAACTGAAATTACGGGGAAATGCGATCGGATGGAAAAACAAAAAGCGACGACATAACGAAAAGAAAGAAGAAGTAGAATTTTTATTTGAAAGAGGAAATAAAAGAGGGGAAGATGGGAGAGAGATTGACCTCCGCCTGCGGCGAGGCGGCGGCGTGGGATGGGCTTGGCGGGCTGAGTGGGAGCGAAAAGACGAGAGAGGGAAGAAGCGACCGCCGCCCTAGCTGCAGCCATTAGAGGAGAAGGAAGAGGACTAGGACTCAGGAGAGGGCAGAGGAGGAAAATGGTGGACACAGGATATATATATTCTTATTATTGTTGCACGTGAATGCACGTTGCGTACTAAATTTAAAATATATTAAACTATTTTTAATATTAATTTAAAAAGGTTTTATTTTTACATTTAGCCCCTGAAATTTAAAAAAAAATTAATAATAGTCCTCACAAATTTTAATTTATAAAAATAATTCTATATTTGTCACACGTGCGCCACATAAACGCAACCCGAGCATACTGGATTGTGATTGTGTAAAACGCCACCCAAGAAGGCTGTATTGTGACTGTGTAAGTTGAACACAGTGAATAGTTCACCATGTAAAAACACGGTAAATTTTTCACCATGTTTAAACACGGTAAATAATTTACTATATTTTTTATATATACAATAAATTGTATATAATAAATAATTTATATAAACAAAATTGTAGGCTATATAAAATTCTAAAAATTAAATAAAAAAAATATTATTATTATAACTTTTATTTGATTATTAGAATTTTATTGATAGATTGTTGAAAATTTTTGAATTGTTAGAATACAAAAAATAGTAGGACCCGCCGCAGGACCCGCCGCAGGAGGCCGAGCTCAAGGCCGCCGCAGGAGCTGAATCTGAGTCGAAATTTTGGTTATCATAGACTATTTTTATTAAGAACTTTGCTATCCATATTCATGATTGAGTGCTTGTGTGTGGTAGTTAAGGTTCAAGAGAAGCTCACATGCGAAGGGGGATTTGCTTGGTGTTCATGTGTGATAGGTTTAGTCTTGTTCGGAACAATAATCAAAAGAAAATAAGATTCAATTTATACTATTGAGCCCAAAAGTACAGGTGGAAATATTTGGGTTTAATTATATTTAGTAATTAGCATATTCCTAGTTCAGTTCCTATAGGATTGTTCTTTTCAGTAATTTGGTATCCAAGGCAACTCTAAACTCCCGTTCTTTTGTGATTTTTGAATTGTTAGAATTCAAAAAATAGCAGGACCCGCCGTAGGAGGCCGAGCTCAAGGCCGCCGCAGGAGCTGAATCTGAGTCGAAATTTTGGTGATCATAGACTATTTTTATTAAGAACTTCGCTATCCATATTCATGATTGAGTGCTTGTGTGTGGTAGTTAAGGTTCAAGAGAAGCTCACATGGGAAGGGGGATTTGCTTGGTGTTCATGTGTGATAGGTTTAGTCTTGTTCGGAACAATAATCAAAAGAAAATAAGATTCAATTTATACTATTGAGCCCAAAAGTACAGGTGGAAATATTTGGATTTAATTATATTTAGTAATTAGCATATTCCTAGTTCAGTTCCTATAGGATTGTTCTTTTCAGTAATTTGGTATCTAAGGCAACTCTAAACTCCCGTTCTTTTGTGACTTTGTGGGATCGATCCCCGCCATCTGCAATGGATTAGATACCCATAGTAAAATTCAAACAGATTAAAAGTTTAATTCCCATGTGAATTTCATGTGCCTTTCATATGCTTCATTCACGTGAGTAAGGTTGGTAAGTGCTAGGTCCCTGTTTCCATAAAGATTGATTTTTCTTGGTAACAAGTTGGATTTCAACAGGTGTATAAAGTCCTAATTTTGATTGAAGTTGAGCACAAGTACCTTTCCATGAAGAGTGTCATGAGAACATGCCTTACTCTTAACTTTATTTTGCAGTGGCATAGGATGGTCTAGTTGAATAATATCAAATGCAGCTGGATGCATTGATATGCTAGCTGCTGGCAGATGTTCCTGGCATACTTACATATCATAATGTCATTTCTTTCCTATCACGCAACTGAAGCTGTACTTCTTTTTAATTGAGTTTAAAAGGGTTTTTTTTGAAATTGACCCTATAAAAATTTAAATTTTTGAAAATGGCCCTGCAAAATTTATATTTGCAAAAATGGCCCTCTTCCTGCCACGTCAGCATCCACGTCAGCCGGCTCCGCCACGTCAGCCCGCCTCAGCGGCAGTGGATGTTAGTGAAACACGCAGACCCAGCCTGCATGTTCTAAACACGCAAGCGCCTGCGTGTTTAGAACACGCAGGCTGGGTCTGCGTGTTCTAAACACGCAGGCCCAGCCTGCATGTTCTAAACACTGCGGCACCCACCCTTTTTCTTATCCTAATCTACTTGTTTTCCCTGCGGCCAGACTTCGTTCTTTCTTCCGAAAATCTCCGGACTCCCACACACTCAAAATGCTTCTGCTTCTCCTTCTTCCTACTCCTCCTCTCCATGGCTTCTTCTCTCGCCCCGCTTCCTCTCTCTCCTTGTTGTAGCTTTGCCGCTTCTCCGAAAAGCGCTTCTTCTTCCATGGAGCTTTGCGATGCCTCCCACCTCTTCCCCACCGGGTTGCGGCGGAGGCTCTTCCCCTCTTTTTGGTGCACTCCCTCCTCCTCCTCCTCAAGGCTCCTCCAACACCCGTAAGCTTCTTCTCCTTCTTTTTTTTTTTTTTTTTTTTTTTTTTTTTGGAATGTTTCAAAACCATTGTTCTTGGTGTACCCTGAATTGGGTCTGCGGTGGAAACAAAATTTGAGACGTTTTTGGTGTACCCTGCATACTCTGCGCTTGTTTGTATTAGTTGCAATGGATGCTCAATCTCATTTTTATATCTGTTGGTTTGAAATTTTATACAAATCAATCACCACTGCTTGAGCATTGGGTTCGTATTTAAACCAATTTTTCTTGAAACTCAAATGCAAGGGTGATGAATATAAGGATTGTTTGGTAATTCCGGAATTTTGAATGTGAATTTTGACCATAGCGGGCTTTCTGTTCACCATGAGTACTAAAAAGATCTTGGCATGCTCTTTGATAGACATAAGCAACCAAAAAGATTTAACTGTGGTTTATCTCAAATGCAAGGGTGATGAATATAAGGATTGTTTGGTAATTGCGGCTGCGTGTTTAGAACACGCAGGCTGGGCCTGCGTGTTTCACTAAAATCTACTGCACACCAACGGCTGTGGCGAGCTGACGTGGCGGAGCCGGCTGACGTGGATGCTGACGTGGCAGGAAGAGGGCCATTTTTGCAAATATAAATTTTACAGGACCATTTTCAAAAATTTAAATTTTTATAGGGTCAATTTCAAAAAAAGCCCAGTTTAAAGAGGTCATTTCTTGCATATATCTGAAGCTGCAACTATCTTAATATGCAGGTTTATGTGAAGAGTGCATATTTCCCCCACTCTCCAGCATCATGTCTCAAGTAAGTCATTTAGGTATCGTTTGGTTCGGGGATTAGTGAGAATTAGTAGTAGCAGGTATAAGTATAAAGTTGAGTGTAAGATAGAATAAATAAAAATAGTGTTTGGTTGGGATATAGGTTAGTACCAGGTATAAGAAAAATAGTGTTTGGTTGGGATTGAAGAATAAGAGGGATAAATAGTTGACTTTTGAGTAAAAAGACGAAAATGCCCTTATCTTTTTATATGTATTAAAATTTGATAAATAAATATTGTATTATAACTTTTTAAATATAATAATTGTAATATATATTATGTAATTAATTAGATAATATATAAAATTACTGTTAATTATTTATATGTAAAAAATGATTAATATAATATAAAAATTATAATAAATTTTTCTGGTAAGATATTTAATTTTAAAAAATTAATAATTAGTGTTAATTAGTGTTAGAATTAGTGTTAATTATTAATTATTGAAGACTATAAATTTTTCTGGTAAGATATTTAATTTTAAAAAATCAATAATTAGTGTTAAAATTAGTGTTAATTATTAATTATTGAAGACTATTAATTAGAATTAGTGTTAATTAATTATTGAAGACTATAAATTTTATTGAAGACTGTAAAATTGATAAATAAATATTGTATTATAACTTTTTAAATATAATAATTGTAATATATATTATGTAATTAATTAGATAATATATAAAATTAGTGTTAATTATTTATATGTAAAAAATGATTAATATAACATAAAAATTATAATAAATTTTTCTGGTAAGATATTTAATTTTAAAAAATCAATAATTAGTGTTAAAATTAGTGTTAATTATTAATTATTGAAGGCTATAATTAGTGTTAATTATTAGTGTTAAAATTAGTGTTAATTAAAATTAGTGTTAATTATTGAGAAGATGAGAAATGAGTTGGAAAGTGTGCAAGGGTAGAGAGAGAGAGTGAGAGATGGAATGTTAATTTCAGGGTGGGGGAAAGTTGTACCGGGTTAAACCGAGATAAGGGAAGAATGGGGTGAATAAATAATCTCATCTTGTTCAAATGTGTTTGGATACAAAGGGGGGGATATTGTACCCGAACCAAACGATACCTTAGAATTTTGGTCTATATAAGCAACTGGCACATTCAGCATAGCTATGTAAAGTGGCACATTCGGTTCACCATTTAGTTTATAAATGTCAAACAAAAATCGAAAACCTACTAATGCTTGGTGTACAGGGTAAAAAAAAAAAGTTGTCACTTTAAATATTGTTATATCCATCAACATTTGCTAATTGATATCCTATGGACAGGTGGAAAGCTCGTTCACAGGCCATTTTAACAGACCTTCAAAACTTTGGTGCTGACATCCTTTACATACAGGTGTAATTTCAACTATTGGCATATTCAACACTTCCTTGTTTTGTGTTAACATCCATGTTATTCTGAGTTCGTCTGGTAGAACGGTTAAAGTAAAGCATTTAAAATTGCTACTAATCCACTTTTTTAGAGTTTGGAAATTCATGCTATTATGAAGTTGAATAAAAGAATTGTTGTTGGTCTTCGATGAATCATATGATAACTTTGGTTAGATTGAAGTGGTTAAATATTTATGTGATTCTTGTCAATTTAATTGTATGACCATCCTCTTCCCTCAAAATTGTTTTCATGGATCATAACTGCTTCATAGTTTCTTACGAAGTCATGCACATTCAACCAAATAGCCATTAGGTTCATTCATTGCCTTGTGATAGATTTTAATGTCTAGTTTCCTACTATTTGGAGTGAATTTCGAATAATATTTGCTTGAGAAATGCTTAATTACAAACATCAAGCTGCTTCTCTTTGATTGACATTAAAATTGTGTATTGCTGAACAAATCTAATTTTTTAATTTTCCAAATTGATATTACTTGCACCTTCACATTAATTGTCTGTCAGCTATTGCCCGTCAGAAGAAATGTGATTAATTAAAACCAACTTATTGTTCAAAAGTGATAGTTTGTTCTATTCTTGGTTGTTGGATCATCTCATAGGAAGACTGCACATAATATTATTGCTAACTATATGATAAATCATTCTATTCTTGGTTGTTGGATCACCTCGTTGGAAGAATGCACATGATATTGTTGCTAAATATTTACATAGTTCCAAATTTTACATTGGTGTTGAGCCTGCACTATTTATGTTCTAATTTGATTTCTTGGAGAAGGCAATAGGCATATTGTCACGCCTCGGAGTCGAAACTGTGACCCGGGCTCGCCAACAGATCCGCCGCCCATACGGTGAACCCCGTATAGACGAAGAGTCAAACCTGCAAAAGGAAGATACTATACTAAACAGATATCAGAGCTGAAGAGTAAAAGCTGAAATAAAATATATACAACACAAAATTCTCACCAAAAGTACAATAGTCTCTCAGCAGAAACAGAAAAGTACAACTCTATACCTCACTACAGGGGTCTCTCGACAAGAAACTCTCAAAATAATAAGGGTACATCTACTCTCAGGATGACGACTGGTAGGGATCTAGCTCGCGACTCCCTTACCTCGATCTGAAGAAGCAGCAACTGGAGCAGCAGGAACAGGAGCAGACGTCCCTGGGGAAAAAGACACCACGACGGTGTGTGAAAACTACATCCCACAGTAGTTCTCAGTGGGTGCCGTCAACAAGCCCAACGGTCTACCCACTAAGTCTACTAGAGGCATGATGTAACAAATGAAGTATTGAAGGAAAAAGCTGGAAAAGAATAATTCTACAGCTACTATGCCCCTATCTAGATGCTAAAGAAGTGGAACAGATGAAAACATGATGCATCTACTATCCCTCAACTCAGATCACCCAATCTACCTGACTGCCTCTGTCACGCCCCGGGGTCGGAACTGCGACCCGGGCTCGCTAACAGATCCGCCATCTGTACGGAAACTGCCGTACAGACGAAGCGTCTAACCTGCAAAAGATAGAACTACAGCTATACAGATATCAGAGCGGGTAATAAAAGCTGTAATATAAAATCTCACTACTAAAAGCAGAAAATAAAATACAAGTTTATCTCCCCAAACATGATGATACAAATAGAAATCCACCTATACAATATCTACAAATCCAAAGGGAGATAACTAAAACTAGAACTATAACAATACATGATCAACTCCCACAGTCCGGGATGGTACATCTACCTCACTCTAAAGGAACAATGCTGGTAGGGAACTATGTCGCGACTCCCTGTCCTCGGTCCGTCAAGCCAGCTCGGGCAGGAACGGAAGAAAAGCCTCAGCAACCTGTCACCGACAGAGGGTGTGAGAACTACATCCTACAGTAGTTCTCAGTGGGTACCGTCTCCAAGAACCACGGTCTGCCCACTAAGTCTACTAGAGGCATAAGATAACGGAAAAAGACTGTGATAAAGATAAAGATAAATAAGCTGGAAAAGAATCTACAGCTATCATGCCTCTATCTACTATGCTCAATGAGAAAGAGAACACCAATGATGGTATGCGTCCACTCTCTACTGACAATATGTCACAAGTACTATGCTCAAAGAAAACTCTACTATGACACATGCTATGCCATCACTCTCTCAATGTCACCCAATCTCAAAGACTGTCCCACTTTGGACCAGTCGACAACCTGCGCTCACCTACTGCCACTACGCCCAAACAGGACTTGGTCTTACGTAGGGTGTCCCTCAAGGACTATCTCAATCTCAAGCGAACTCTAGTGTATCAACTAGTCGCATCATCGCAGCCTCGTCAGGCTCGGTATCATCATCGCACCCGGGGCGTAGCTCGAGGGGAGCGACCCCAACGAACTCAAGTATCTCAAGATCTCGTAACTGGCATGAAATGCCAGGCTCAGCAGGCTATAATCCACGATCGAACAGATCGGTAACACGAGCTCAAAGCACAACTCAATCTCACCACACTAACCCACTCAAAGAAAGTACTACACAGCTGGGACCGCCGTCACTCCCAACGGCTCCCACAACAACACCCCACTCGTAGGCGAGAAGAACCGACTGACGCGGCAAGGTCCGAGAATCCCGATAGACCGGTGCCTAGAACCCCAATCAAACAAGAACAGACTCTAAGCTCAGCCTATCGAAGTTCTCGATCCTTTACCGTTCAGGGATTCGGCCCCTCTCGGTTTAAGTGGGAAAGTATCTCATCTCAAAGCTCTAAACTCATGGCCGGAGATGCTCCACAGCCAGAACCACAAAGAGTCTGAAAACCCCGGGAGTCTACTACCTGCGACCCCAATCAAACAAGAACAGGGTATAGGCGTAGCCTCCCGTTGTTTTCGGCCCAAGAATGAAACCAGCCCTTAGAACCCAGCTCACTCCCCCGGTCGAGGGAGGGATTTTAGGAAAAGATGGCCTTTATTATAAAATATCATTTTCACTCAAACCCTAGGGTGAGGGTAAAATTACTCTTTTTGAAAGCCGTTTTGAACTGAGAAAACCAACTTTTATAGATTTTAGTTCTTGAAAAATCAGTTGAAAACAAGTTTATTTTCCGAACTCCCAAGGGTTGGTGTCGACGCCCAATCAAACAAGAACAGGCTCCGGCGACCCCCAGGAATTCGGGAGGAAAACCGCTAGTTTACCAAAATCGTGAATGTCCAAAGCATTCTGGGTTCAAGGTCCTGATAACACACGTACACCACGAGCACAACGTGGTGATGACGAGAAAAACAGCGAAAAACTAAAAACTCGGGACCACCGTTTATCTGGAACGGTTCCCAAAACACTAACACTGGCCTAACCCAGCCACCAGACCCCACTCGGCCCCTAGGCCCGAGTGCAACGCCCGTCCCACAACACTCTGACCACTCAGCCCACTACCCGGGCGAGGAACCCTATGTCTGGAAAGAAATGCAACCTGTGGGATGGCTAAAGCATAAAAGAACCTAACCCAAGTTAATGTTCACTATTGGTCTGGTTGAATACATGCAACATATGACGGGGGTGCTAGTTAAAGTTCCAAGGAAACACTTAAACTAGCATGCAAATCCTATCATAATAGAATTAGAAGGAAGTCCGTAGACTCGGAGAGAAAACCAACTCACCTCTGCTCACCACCAATTGCTTGTCGACACTTGCAATTGGGCTCAGCGGGATTACCTTGCCTCCACGTAGTCCGCACGCAAAACGAAGCACGGTGCCGGAATCCGTACGCAAAATAGAGTCACAAGAACGCGCCTCCAACAGATGTACCGAAGCAAGTCCGCGGCTCCACGAAGGGGGAAAAACGCTCAATCACCCTCGACAGAAGCTACTAACCACACTACAAGCTGTCGGAAAGGAAGAAACCGCAAGATCAGTCAAAACGGTCAAAAATCGAGCATCCGGCGGCGAAAAACAGCCTCCGTCGGAGAAAAACAACGCGCGGCGCGAAAAACAACCTTCGTCGGCGAAAAACAGCGCGCGGCGCGAAAAACAGCCTTCGTCGGCGAAAAATAGCCTTCGTCGGCGAAAAACAGCGGCCGACGGCGAAAAACAGCGCTCGTTAGCGGAAAACCGCACGCGGCGGCGAAAAACGGCCTCCGTCGGCGAAAAACTGCGGCCGACGGCGAAAACCAGCACACGGCGGCGAAAAACGGCCTCCGTCGACGAAAAACTGCGGCCGACGGCGAAAACCAGCACGCGGCGGCGAAAAACGGCCTCCGTCGGCGAAAAACTGCGGCCGACGGCGAAAACCAGCACACGGCGGCGAAAAACGGCCTCCGACGGCGAAAAAACGGCCTCCGTCGGCGAAAAACAGCATCCGACGGCAAAACCGGCCTCCGTCGGCGGAAAAACGGGGCCGGCACGCAAAAGGAGGCATCGCCGAAGTCCCGGGGCATGCCGGGCGGCGAAAACCGCAGCCGCGGGGCCTAGGAGGCCGGCCGCGAGGAGCAGGGGCCCGCTGCGCGGCGCCGGAGCGCGCCGCGCAGCGCCCTTGCGGCGCTGCGCGCAGCGCGCGGCGGCGCTGCGCGCGCCCGCGCGCAGCGGCCCGCGCGCGCCCGCAAAGGCCCGCAGCGCCCACGCAGGCCCGCGCGCGCCCCCGCAGGCCCTGCGCGGGCGCGCGCGCGCCCGCGCAGGCCCGAGGCGCTCGCGCGGCCCTGCCGCGGCGCGCCTGCGCGCGGCCATGCCGCGTGCGCCCGCGCACGGCCTGGCAGCGCCGCGCGCGCGCCCGCGACGGCGGAAAATTCTAAAAAAAATTCAAAAAAATTAAAAATAAATTTTAGAAACCTAATTTAGCTCCATAAATAAATTTAAAAACCCTTTTTACTCCAAAATTTTTCCAAAATTCCTTAAAACACCAAAAATCCCCAAAAACTCCATTTTTTTCGCTTTTAACAAAACAAGAAAGTCTCCAATGGCTCCAAATAAAATTCCAACATCAAATTAAAACCCATAAAACTCCAATTAACTCCCAATAAATTATCAAAGCCCGAAAATAAAATTCAAAAATCAATTCCACCATTAAAACATATAAATCCACTTACCTTGAAGGAGCACGAAGCACTCCCTCGCTCCCCACGGCCACCAACGGGGAGACCGAAACCCAGAATAGCATCCAAAAATCCCTTTTTGCTAATCCCCCTTCCTTCTTCTTTTTTCTTTTCTCTTTTCCTTTCCTTCTCTTTCTTCTTCTTCGTTTCTTCTTTCTTGCTTTCTCTGCTACAGAGGAGAGGGGTGGGTTTGGGGGGGTGACGATAAGGCTAAAGTGGATAGGGTCACCTCCTTAAATAAAGCTACAACTTAATTAACCCTTTGCTTAATTAAAACTTTAATTAAGCTTAGAAAGGGATTAATTTAAAAGTAGCAATTCCACTTACCTCATTCCATCACCCTCAACTTCACACTCACAGCCACCCAGCAAAAGACCCAATTAATTAGCAAACTAATTAATTATAATAATAAAATATTCCAAAATGGCCCTCTCCAACTCACTTTTTGCCTTCGGGCCCTCCGCCGCCGTCCGGAACCTCCCGAACACCGCTGTAATATGAAAATACACGTGTCCACAGCTTTTTTTTCTCTTCAAAAAGCTCATTCGTTGAGTCGGGGTGCTCAATCCAAAAACCGGCTCCGAAACTGTCAGTTCCGACTCACTTTTTACCTCCGGATCCTCCGCGTTAATTCGGAACATCCCGAACTGCGCTGAAATCTGATAATATACCTATTCCAGGTGTTCCCGAATTTTCTGTACTCCATTGTGAAGTCGGTAACACCCAAATCTAGTCTTCAATCGGCGAACGAAGCCCGAAAAAACCCCGAATCGAGCTGGAGCTTCTGCGTTGATCCGAATCAACCCGGCATCAACTGTAAACTCAAATGCAACATGCCCAAGGCAACTCTCTGCTCCATGCCATCTGTGTGGTCGGCGCGCTATCCGAAGACCCGGTACTCTACAGCCTCCTTGGGTCCAGTCAAACCTGTGCCTACCTACTGCCGTTACATCCCGGAGGACTGGACTTACGTAGGGCGTCCGTGGCTGCCAAAACTGGCCCAGCCAGAGGGACTGTGTCCGTAACTGCCAAAAGTGGCTCAGTCAGAGGGACGGCGTCGACAAGTCGCGTTACCAAAGTGCAGACCCACCCCGGACGTGGCACTCGAGGGGAGCGACCCCAACGAGGACAAAGGTATCCGCACACTCTGTCAAGCTCAGGTGGCACTGCAGGCTATAGTCCAAAATCCACGCTCACGCTCTGAACGGAAAGACTCAGAATCCTCAAACATCTCGCACAACGGTCGAAGCACTCTCGACGACTCAGCTGATCAGCTCTCTCGAATCACAAGACACTACTAGCCTCTTCAACAACTTATAGCACAAAACACACTGGCTGGAGATACTCCACAGCCGGGATCAACCCACCACTCAGGGCTAACAAAACTGGTCGGACAACACTCAACGACCCGGGACCACCGTCAACTCTAACGGTTCCCAACAACAGAACATCAACCCAACCTGCAGACTCACTGACAGGATAAACTCCACAACAGACACAATAAAGGGTCCGGGAACCCCGAAAGACTAGAACCTACAACCCTAATCAAATAAGAATAGGCTCTAGGCATAGCCTCTCGTTGTTCTCGTCCCAAAGAAAAAGGCAGACCTTAGAACCCAGACCACTCGAATCATCTCGAGTGGTTAATTTATAGAAAAAAGGTGACATTTCTTACTGAAAGCCATTTGATCTGAAAGAAATCCATAGTTAATGATTTTTAGTTCTTTTTAGGAAAATAATTGAAAACAAGTTTTATATCCAAGCCTTGAAGAGCTAATGCCTTTGTCCAATCAAACAAGAACAGACTCAGGCGACCCTACGATGCTTGGAAGAAAATATTGGTTGACTAAAATCATGTGTGTCCAAAAACGGTTCTGTGTTCAAGATCCTGCTGACACTGGTATACAACTGCTACTAACACAGTGGCGACAATAAAACAATAAAACAACACATTCCGGGGCCGCCGTCTACCCAAACGGCTCCCGCCACAGATGAAAGATCAACTACATCTACCAGACCCCACTCTGCTCCCAAGCACGAGTGTAAAATGCATCCCACACTAAAAAAAATCCCGACCACTCGGCCCACTACCCGGGCGAGTAAAACACTATGTCCAGGAAGAAAAGAAGTGTGGATGTCTAAAGCAGAATAAACCTAGCCCAAGTTGGAGTTTACTACTGGTCTGGTTACACATGCAGCATATGACGGGGGTGCTAGGTCAAGTTCCAAGATAATAATAATTTTATAGATGATAGAAATCAAGGTGATGACAAGATCATCAGATAATACAAGGAATAGTAATTCCTACATTCTAGCATGCTACACAAGAATTTCACTATCATGCATAGTCCTACAATAGCAGATTTAATGCACAGTCCATCAATCTTGGAGAGAGGGCCACTTACCTGAGAACGCTAACTGTCCAAGGTTCCACAGCTGAAAATACCAGAAAATCAAAAACTCCAGATCCAACGGGTCCAGCAATACCCGCAAACCCTCCTGGGTACAACACAAGGCTAACAGTTACACTTTATTCCAAAATTTACCCAAATAATCACACTCTGAAATTCAGCCTCAAAGATGCTAGTTTTTCACCTGCAGAAAGGGCCCCAAAAATTCCGATAAAAATACCACTGTGATCCTCGTGTTGAGACCTTCGAAATAGGTACCTGCACGTCCAATTCCGAGCCCCGTAGGCCGAGTTACAAATTCCACAGTATAGGTGCGCAAAATCTCACAACCAAACAACTGTAATACTCGGCACAGTAAAAGGGGAAATAGTATACCTTCGGGCAAGCCTCAGAAAAATCTCGGAAAAATATGACGATAATCCTCGCGACGAGTAGATGCAAAAAGTGTAAAGGCTCGTCTCGATCCGACGCTCGAGAGCGGAGATAAAATTCTGGCAAGGGGCTGCTGTCCATACCCCACTCTGTTTGACGGTGTACCGGAGGGGCTTCCGCTTCCTGAACAGGCAAGGGGGGTGCTATAGCAAGGGGCTGCACTGACAGAATGGCTCGGGGACAAGCTGCTTGAAAATGTCCCAACTCTCTACATAGAAAACACCGCCCTCGTCTCAGATCACACTGCGAAGGTGGATGAGGACCGCCATAGATGACACACCACTCATGTCGCTGCTGCCGATACTGCTGCTGAAACTGCTATCGCTGCTGATACTGCGGCTGCTGCGGGTGCCCACCTGATCTCTGGCGCCTTTGAAACTCATGACCCTCAGGGTGAGATCGTGGAGGTCTCGGAGGTGCCTGCCGACTCGTCTGTCCCTCATAAACCGGTGCTGGGAGCTTCGCCCCTGGAATCACTGCGGAAGCTGGAGCCACTTCAACCATCACCGCCTCTCCGCGCTCAACGTAAAGTGCCTGCTCCATAGATGCATCCAACATCTGCAATCTACGCGAACGGACGAACTGATAAATCTCTCGGCGCAAACCCCGCTCAAATATATAAATCCGATGCGCCTCGTCCCTCGCAGATTGCGGTACATAGGCCAATAACTAGTTGAAGTCTGCGATGTACTTATGCACGGGCCGATCTCCCTGACGGAGATTTTTCAGCTGCTCCTCTAACCTCTGCCTGACGCTCTCTGGGAAAAAAGCTCCAAGAAATAGACTGCGGAACTCCGCCCAAGTAAGAAGCTGGGTCCCAAGTGGACAAGCAGGTCGCACACGCCACCACTAAGCCTCGGCGTTGCGCTCCAAGAAGTTTGTCGCCAACAGTACCTGAAACCGCTCCTGAATAAACAGGCTTGCAAAATGTCACTCCATCGCCGTGATCCACGACTCTGCCTCCCACGGCTCCGCACTTAGTCCCGAAAAACGAGGTGGGTCAAACTGACGGAACCTCATCAACAAATCAACCACCTCACGCTGCTCTGCAGGGGTCAACTGTCCTGCCGTCCCGTACGGCTGACCACTGGTAACCGGTGCAGTAGGGGCTGCCTGTGCTGCTGGTACAACTGGGGGTGCCACAGCTGGCGAAGAAGGTGCGGGAAAACTCTCTGGGGGTGCTACAATCGGCTGTACCCTCTGCTCCATCATGCGCATCATCCGACCCATGGCCTCTTCCTGGCGCCTTAAAATCTCTGACAACTGAGTCATCTGAGCCCGAAGCTCCTTCACCTCACTCTGCTGACTCCTCCTGCTCAAGCTCATGGGAGGATGAGGGCTGAGAACGTGTCTGCATCCTGCGTCGGGGAGGCATCGTGCCCACCTGCAATCCACATGCAAACATCAGGACAGCACCAAACAACACTCGACCCAATCCAGCAAAAGTCGAAGACATGTCATCCATTCCATAGCATTATGTTGTCTGCAGCCAACATAATTGTCACGCCCCGGGGTCGAAACTGCGACCCGGGCTCGCTAACAGATCCGCCGCCCATACGGTGAACCCCGTATAGACGAAGCCTCCAACCTGCAAAGAAAGATACTATACTAAACAGATATCAGAGCTGAGAGTAAACTGCTAGAAATAAAAAATATACAACACAAGTCCTCACCAAAAGTACATAAGTCTCTCAGAAAAAAAAACAGAAAAGTACAACTCTATACCTCACTACAATATCTCTCAACAAGAACTCTCAAAATGTAAAAAAAATGGGTACATCTACTCTCAGGACGACGACGACTGGTAGGGATCTAGCTCGCGACTCCCTTACCTCGATCAGAAGAAGCAGCAGCTGGAACAGCAGGAACAGGCGTAGAAATCCCTGGGGAAAAAGACACCACGACGGGTGTGAGAACTACATCCCACAGTAGCTCTCAGTGGGTGCCGTCAACAAGCCCAACGGTCTGCCCACTAAGTCTACCAGAGGCATGGGGAAACAAAGAAGTGCTGTACAGAAAAGGGAAAAAGCTGGAAACTAAATTCTACAGCTACTACGCCCCTATCTAGATGCTCAAAAAATGAGACAGATGAAAATATGATGCATCTGCTAACATATCAATATAGTCACCCAATCTGAACTGACTGCCTCCTCGGGTCCAGTCAAGCCTGCGCCTACCTACTGCTGTACATCCCGGAGGACCGAACTTACGTAGGGCGTCTGTCGCTGCCAAAACTGGCTCAGCCAGAGGGACCGCGTCCGTAACTGCCAAAACTGGCTCAGTCAGAGGGACTGCGTCCGTAACTGCCAAAACTGGCTCAGTCAGAGGGACGGCATCGACAAGTCGCGATACAAGAGTAACATATCCACCCCGGGCATGGCTCTCGAGGGGCGCGACCCCACCGAGGAAAGGTATCCGCGCACTCTGTCGCTCAGGTGGCACTGCAGGCTATGGTCAAAATCCACGCTCACGCTCTGCTCGAAAGGACTCAATCCTCAACAACTCTCTCAACAGTCGGAGCACACTCAACGACTCAGCTGATCAGCTCTCACGAAACACAAGACACTCGCCTCACCAACAACTTACAGCACAAAACACACTGGCTGAAGACACTCCACAGCTAGGATCAACCTACCACTCAGGGCTAACAGAACTAGATAGACAACACCCAAAGACCCGAGATCACCGTCGACTCCAACGGCTCCCAACCACAGAACATCAACCCAACCTGCAGACTCACTGACAGGATAAACCCCACAACAGGCGATAATAGAGGATCCGGGAACCCCGAAAGACTAGAACCTACAACCCTATCAAACAAGAACAGGCTCTAGGCATAGCCTCTCGTTGTTCTCGTCCCAAAGGAAAAGGCAGACCTTAGAACCCAGACCACTTGAATCATCTCAAGTGGTTACATTTATAGAAAAAGGTGACATTTCTTATGGAAAGCCATTTGATCTGAAAGAAATCCATATTTAATAATTTTTAGTTCTTTTTAGGAAAACCATTGAAAACAAGTTTTTATACCCAAGCCTCGTAGAGCTAAAGCCCTTGTCCAATCAAACAAGAACAGACTCGGGCGACCCTACGACGCTTGGAAGAAAACATTGGTTGGCTAAAATCATATGTGTGTCTAAAAACAGTTCTGGGTTCAAGGTTCTGCTAATACTAGTAAACCGCTGCCACTAACACAGCGGCGACAAATAAAAATAGGAAAACGGAATACTTCGGGACTGCCGTCCTCCTAAACGGCTCCCGCTACAGATGTATGATCAATTACCTCTACCAGACTCCACTCTGCTCCCAAGCACGAGTGTAGAAAGCATCCCACACTAAAAAGACCAGACTACTCAGCCCGCTACCCGGGCGAGTAAAACACTATGTCCAGGGAGAAAAGTAGTGTGGATGTCTAAGCAAAATAAACATAGCCCAAGTTGGAGTTTTCTAAAGTCTGGCTAAACATGCTGCATATGACGGGGGTACTAGGTCAAGTTCCAAGATAACATTAATTTAACAGATAATAGGAAACAAGAGAATTGCATGATCATCAAGTAACACTAGAATTATCAGCTATCACTTTCTAGCATACTACACAAGAGTGTTACTAGTATGCATGGTTCTACTTTAGCAGATTTAATGAACGTTCCAAAAGTCTTGGAGACAAGGCCACCCACCAGAAGGTGCACAACTGTCCAGGGTCGTACAACTAAGAAAGCCCAGAAACAGATAAACCAGTACAATCACCAAGCCAACCGTACCAAAGTAGTGTTCAAAGCATCCTGGGTACATAATACAATCCAAAATTTACACTTAATTCCTCAAAATTCCACATATTAAAAATCTGCGATGAACAGTCCTCTTTCTGTGAAATTTTCACCTGTAAAACAGCCTCCAAAAATTCCAGTAAAAATATGACGGCGATCCTCGCGAAGTGTAGATGTCGATAGAGCCTTGAAACGTCGAATTCCGATGTCCGGATGCGGAGATAAAAATCCGCGAAGATCTTGCCGTCCAGAAATCTCACCAGCAAACAGGGGCTCAGTAAATCCTCAAGAACTGTGCCAAAAACCCAAATCTAGCTCTGAAATACTAAACACGAAAGTCGAAGACGTACCTCTCGTGAATCCAACGTCGTAAAAATCGTCCAAAAATACAGTCGGGTTAGCTCTGTGGACCTCTCAGACCGAAATGCGACGATAACGGGCCTCCAACAGAAAATCGTCGCTCCGCGCTACGATGCCGGAAACGTCGACGTCGCGGCTTCCAAAAATTCCGGGACTCTGCCAGAAGATGCGCGACACGAAGATCTACAACTTTGCTAAAGGGTCCAAGGGCAGAGATGTGAAGACCCAAAATCTTTGTGAGTTGAGTTACTAGTGGATTGGTAGTTCGTCGGCATATTTTGAGCGTGTTAGAGTTTTCGGTGCGCGAAAAAGATACGAAAATCGGATCCAGTGCGAAAAACCGCATAGTGAGGACGTACGGAAGTGCGGTGGTTGTTATATTATGGTTTGGAGAGTTTTGATTGTACTTTTTCGGTGTGTCGGGATCCTCGGTTCGCCAAATGGACGAGAAAAATGGACTCAGCGTGAAAAACTGTGCGAAATACACTATTTCTGGGTATTTTTGAGTTAAAATAGAGTTTGGGTGCATACGGTGGCGCGTGCACCGGGTCCACGGCAGGCGGGCGCACGGGCGTGCGCCAGCGCGGTGCGCCGCGGGGGAGCACGCGGCGCTGGACCGGGTTTGGGACGCGGGCTGGGGCGACCGTTGCACCGCGCGTGCACCGCGCGTGCACCGGAGGCCGCAGCGCGCGCCAGCACTGCGCGTGCGTGGTACGCGTTGCGGGCGGGTCTCTGCGCACGCGTCGCAGCGCGGAGGGGCTCGGTCGGACGCATGGTCCGACCCCCCCCTTGCGCGGGATCCGATGCAAGGGAGTGTGTGTGTGGAGTGTGTGTGTGTGTGTGTGTGTGTGTGTGTGTGTGTGTGTGTTGGATGGACCTTTGGTGCATTTTAAGGAGATTTTGAGGCTATAAATTGCACCATTAGACAGCAAATTGATCCTTTTACATTCCTAGCCTATCTCCACTCTGTTGTGAAGGGAATTAAAGGGTTTTCCATCATCTTCTTCCCCCAAGAACTCCATGAATGGAACTTGAAGTTCACTATTGGAGTTGACCACTTCATCGCATTTTCTTCCGGGAGACCTCCAGAATTGTAGAAGTGGAATTTTGGGATGATTCTTGTGGGATTCTCTTCACAACTTCAAGATCTACAACTTTCGTATTGAAGGTGGAACCTAATTGGAGCTCTAAACCAGGTAAATATAGCAATCTTTGAGACACTTGTTTTCAGGTTGGGATTCTGAGCACATGTTAGTGTTTTTACTCCCCTGGGATGCATAGATGGAATTTTAAGTTGGTTTTTGTTGGAAAATCTCCAGGACTTAAAGAGGTTCAACTTTGGTATTTTCTGGAACTTCAAATTTGGACTCTAAAATAGGTAAATTGAGCCATTTTTGAGACTTTTGTGCAAAGCTAAGATTCTGGATGTGGTTTTGAGCAATGTTCAGTGTTTTTGCTCCCTAGGACTGTAGAAGTAGAATTTTAAGCTCATTTTTATGAGGAATTCACCAGGACTCAGAGACCTACAATTTTCGTGTTGAAGAGGAAGGCTAAATCTTGCTTCTAGCCAGGAAAAATTCATCATCTTTGAAGCCTTTGGTTCAGATTGTAGTTTTGGACAGCATGTGGTAATCTTAGGATATCTTTTTCTCCTCTTTATGAAATGGTGAATTTCAAGTGGGGTAATTTTCTAGACTTCAAGAGGAACAATTTGATACCTTACTCTTGAATTTTGGATAAGAATTGATATACCATCTTTAGTCCTATTTGCAATACATTGTTGCTGAAAATCTGCATGTAAGTTGGTATTGGCTTAGGTGGTAAATTGAGGGTTTATATGATTTCGTGATTAAGTGTACTTGAGGTGGTTGATTTTAAGGGATGAGTATAATCTTAGGTACAAGATGAACAAGTTTACTTTTGGGTTCAACATGTAAAGGTGTTTCCATTGGAAGTTATTGCAAGTTGAACCTCAGCTTTTATTTCCACATCGAAAATTCGGGGTAGTAAGGTATTCTCTTCTTGGACTTATGAAAAGAGTGATTTTAGTTGTTGTAAACTCTTTGGTAATTTGACATTAATTGGAAACCTAAGGAAACAAATGTGGGGCTGAGGTAACAGAGTTACTAGATATATATATTAGATCACGAGTTTTCTCTATTGATGCAAGTCTATGGAACCCGGGCAAGTTGTAATGTCTTTATAGTAATTCTTTCCAACAGGAAACTCAAGGCATATTACGAGTGTTGGAGAAGCATCGAACAACATACTTTGGTCGCTGAAAGTCTTTGCAACTAAATTCCAGTTTACTGAGCTAGCAGGTGGGTTGTTGAGCACATCGAAATTGCGGCCTACAAGTCGACTCAACCAAAAGTGCAACCTTGTGTGATGCTTGCTATCTATATGGGTTTAATCATGCTTATATCTAAGTTTCTTGTGAGAACTATATTGATCATGTGTGAGAACCATTCCTTGACATCTGGACATATAGATAGGCCATATCTCTTTTATTCATGCTATACTATTCATGTTGGAATCAAACTTAGGAGAAAACCTTTTCTTTTCTCTTATACTTTTATTGCTTGGGTTAGAGAGCAGGGATGGGGATAGTATAGCTATTTTTGTTGAGTCAGGTGGGATAGCACCAGATTATCGACTCGGGTTTTGTTTCGACAACCGCGGATTGTGGGCGGTTGGACCGATTAGTGTTATGCATCGGATTAGGGACGACAGGTCGGGTTTGATTTGGGGGATTTGTGGGATATTGCGGCGACTGCGGACTTTGGGCGGCCGACCGGGTATTTACAGTTGCATTAGATTGGGGGGATCGGGCTTTCTTTAGTGGATGGTCTTTCCCACTTGATTAGAGTCATGATCCAGTCCTGCTATATCAGGTTACTTATGGCTACTTACTTTACTCGTGTGGGTCGCTCCCCTCGAGTACCACTCCGGAGTGTGTGTGACCGTGCCGGTCAGGAGCCGGTCTATTGCATTTCGGGATGCGACCGTGCCGGTCAGGAGCCGGTCTGCATCCCGCCGCTGAGTTTGAACTTGGAAGGCAGAGCAGGCAGTACCAGTGTTTACTGGTGGTTAGATTGGGTGTATTCAGACAGTCACCTTATTGGTTACATCATCATTGTTACTCCTGATAGCATTGCATATAGAGGCATTTTAGTGGTAGCGTTTTCATCGGCAGTTGTATACCGGTGAGAGAGATTGATACTTGAGTATGATTCCACGCCGTTGATACACGGTGATGATGCCACGTCATTGATACACGACGGTGAGGGGTTCTATTGAGATGTGAGAGCAGGCAAGTCTGGCCCTATTCAGGACCATCTGATTGGGTTATACTTTGACAGTTACCTTTCGCGATGCATACATATGTAGTTATGCATTTGAGATCACACATCTGTTGTTATTATATAGCTTAGTGGTGATTTTCTATGAGTTATGCAGGTGTCTATTTGAGATCATACAGTTGGAGACATTATTGGTACACGAGGGTCGTGATACATTCATTCATGCATACTCTTGACTTTATTTAGTTGGTTTTGGGCATAGTAGAGTGGTTTCCTTTTTAGCTATCACTATTATTCTCCTTACTATCACCTACTTTGCCCTTTTAGTAGACTCGGTGGGTAGGTCGGAGGTTCGATGATTTACCCACTGAGGACTGCTGTTAGTAGTTCTCACACCCGTTGTTGCTCCCTAGTGATCTCTTCTGCAGCAGCGATACAGGCAGAGCGCGGCAAGGGAGTCGCGGACTAGATAGAGCTCCACCCCGATGGTTCTGATAGAGGTCGCCCTATGGTTTATTTATTTCTTTCAGTTTTTTTTTTTGTACCCCGACTACTGTTTATTTGGTCTGGCTGGAGCCAGCTTTATGTATTATTTCAGTCCTCGAGTTGTATTCTTATGGGAGTTACATTTGTGGCATTTTGTGGGATATACAGATTGTATATGGGATATTGTAGTAGACTTGTATTATGATGCTTTTGGAGTTGTATATTTTGGAGTTGATTCTTGTTGTAGTGCTGGTGGAGTGGTATTATTGATGTTTTAATATTGTGGAATTTATGTATTTAGTTCCATTTCAAGTTGAGCTATACCTCTATTATGGATTTGGATTGGTTGATCTTGGTTGGAAACTTGTACATTATTGGAGGATGTTTTACTTATGGCGGTATTATTGTGGTTGAGGCTTTGGAGTTTTAGTGTCGGTTGTGTGTTGTTTATACAGTAGTTTATGTTCATTTCCCACTCTGTGCCACTTTTTGTGGCTATACATGCTCTTGTACACTACACTTGGTTGCTTGAGTTGTTGTGTCGCTTCGTATATGTAGGAAATACTGCATATACGGCGGATCTGTTGTCGCACTCGAGTTCTGGTTTACACTCGGGGCGTGACAAGAGGAGCTCGGGAAAGGCCTTAAACTCGAGGTGGAAGATGGCTATAAATAGGCCCAGCCTGAAAAGAACAGCTTTTGGACTTTTGGCCCAAAAATCGGGCGCTCGGGGTATTCGGGCTGCTACAGTAACGGGCCCGGCTTGTTACTGTGCGCGCCCGAATTCCTCTCGGGCCGCCACGTGGCCCAGACGCGCTCCCCGCGCCCGGCGCACGTGCGCCCGCGAACCGCGCGACGCCGCGTGTCCCGACACGCGGACGTGCGCGGCTGCGCCCGGCCAACCACGGGGCGCCACGTGGCGCCCCCACGTCGTCCCCCCAACCGCCCCGCCGTACGGCCACCTGCTCCAGCCTCTGCGTGGACCGCGCGCACCAGGACCCGCCAACCAAAAGCCACCACGTGTCCATCCGGTCCACCGTGCACCCGCGCCCAAAATTCGTGGACCGCGCCTGCTGCGCCGGCCAACAGGAAGGCGCCACGTGTCCCGCGCTCGGGTGCACGCTCACGCGGTGGACCGCGTGCCTCCGCCGCCGCCAGCCGCCGGCGCCTCTCCGACCGCCGGAACAGTACCCCAAGATCTCGAGATGTGCGTTTTCGCGTCTGGGCTCCGAAAAATTCAAGTAAATAGTCCATTCTGTTCGTTTTCGCGCGCTGAATCCAAATCCGATGTCCGTTCGGCCAAATTCCACTTCTAAAATTTCCCGAAAATTTTCGAAAAAGTAAACTTGATCCATTTTTCATGTCGGATCAACTCGGTTCCACTAAGTGCGCAAAACATCAATCACCCCGAATGGGCTTCCAAAAAAGCAAACAAGCTCCAATTTCACCAGAAATCCAAATTCTTGGGCCCGACACGCGCACACACACTCCCAGAAGCCACTAATCCATCAATAAATCCTTAAGTGGGGATTCGGGTCCTCACAATAATCGCTTAGGAGAATAAACATGCCAATCACTCATTCCATCCCTTGGGAGAGGTATAAAACTCAATCAGGACTCTCGCTAACAGTCACGACTCTCACGTAGTCATCCTAATGTCCAACCACAAGCCTAGGATTTTTAAGTCCACAATGACCTACAGCCTAGGCTCTGATACCACTCTAATCTGTCACGCCCCAGGGTCGAAACTGCGACCCGGGCTCGCCAACAGATCCACCGCCCATACGGTGAACCCCGTATAGACGAAGCGTCAAACCTGCAAAAGGAAGATACTATACTAAACAGATATCAGAGCCGAAGAGTAACAGCTGAAATAAAATATATACAACACAAAATTCTCACCAAAAGTGCAATAGTCTCTCAGTAGAAATAGAAAAGTACAACTCTATACCTCACTACAGGGGTCTCTTGACAAGAAACTCTCAAAATAACAAGGGTACATCTACTCTCAGGACGACGACTGGTAGGGATCTAACTCGCGACTCCCTTACCTCGATCTGAAGAAGCAGCAACTGGAGCAGCAGGAACAGGAGCAGACGTCCCTGGGGAAAAAGACACCACGACGGGTGTGAGAACTACATCCCACAGTAGTTCTTAGTGGGTGCCGTCAACAAGCCCAATGGTCTGCCCACTAAGTCTACTAGAGGCATGATGTAACAAATGAAGTACTGAAGGAAAAAGCTGGAAAAGAATAATTCTACTGCTACTATGCCCCTATCTAGATGCTAAAGAAGTGGAACAGATGAAAACGTGATGCATCTACTATCCCTCAACTCAGATCACCCAATCTACCTGACTGCCTCCTTAGGTCCAGTCAAACCTGTGCCTACCTACTGCCGTTACATCTCGGAGGACTGGACTTACGTAGGGCGTCTGTGGCTGCCAAAACTGGCCCAGCCAGAGGGACTGTGTCCGTAACTGCCAAAACTGGCTCAGTCAGAGGGACGGCGTCGACAAGTCGCGTTACCAAAGTGCAGACCCACCCCGGACGTGGCACTCGAGGGGAGCGACCCCAACGAGGACAAAGGTATCCGCGCACTCAGTCGAGCTCAGGTGGCACTGCAGGCTATAGTCCAAAATCCACGCTCACGCTCTGAACGGAAAGACTCAGTATCCTCAAACATCTCGCACAACGGTCGGAACACTCTCGACGACTCAGCTGATCAGCTCTCTCGAATCACAAGACACTAGCCTCTCCAACAACTCACAGCACAAAACACACTCGCTGGAGATACTCCACAGCTGGGATCAACCCACCACTCAGGGCTAACAAAACTGGTCGGACAACACTCAACGACCCGGGATCACCGTCAACTCCAACGGTTCCCAACAACAGAACATCAACCCAACCTGCATACTCACTGACAGGATAAACTCCACAACAGACACAATAAAGGGTCCGGAAACCCCGAAAGACTAGAACCTACAACCCTAATCAAATAAGAACAGGCTCTAGGTATAGCCTCTCGTTGTTCTCGCCCCAAGAAAAATGGCTGACCTTAGAACCCAGACCACTCGAATCATCTCGAGTGGTTAATTTATAGGAAAAAAGTGACATTTCTTACTGAAAGCCATTTGATCTGGAAGAAATCCATAGTAAATGATTTTTAGTTCTTTTTAGGAAAACAATTGAAAACAAGTTTTATATCCAAGTCTCGAAGAGCTAATGCCTTTGTCCAATCAAACAAGAACAGACTCAGGCGACCCTATGATGCTTGGAAGAAAATATTGGTTGACTAAAATCATGTGTGTCCAAAAACGGTTCTGTGTTCAAGGTCCTGCTGACACTGGTATACAACTGCTACTAACACAGTGGCGACAATAAAACAATAAAACAACACATTCCGGGGCCGCCGTCTACCCAAATGGCTCCCGCCACAGATGAAAGATCAACTACATCTACCAGACCCCACTCTGCTCCCAAGCACGAGTGTAAAATGCATCCCACACTAAAAAGAATCCCGACCACTCGGCCCACTAGCCGGGCGAGTAAAACACTATGTTCAGAAAGAAAAGAAATGTGGATGTCTAAAGCAGATTAAACATAGCCCAAGTTGGAGTTTTCTACTGGTCTGGTTACACATGCAGCATATGACGGGGGTGCTAGGTCAAGTTCCAAGATAACAATAATTTTATAGATGATAGAAAGCAAGGTGATGACAAGATCATCAGATAATACAAGGAATAGCAATTCCTACATTCTAGCATGCTACACTAGAATTTTACTATCATGCATAGTCCTACAATAGCAGATTTAATGCACAGTCCATCAATCTTGAAGACAGGGCCACCTATCTGAGAACGCTAACTGTCCAAGGTTCCACAGCTGAAAATACCAGAAAATTAAAAACTCCAGATCCAACGGGTCCAGTAATACCCGCAAACCCTCCTGGGTACAACACAAGGCTAACAGTTACACTTTATTCCAAAATTTATCCAAATAATCACACTCTGAAATTCAGCCTCAAAGATGCTAATTTTTCACCTACATAAAGGGCCTCGAAAATTCTGATAAAAATACCACTGTGATCCTCGCGTCGAGACCTTCAAAACGGGTACCTGCACGTCCAATTCCGAGCCCCGTAGGCCGAGTTACAAATTCCACAGTATAGGTGCGCAAAATCTTACAACCACACAACTGTAATACTCAGCACAGTAAAAGGGGAAACATTATACCTTCGGGCAAGCCTCAGAAAAATCCCAGAAAAATACGACGATAATCCTCGCGACGAGTAGATGCAAAAAGTGTACAGGCTCATCTTGATCCAACGCTCGAGCGCGGAGATAAAATTCTGGCAAGGGGCTGCTGTCCATAAACTCCACCAGCAAAATAGTGGCATAGAAATGTCTAGAAAATTGTGCCACAAACTCAGAATCAAGCAAGGCGATCAACACGAAAATCGAAGGCGTACCTCTCGTGAATGCGATGCCGTGAAAATCGTCCAAAAATACTATCGGAGTAGCTTTGTGGACCTCTCAGACCGAACTGCGACGGTAATGGGCCTCCGAAGAAAAGATCGTCGCTCTGTGCTACGAAGCCGAAGTCGCCGACGTCGCGGCTTCCATAAATTCCGGGCCTCCGCCAAAAGATGCGCAACAAGAAGATCTCCAACTTTGCTGAAGGGTCCAAGGGCAGAGGAGCTCGGGAAAAGCCTCACACAAGGGGTGGAAGAGGGGTTTAAATAGGCCCAGCCCGAAATTCCCAAATTTGGACTTTTGGGCCCAAATTCGGGCGCCCGGGGCATTCCGGGCTGCTACAGTGTTGGGCCCGGCCCAACACTGTGCGCGCCCGGATTGCTCCGGAGCCGCCATGTGTCCCTGCAGCTTTCCCCACGCCCCGTGTACGCGCGCCCGCGAACCGCGCTGCGCCGCGTGTCCCGACACGCAGGTGTGGGGTGGCTGCACCCGGCCAATTGCGGGGCGCCACGTGGCGCCCCCACGTCGCCCCCGACCGCCGTGTCTGTACGGCCACCTGCCCCCGCCGCTGCGTGGACCGCGCGCACAAGGACCTACCAACCATGAGCTGCCACGTGGCCACCCCTCGGTCCACTGTACACCCGCGCCAAAACCATGGACCGCGCCAGCTGCGCCGGCCAACAGGAAGCCGCCACGTGGCCCGCGCCCGGGTGCACGCCGGCCCCGTGGACCGCGCGCCTGCCCGCGCGCCCACGCGCCTGCCCGCGGCCGCTCCGCCGTCTGCCCAAGCCCGCGCCGCCGCTGCCCGCCGCCGCCCGCCGGCGCCGGAACAGTACCCAAAGCCTCGAAATCTGTGCCGGGTCGTCCGAGCTCCGAAAAATACAAGTAAATAGCCCATTTCGATCGTTTTCGCGTGCTGAATCCAAATTCGATGTCCGTTTGGCCCAATTCCACTTCTAAAATTTGTCGAAAATTCCCGGACAAGTGAACTTGATCCATTTTTCGTACCGGGTCAATTCCTTGGTTCCAATACGCGCGCAAAAATCTCAATCACCCAATATGGGCCTCCTGTTAGGCAATCTTGCTCCCATTTACACCAAGAATCCATTTCTCGGGCCCGACACACGCACAAACACTCCCAAAAACCACTAATCCATCAATAAACCTTTAAGTGGGGATTCGGGTCCTCACACATATAGTAAACGAGTTGAATGGAGCATGACTTTGGATGGTCGAGCCAGTTTTTGTTAGAGCCCAGTACTATTGTTCCATATACCTATTTCTTTCTTGTTTAACATCAAATTTGTTAGTTCTTAATCAAGTACTGTTGGAACATATATGGATTTAATTCAGGTCTTGTACATCAGTACTTATATAGGTTGTTTTATTTCCTACTTTCAGTCTTCATCACTGAACAATCATGGCCTGTGTTTTTTATTTAGCATACATGCTGCAGCATTATATAAAATTAGTTATATGATTGTTTGCGCCCCCCCCCCCCCCCCCCCCAAAAAAAACAACATTCTTTCTCCATATTGATTTAAAGCTAACTTCTTTTGCTACTGCAGTGCTTGTTCAATTAGGAGTGGCGAGTCTCTGATTGTGCTTTCGATCACAGTTCTCATATAGAGGCCTAAACTACGGTATCACTCTAGTTCTTGAGTTTTTCTTGCTCTGTATGTGGCTATGCTCTTCTTCATGAATTTTGATCTCTGAATTCATCCTTGCATGATTTTTTGTACTCTTGGAAATCTGCTTTACAAAATAAGAGTTCGTCGGTAGATTAGAATGTTTCAATCATCTTTTTATATTATGATGTAATATTGTTATTTTTGTGTTAATTCATAGTTGGTTGAAAGTTATATTAATTTTTTTTTGCTTTTGTAGTGTATTAAGTTTAGCTACTTTGATATTCTTTTTCAGTGTTTTCTCATGGATAGTAGTAGTAAGGCTAAGAGATGGGCAGACTATAGCAGAGTGAGTAAAGAATATTAGGATGGAGTGGAGGCCTTTCTTAATTTTGCATTTGAAAATAATTCCATCGATGGAAAAATTTCCTGCCCTTGTCAAAAATGTGTGCTTTACTATCACCAAATTATGGCAGAAGCATTCGATCATCTTGTGATCAATGGAATTATGCCAGGATATGATTCTTGGTTTTATCACGGAGAAACAACATCATCATTAAGTCCTTCACCGGGAGTTCATTTAGAACAGAAAAACTATAAAAGTGATGACATGATAGAAATGTTACATGATACTTTTGGAGTACACAATCTAGCAGCTGATATAGACATGGATTGTGGGGACTCGACAGAGCCAAATGTAGATGATTTTGGTATAAAACAACCGGCGGAGCAGTTTTCTTCAGAATTTGAGAAGTTCAAAGAGCTATTAAGAGATGTTGATGAAGAATTATATCCAGGATGCCGTAAATTTTCCAAATTGTCCTTTATATTACATCTTTATAATATAAAGTGTCGTTTTGGATAGTCAAATGAATCATTTGGCGCATTGCTTAAACTTTTAATAGATGTGCTTCCCGAGGGTGCAAAGTTACCGAATTCTTTTAATGAAACAAAGAAGATTATCGAAGGATTAGGGATGAAGTATAAAAAGATTCATGCCTGTCCTAATGATTGCATGTTGTTTTGGAAAGAACAAGAGAATGATGACTTTTGCTCAATTTGCGGGACTTCTCGATGGAAAAATAATGAAAAAGTACCCACAATGATGCACCAATTTTGAAGAAAAAAAAGAAAAAGATTCCGGCGAAGGTGTTGAGGCATTTTCCTATAAAACCAAGGCTTCAGAGGATGTTCATGTCATCTAGAACATCAGATTTCATGACATGGCATGAGAGGGGTCGAATTAAAGATGGCATTTTAAGGCATCCGGCTGACTCTAAAGCATGGAAGAATTTTGATTCTCGCTTTCCGGAGTTCGCTGTTGACCCTCGTAATGTTAGATTGGGATTAGCGACTGATGGTTTTAACCCATTTGGGACAATGCGAAGTAACTATAGTATATGGCCTGTCATTTTAATTCCGTATAATTTGCCACCGTGGTTGTGAATGAAGCAACCAAACTTTATTCTGTCTTTGCTTATTCCTGGCTCAAAAGTACCTGGAAATGACATCGATGTGTATTTGCAGCCTCTTATAGAGGAGTTGATTGAACTATGGGAAGGTGTGGAAACTTACAATGCCTCGAGCAAAGAGAATTTCCTAATGCATGCTGCAATTATGTGGACTATAAATGACTTCCCAGCTTATGGGAATTTATCTAGTTGGTCCACTTATGGTTCTTTCCCATGTCCATCTTGTAACGTGGAAACTTGTTCTAGATGCTTAAACATAGCAAGAAGTTTTGCTTCATGGGTCATCGGCGTTTCTTAGATCCTAATCACAAATATAGATATGATCGAAAATCTTTTGATGGAACTGAAGAATTGAAATCAGCACCTCTTCCGCCATCTGGTTCACAAGTGTTGGATCAAGTAAATAGTCTTCAGTTCACTTTTGGTAAGATGAATAAGTGTCACGCCCCGGGGTAACCAGAACCCGGGCCCGCCAACAGATCCGCCGTGTACACAGAATTTTCCATGTACACGAAGCGCTGGTAACCTGCTCAGATAGATAATATACAGTAGAAGAGCATAAACAGAGCTGAACTAATAGAACTAACAGTAATCTCAGAATGAAGTAAACTGTAAACTGAAATAAAAGTATAATATACTCCCAGCTCACCATGAATAATACAACCAGCTGGCCACAGCCAGACCCAAAAGTAAACTACTATAGTCTGAGATACAAAAGGGGAGTATAGTAAAAGTCTAGCTAAACTCTCGCTCGGGGTAGACGATCTAGCTAGTCGGCGATCCTCTTACCTCGATCTGCCGCTGAAGGCCCAGCCGCTCCCACAGTCGACTCTGCAAAACAAAGGGGGAAAAAGAACAAGAAACAACAATGGGGGTGAGAACTACTAGATAAACCAGTAGCCTCCCCTAGTGGGTAAAAACCTCTGATGCGGACGCACCCACTAGGAATAAAGAGGCAAGAAGGAAGGAACAGTGGTATGCAACAAAGACTGCTGAAAAGAAACTACCACTACTATGCCTCTAAATGCAGTGCCAAAAGATGACTGTATAGATGCAACTATAAAGCTGACTGCCCAAAGAAAACCCAATCAGAGGGCCAGGAAATACTGGCACTGCCTGCTCTGTCATCACTCACAACTCACCAACTGACCGGCACCCATCACGGTCAAAAAGCCTACTCCGGAGTGGCACTCGAGGGGAGCGACCCACACGAGTAAAGTATCTCTGTATCAATCATCTCTGTAACCGATGTCTCACAATAGCAGGACTGGATCATGACCATGATCAAAGTGGGAATACTCCATCCACTAATGCAACCCCGATCCCCAATCTGGTGTGATAATAACACCCGGTCAACCGCCCAAAATCCGCGGTTACCGATGAACCCATAGACCCCAATCTGATAAAGTAAAAACATCTGGTCAACCGCCTAACATCCGCGGTTGCCACTATGCCCCACAATCCCCTAAGACACGTCCAAACTGTCCCAAGCAATACTATCTCCAAAATCCCGATCAGACTCGAGCATCATGCATCGATAGAGAAGAATAACAATAACCGATGTTTTCTCCTAAGTCAAATCCCATAATATCGTGCTGCAATAAAATAGTGGCTTAACTAGTTGTCCAATGAGCATGCAAGTGTTCTCTTTTAAAAATATTTAGATAGGAACTAAGTTTCATGTGAAGAATAATTTTAGAACTATTTTAAAAATATTGTTGGGTTACTAATTTGCATGCGGTTCACGATATAGCAATTGTCCAATTTCCTTGTCCCAGATTTATCACATAGAAGCTACTAAATTAATTTAGGGCCAAATGCAATAGGTTCATACACCACAAGTTATCTATCACATGTATAATTGGGAACTCTTTTATTCCTAGTGTGCAAATCAACAAAGAGGGATACGCAACCACCCACCTCGAAAAGCGTGCACAATGTACCCAGAAAATACCCGCTGTCCTCTAAACACACCGTCAGCTGCAATAATGTCCTACAACATCACATAAGTGTACACGGTGTAAAAATTACAAGTTCCAAACACACATTTGCTGTTTTAAAAATCAGCACGCAAAACGAGGAATTATCACCTCTGTCCCGAGCTCCTAAAATCCCAGAAAAATCACGGTTGCGTTCCTCGCGAAAAATAGCCCAAAATCGACTCTTGAATCGCCTCGATCCGATATTCCTACGCTGAGAAACAAATCGTCGAAGTTGCCGCTGTCCAAAAATCCAAACAGCAAAATGGGGTGTCAAATCACCTCGGGAATCGTGCCAAGGAATCGGAATCCAGAGAAACCATCAACACGAAAAACGAAGCCCTACCTCTTAGGAACACACTGGCGAAGAAATCGTCGAAATCGGACTCCTGTACTACGCAGAGGACTCCTCGGACTGAAATGCGACGATAACGGGCCGAAATGGGGGAAAACCGAGGCACACTGTAAAATCCGAAACGCCGCTGTCGATCTTCCCGAAAATCTGGGAACGCACCACGAGGTAGAAAAATGTGAGAGGAAAAACTTTCCTAAAGGTCCCTCCCTCCCATTCTCTATCTAGCTCTCGGAAAAGGCAAGAGAAGAGGGGAGGGGAGGCTTATATATAGGCCCACTAAACAATTGGGAAAATTCCCATCTTGTCCCCACTTCCGGGCGCTCGGCCCGTTTTCGGGCTGCTACAGTGCAGCCCGGCCCACCGATTTTCGGGCGGCTACAGTGCGGCCCAGCCCAACCCGGGCCGCACACGGGATCCCCGCCCGTCCGACCTCCTGTCCAACCCGGCCCAGGGCCCGCCACGCATCCGCCAAACAGGCGGCAGCCGTGCGGGCCCAGCGGGGACGCGCCACGCGTCCCCCTGCGGGGCGGCGGGGTGGGTGGCGCCCGCCAATGGCGGGGCGCCACGTGCCCCCCGCTTTCCCGCCCGACACGGCCGCCGGCGGCCCTGCGCGCCGCCTGCACGCCTGCGGCGCGTGCGCGTACGGCCGCAGGCGCGCGCCTGCGGGTGCGCCGCGCGCACGTGCACCCGCCAACCCGGGGCCGCCACATGGCGCGCCTCGGTGCACCGTGCACCGCGCCCCACCCCGCGCCTGCCCGGCCTGCCCGCGCTGCCCGCGCACCCTCCCGTGCGCCGCGCGCCCTGGACCGGACCAACCGGCGCCTGCCACGTGGCCCGCCGGTGCACCGTGCACCGGCGGCCCGTTCCGTGGACCGGGAGTGGCGCGCCGGCCCAATCAGAGGCCGCCACGTGTCCCTGGCCGGTCCACAAGCCCCCCGTGCACTATTTTGCACAGAAAACTTCCGGGGGTCCGTTTTTGGGCATCCGGACTCCAAATTAAATAAGTAAATAGCTGTTTTCAAGCGTTTTTCCGCGCTGAATCCAAATACGGCCTCCGTTTAGCCTGATTCCATTCCTAAAATTCGGCAAAGGCAGCCGAAGGTCAGGCTTGATCCCAAATCCTCCCTGAGTCCAAACAACACATCCCTTTGACATGTTGGGGCCCAACACACCAACACTAGGTGTTCAACACCCCGAACAGGGGAAAAACACAGGGGAAAAACTGGGACACTACAATAAGAATTTCAGTGGTGGTCGTAAAAAACCTTGGAGAAAGAAAAGCATTTTTTTTCAAACTTTCTTATTGGGAGCACAATTTATTGCGCCATAATCTTGATGTTATGCATATAGGAAAAAATATAAACGATAATGTCGTTAATACTTTGCTTAATGATGAGAAAAAGTCTAAGGACAACTTAAGTTCTCGTCGTGATTTGCAAGAGATGATGTCACGCCCCGGGGTCGAAACTGCGACCCGGGCTCGCCAACAGATCTGCCACCTATGCAAAATCCCGCATAGGCGAAGCGTCTAACCTGCAAAAGATAGTACTATAGCTACGCAAATATCAGAGCGAAAATAAAATGCTATAAAATAAAAATTCAGTCACTGTACAACATGAAATAAAGTACAATATCCATCTCCTCAAATATAGATAATCATTATACAATGTCCTCAGTACAGCATCTCTCAACTATAAAAGGGAGATAAACTAAAACTATAGTACATCAGTCTCTACATCAGTCTCTCCAAATACAAAAGATCCCTCTCCAAAGTAAATAGTAAAAACCAGCTGACAGCTACAAGGAATCTCCAACCAGGGGATACAGCTACACTCCTCGGGCGGTAAGGATCTAGCTCGTGACTCCCTCGCCTCGAACAACGACCGAAAGATCAGCAACTCCCGCAGAAGACTCTGCAAAACAGGAGGAAGAAAAGAGGAAAACAACAATAGGGGTGAGAACCACTAGTAAACCAGTAGCCTCCCCCTATAGGTAAAGCCTCAAACTCCGGCGTACCCACTAAGTCTACCAGAGGCACGAAAAGGAATAAATGGTAAAGCTGTAAACAGAACTGCTGAATAAAGGAAAACCACTACTAGTATGCCTCTAAATGCAATACCAAAAGAAATGACTGTATGAATGCATCAGGAAACAATATCTGACCAAATAAACCCAATCTAGCCACCAGTAAAATTGGTATTACCTGCTCTGCATTCGAACTCAAGAACTCAGTAGGGGACCAGCACACAAGGCTCGAAATCCCAAGGAATCAGCACACAAGGCTCGAAATCCCAATCAGATGGACAGGTACCCATCACGGTCTAAAGCCTACTCCGGAGTGGCACTCGAGGGAAGCGACCCTGTGATGACCTGGATCTCCGCAGAGCTGTTGTAGTGCGTTGGGGTGGTCACTGGAGACCTACATGGTGTGTTGGCGGTGTCTGGGGCATAATTGGACACAAGAGTTGGACTTCAGGCTTAGATGGATCGCGTGGGTGATCGGTTGACTCCGTCGGACCTCTGGAAGTGTTTTCGCGCAAAATGGATAGTAAGATTGGGCTCAGCGCGAAATTCGGGCTAAGAATACCTTTCCAGGGGCATTCGGCAATTTTTAGAGTGGGAATTTGGCAAAATGGACATCAAATTCGGATTCAGCGCGCGAAAACGGTCAAGATGGACTATCTACTTGTGTTTTTTTGAGCATCGGGTACTGTTCATGGCCGGAACAGTAACTCCGGCGATTGCCGGCGGCGGCGGGCAGCGTCGGCGGGCGGCGGCGCGGCCTCGGGCAGGCGGAATGGCGGCGGCGAGCGGCGCGGGCAGGGCGCGGGCGCGCGGGCAGGCGCGCGGTCCACGCGGTCGTCGTGCACCGAGGCGGAGACACGTGGCATCACCGCATAGGCTGGCTCACAGCTCCGGTCCACGAAGCAGGATGGTTGGGTATTGGTTCATGGTGCACCGGGGTGGACACGTGGCAGGTTATCATTGGTTCGGCTTACAGAGGCTCGTGCACCGGGTGCAGCGATCAGAGGCAGGGACACGTGGCGCTTTTCTATTGGCTGGTCAACTGTGCGGGCAGGAGGGGCAGCGGGCGCAGACTGTGCGCGCAGGCGCGGCTGACCGACTGACCGGGACACGTGTCGACTCCCGGGGGTGGCCACGTGGTGCAGCGGGAGTGGATTTTTCGGCTGTCGCCTGTTCGGGCGCCACGTGGCGGGCGATGAGGCGGGTCGGACGGATTTCGGATCCCGTCCGACGGCGCGCCATGGGCCGGGCCGCACTGTGCACGCCCGAAAATCTTGGGCCGGGCCGCACTGTGCGCGCCCGGAAATTTCCGGGCGCCCGAAAGTTGGGACCCGGATGGCATTTCTTCAATTGTTTTGGGAGGCCTATTTAAACAGCCCGAGTCCTTTCTTCTCACTTTTTCCACCACTTCCGAGCCTCCTCTCACCAAGGTGTCTTCAGCAAAGTTGTTCCCCTTCGAGTTCTCCATCTCCTGGTAAAGTTTGAGGATTTGTGGTGGCACGCACTTCGAGGTTTGGATTTTACGGCGCGGCGCGACGCTCGTTCCTTTGTGTTTCCCTTCGTCGCATTTCAGTGCGCGGACTCCCCCGAGCTACCCAGGCAGTATTTTTCAGCGATTCTTGCGCCATCGTCTTCACGACAGGTAGGGCTAGGTTTCTCGTGTTTACTGGTTTTTCCCATTCCGAGGTTTTCATGGGTTTTTGGGATCATCTTGTGACCTTATTTTCTGGGGTGGAGTTTTGGACAGCGCTGTGTTGTTTTGGTGATATCTTCGCGCACAGACATCGGATTGAGGTGATTCAAGAGGCGATTTGCATCTACACATCACGAGGAATCTCCCCAAATTTTATTGGAATTTCCTGAATTTTCCCCGAAGGTGAGAAGCCTCTGTTTACAGTACTTTCAGATTCAGTTTTTGCGATCGACTTGCTTCGGGATGGCTCTCTTGTCGATTTTGGTTCTCAGCATAGAAAACTCGTGGGTGAACGTGCAGGTACTCGTTTCGACCGGTTCGTCGCGAGGATCGTGATAGTATTTTTCCTGGAATTTCTTGGGCACATTTCGCAGGTGAAAAAGGCTAAACTGTTAACCGGATATTTTGGGACAGATTTTGGATTGAAACTTGGAGTAATATTTGCATGTGTTCTTTGGGGTTTGTGGTGCAGTTTTGTGGGGATTTTTGGGACCGGGCGTGGACTTCGCTTTCGGGACCCGGACTTAGCGCTCGAGGTGGGTACCGTTGTTTCACCTCCTACTTGTGATGTCCCCACTAGGCCTATTTGAGTTGCTACTATGTTATGTTGCTAAATGAACCGGTGAAATGAATATGGCATGCTTAATTAAAAGACTGGGCTATGGTAGCGAGGCATCTTTAAAATGGCTAAGCATTAGTTAATATTGATACTAGCAAATGATAAGTCACCCAAAAGAGCTTTCCTAAATTGGCTATGTTGCAAGTACATATTGGGACCTCTTATGCATAAATAATAAACTGACGTGGGACCACTTGGTAAAATGGGAGTGTAAGTAATAGCATGTCTCTATTTTTATGAAAATCAGGATACTTGAACCATGCTTTTGAATAAAGGACTTTGCATGCTTGAATGGTCGCATAGTTAAGCCACCTTTTTCTGCTACACTATTATGCTGGAACTGACTTAGGAGAAACCATGCTTTTATTTTTCCTTCCTCTGGTTATCTAGTTTTGGGGGATAGTGCGCTCGGGTTCGAGCAAGGGCTGGGATAGTGTAGTCAGACATTTGTGGGCTTTGGGACAGGCAGGCTGTGAGGGCAGGGCATGGCGACAACCGCGGACAGTAGGCGGTTGACCGGATAGTGATTGTTGGTTATGCATCAGATTGGGTATCAGGTCTCTAGTGGATGGAGTTTCCCACTATTTGTTTATCTTGCATCATCTTTGAGATCGGGTCTCCCTTTAGTAGACGGTTTTCCCACTGTGATCAGAGTCATGATCCAGTCCGCTGACTTGATGCTTATCACTGAGGCACTATGCTCGTGTGGGTCGCTCCCCTCGAGTGCCACTCCGGAGTGTGTATTTTGTGACCGTGCCGGTCAGGAGCCGGTCTGTTGCCTTGGGGCGGGACCGTGCCGGTCAGGAGCCGGTCTGTCGCCCTCGGGATGGGACCATGCCGGTCAGGAGCCGGTCTGCATCCCGTAGCTGAGTTGGGAGTTAGTAGGCATAGTGGGCAGTACCGGTGCTCGCCGGTGACTAGGTTGGGCTACCCAGGCAGGCATTCTTAGTCTGATGCATACAGTTGGCCAAACTTTTAGCTGGGCACCTTAGAGGCATATAGTGGTAGCTTCATACATCATCAGTAGACATATTTATAGCTTACCACCTTGTTTTATTCTTCCGCCTCTTATAGTCCTAGTGGGCATGTCTGAGTTGAGGTTTACCCACTAGGGGGAGGCTACTGTTCTGTAGTAGTTCTCACCCCCCACTGTTTTCTTTTTCTCTTCCCCCTTTGTTTTGCAGAGTCGTCTGCGGGAGTTGCGGGACCCTCCTCAGCGGATCGAGGTAAGAGGATCGCGGACTAGATAGCGGACTACCCAGGCACCAGTTCAGTTACTAGATGTACCCCGATACTCTCAGATACTCTACTTTTCATTTCTTTTGGGTCTGGCTTCGGCCAGCTGGTTGTATTTGATTAGTGAGCTGGGAGAGATATTTGTATTATTGAGAGTTTACTTCCGCACTTTTACTTTCCAGCTTTATTCTGAGATGTATTAGTTCTAGTTTAGCTCTGTTTATGCTCTTTTATTATATCATTTATATTTGAGCAGGTTACCAGCGCTTCGTATACACGGAAAATTCCGTGTATACGGCGGATCTGTAGACGAGCCCGGGTTCTGGTTTACACCCGGGGCGTGACAGATCCGCCACCTATGCCAACCTGCATAGGCGAAGCGTCCTACCTGCAAGAAAAATATTACAGCTAAAACAAAATATCAGAGCTATAAATAAAAGATCTGCTGTATAACTAAAATCAATCACTGAACAACTGGAAATAATACACTAAGTCTGTCTCCCAAAAATGATGATCATACTATATCCTCATATACAAGCTCTGGACCCAACTGGGAGGTATCTCCAATAAATACAATAGTGTACAGTCTCACGATACATAATATGTCCTCACTACATCAGTCTCTCAAAAGAGGAAAAAGTAAAACAACTAATCTGCTGTAGATCTCCTCTGAAGGGGTACCGCTACTCTCCAACGACGGGTAGGGATCTATCTCGCGACTCTCTCGCCTCGATCAATAATCGCAGAATCAGCAACATCCGCTAGGACTCTGCAAAACAGAGGAGAGGGAAGAAAATAAGGGGGAAAAACCCCCAGAGGGTGTGAGAACTACACCAAAAAGGGAGTTCTCAGTGGGTACCACCGCCAGACCCGACGGTCTGCCCACTAAGTCCTCAAAATACAAAAAAAAGCTAACCAAAGCCGTAAAGACTGAAAAAGAGGGAAGCTGGAGACTCCCAACAGCTATCAAGCCTCTAAGCCTGCTACGCCTGCCATGCCTGCCATGCCTGCTATGCCTGCCATGCCTGCCATGCCTGCCTATGCCTGCCATGCCTGCTATGCCTGCCAAGCCTGCCTATGCCTGGCATGCCTGCTATGCCTGCTAAGCCTGCATATGCCTGCTATGCCTGCCATACCTGCCATGTCTGCTAAGCCTGCCTATGCCTGCCATGCCTGCCTATGCCTGCCATGCCTGCCATGCCTGCTAAGCCTGCCTATGCCTGCCAAGCCTGCCTATGCCTGCCATGCCTGCCATGCCTGCTAAGCCTGCCTCTGCCTGCCATGCCTGCCATGCCTGCTAAGCCTGCCTATGCCTGCCATGCCTGCTAAGCCTGCCTATGCCTGCCATGCCTGCCTATGCCTGCTATGCCTGCCTGCCTATGCCTGCCATGCCTGCCTATGCCTGCCATGCCTGCTAAGCCTGCCTATGCCTGCCAAGCCTGCCTATGCCTGCCATGCCTGCCATGCCTGCTAAGCCTGCCTATGCCTGCCAAGCCTGCCTATGCCTGCTATGCCTGCCATGCCTCGGTCAACAACTCACAAAGACCCTGGGACCACCGTATCCCCAAACGGTTCCCAACAACACTAGCACTGGTCTAAACACAGCTACTAGACTCCACTCGGTCCCCCGACACGAGTGCAACAGTAAGGCAAATGTCTGAAAGGAACCCAATCTAATGCCACCAGTAGAACTGGTACTGCCTGTTGTGCCTGCCAAATCGGGTATGCCAGCCTACGCATAACACCGATAGGGGATGAGAGTCTCAAGGACTCGAAGTCTGTAAATCGCACACTCCGGAGTGGCACTCGAGGGGAGCGACCCACACGAGTAAAGTGCCTCAGTAACAAGTATCATAAATCTGCAGGACTAGATCATGACTCTGATCAAAGTGGGAAAGCCCAACCACTAAAGAAAGCCTTGGTCCTCAATCAGATGCAAAAATACTCAAATAGGGAAACTCTGTCCACTAGAGAAATCAGATACCCAATCTGGTGCATAAATAAATGTCCGGTCAACCGCCCAATATCCGCGGTTGCCGCAAAGCCCCATAACTAATCCAACCTGTCCCAGACACCAAGTCCCGCCTACACTACCCAGAACCCCTGCTCGAACCTGAGCAACACAGACCACCTGACTAACAAACCAGGAGAAAGGGATAACATGGTTTCTCCTAAGTCAAGTTCCAATAGTAGTGCAGCAGTAAAAGATGGCCTAACTACATGTCCATGCAAGCATGCTTTGTCCTCAGAAACAATAAAAGTGGGTGAAACATATATTAGTAAAGCATGCTAAAATATTCCTACTATGGTATACCAATCTCACCCAAGTAGGTCATCCTTGTTTACCTCTCGCTCATGTCGGTTGTACAATAATATGCCTGTTATCATTCATAGAGGGGTGATATCCCCACATGTGCGCTTACATTTACCATGATATATGAACCTTATACAGTTACCAAAATAAGCTTACCCACCTGAAGTGCTCAAACCAAGGCAAACCTGAGGTCGGTGAAGAGTGTAGGCGCTCACAGTCCAAAATCTGCTAAAACTGCTTCCTTGGTATAAGTTGCGCAAGCCTCGGCTCCAAACAGCTGAACATACCCCAAAATCAAAGTCTCCAAATCCAACAGGTCTAGCGACACTTGCAAACACCCCTGGGTACAATAATAAGGTCCAATATTACACTTAATTCAAAATATTCCAAGTATACACAATCAGTGAAAAACAGCCTCAAAGATGTGCAATTTTCACCTGCAAACAAACTCGGAAAAATCCAACAAAAATACTGTCACGTTCCTCGCGTCGATACCTTCGAAACGAGTACCTGCACGTCAAATTCCGAGCCCCGTAGGCCGAGTTACAAATTCCACAACACAGGGCGCTCACAAACACACAACCATACGTCTGTATTTCCTTGTACAGATAAATGAGAAGAATCTACCTCTGGGAAAGCCTCAGGAAAATCCAATAAAAATACGATGATAATCCTCGCGTCGAGTAGATGAAAAAAGTGTACAGGCACATCTTCATCTGATGCCCGGTTGCGGAGATAAAAATCCGGCAAGGTATCGCTGTCCAGAAATTCCATCAGAAAATGGGGTCCCAGTAATCATGGAAAAACTCCTCGAAAAGTGTGAAACCAGGGGAAGGAAAAAATATCAAGATCGTAGCTCTGTCTGTTGCGGATCCAACGGCGCAAGAATCGCCTGAAAAGGAGGTCGGAGTAGGCCGGGGGAGCTCGTGCACCAAAATGCGACGAAAGGGAACACAAATGGACGAGCGTCGCGCCGCGCCGCAAAAATGGAAACCTCGATAAGCGTGCCACCAAAAATCTCCAAACTCTGCAGATGGATGCATCACAGGGAGAGGATCAACTTTGCTGAGGACCTCAAGTCGGTTTGAAGCTCGGAAATGGAGGAAAAGGGGAGAAAAGAAGGGCTCGGATTGCTTAAATAGTCCCCAAAAATAATTCCAAAAATTTCCAATATATCCGGGTTTCCGGGCGCCCGAAATCTTCCGGGCCGCTACAGTGTTGGGCCCGGCCCAACACTGTGCGGGCCCGAATCCATTTCGGGCCTCCACGTAGCCCGCCACACACCGCACACCGAAGCCGCCCACTGGATTTCCGCCACGTGGCCCGCCGAACACACGCACACCAAAACCCTCCAGCGACAACGCGCCACGTGGCCCGCCGTGGTGTCGACACGCGGCGCGCCCGAGCGCGGGAAAGGCCGACAGCGGCCATGTGCGCGCCTGCGCCGCCGCCTGCCGCCTCTGCTTGCACGCGCCCCGAGGCGATAAGGACCCGCTCCGTGGACCCGGCGCACAACACCGCGCCAATGACACTCCGCCACGTGTCACCCCGGTCCACCGTACACCCACGATCTATTCCGTGGACCACGACCGCTAAACCGGCCAATCCTGCCATTCCACGTGGCCCGCCTCCGCGGTGGACCGCGCGCCTGCCAGCGCGCCTGCCCGCGCGCTGTGCGCTGCCCGCGCCTGCCCGCCGCCGCTCCTGCGCCTGCCCGCCGTCGCACCGCCGCCCTCCGCCGTGCCGGAGCTGCCCGCCGGCGGCCGGAGTTACTGTTCCGGCGTGAACAGTAACCAGTGGCGAAAAAGACAAGTAAATAGCCCAATTTCATCGTTTTCGCGCGCTGAGTCCAAATCCGATGTCCGTTTTGCCAAATTCCAACTCTAAAAATCACCGAAGGCATCCGGAAAGGTGTTTCTTGGTCCAAACTTCGCGCTGAGCCCAATTTTAATATCCATTGCGCGCAAAACCACTTCTAAGCATCCGACGGGGTCATCAGACTACTCTCGTGATCCAGTAGACACTCTGAGTCCATCACTAGTGTCCAATTGGTGCACAGACACCACCGACGCACCAAAAAGGCCTCCAGGAGTTGCTGGTCAACCAGTAATCACATTGCGGGGATCCAGGTCCTCACATCCTCCCCCACTAAAGAAAGTTTCGTCCTCGAAACTCGCTCAACTCCACCAGCAGTCAAAAACACCAAGGGTAAGTATTCAACAACACCATCTCCAGCTCCTAAGTCATCACTCACTCCCCGTGATTACTCCCCAACAACAACAACAGCAACACCCAGTACGGCATAGCCCGATCACGCAATTTTTCCCACATCTCACGAGCCAGAATTCGCAACGGGCGCCCCTCGTACTCAAAACAATCATCAATCTCGAAGGGGCTAGTCCATCACGGGCGAGGGATCCAAAGACATATCACTCCTGAGCCGAGACGTGAAATACCAAGGGCTCCAATAAAAAGCCGGAGGAAACTGAAAATAACCACATCCTGGTGCCAATCTCAACCAAGGCAATCCGAAACACATCCCCGCAATCATCAACGAAAGAAAGAAGCCCTCACAAACAAGGGTCCTCGCTCGGTCACTCCCGAATCCTGACCATTCGAGTGAACTACTCAGTCGCGGTCTATCATCCAAAGGGACCCTCAGTGACACAACCATAAGCCCTGTTTGCCTCAACAGTCCACACAGCGCCAGCGGTGGAATCATCCAACTCAACCCCAGACAGCTTCCCTGCTCCAGGTATCCACCATCACAGTGGCCCTGTCGGGGTAATCCAGAATGCTCAACAGTAATCCAACGGTAATTCCGCAGTCGCTACAGGAGGCATCAATAAAACTCACAGATTTCCCTCCCAACGCTGGAGATGCTAACATTGGCGCTGGTATCAGTCTCATCTTCCATTGGCCATACTCTCCCGGCACTGCCTAGTCCAAGAAGCTCCTCACCTCGACAATGATTGTCGATCTCGGCCAATTTCCAATCAGTATCCATATTGGCCGGATTTCCACCGCCGCTCCTACGGCTAGAATAAGGTGACCCAAGTAGGTATGCTCCTGAAGCTACAACTTGTTCCTCAATAGCTGGGCATACAGCTTCATCCACACAGGTATGGTAGCACATCCACAAATGCTCCTCGCGCTCCAAGTCGCTCTAGGAGTAAATCAAAATATCCTAGGGGAACACCACTCCCAATCCGTCCAGGCACAACCGAAACAAACGATTCCTCAGACCCTTAAGTCACAGGACATTATTCGTTCCATTTGGCCTCACTATGCTCTCATAATGCCCTTAGTAGATTCTGAATGCCATCTAGGCAAAGTCCTCGACTGTCTGATTCCATGAAGGTACTTGCATAATACAATAACTGCGGGAGTAAAACTCTAACAACAGGTCCTTGATAAGACCTGAACCTGCCTGTGCTCAAATCATAACGAACCCTCATCATCGTCTATCCAAGACGTGGCACTAGGTCAAACAGACCCCTTGATCCATCAGATCCTGCGACTGTGCCATCAGCTCTCTCAGCTCCACAGGCGATATCCAATGAGGTGCTGTCGAGGGTGGCGCAGTCTCCCGAATCACTTCAAACGCAATCTCTATCTCCCTAACCGGCGGCATTGACAACAGCTCAGGTGAAATCACACCCGGGATCTCGTGGGCAACCGAGATATCCTAGAGTCCCGGTGCCGCCGTAAGCACCTCTCACGCTGTCGCTATAACCTGCGTGCTCTAATAATCTCAACGAGCAAGCCTCTTCTTGTCCGCCTTGCCGAAGGTCCAAGTCTTCTCTCGCCGCAGTCAAACATTCTGTGGCATTGTGCCAATCAATCTCAAGCACATGGTCCAAATACCGAACTGCCACAGTTACCAATAAGTCTGCTGGTAACTCGCAGTCTCAGCTGCACTGGACATGATCCCAAAAGCCTCCTCCACATGTACAATAACAACAGAAACCTGTACCTCAAGTGCACGTGGTAACAAATCTGCCTCTAGTCCATGCAGGAATGCAACATGCTCTAACTCGACTGCTGTGATGAAATTCCACCTGCGACACTTGATCCACTACCGTGGCGCCCTCCAACCGGGCGGCACAGATTCATCCGCACGATGCAAATGGTTGTCGCTCAGTTAGCAAGGACAATCAGAACTATCCACATAGGGAGCACGACCTCTGTCTTTGTTCCTACTGAGGTGACGAACAAGGTCCTCCGCAGATAACAAATCCACGCTACCGCTGCGCCACTCTGATCAAGATACTGATGCTGCCATCAGGGTCCACCCGATCTCTGGTATCTCGGAAACTCGTTATCCTGGAAAAGAAAACAGAAATGCCCCTGCTGGTCGATCTGTCCTCCATCACCCGGCGCCAAGCGCCAAAATCCAAAACTCGCCTCTAGCGGCAGATCCCTATCCAAAGGAACTGCAACGCTACGCTCCAAACATAACGCCTACTCCAACGAGGCGCCAAAATCCAAAATCTGTATAGGAGGGACCGAATAAACTGAAAGGTATCTTGGCGCAATCCACTCCTAGTCTCACATATCCTATGCGCCTCGTCCCTCGAAACCTGGAGCGCACAGTTCAACAACTGCAAAACCTCTCTAGCCCAGGGAGGCTCTCAATTGATCACTCCATCACTACCAACCACGACTCTGCCTCCAAGGCTCCAAACTCAATCTTACGAGTCGGGGTGGTTTATCTATCGAATCTGGCTCAATAGATCGATCATGTCCCACAGCTCCTCTGCTGTCAACTATCCACCCTACCTCGGTGCCTCGACACTAAACATTGGCACGGGGGGGGTTACTCAGTGCTCCGACAACTGTATCACCCAGACCAGCTGCCCACTCTGCCGCTGATATGCCTCAAACAATCCTGTCATCTGGGTCCGGAGTTCTCTGACCTCAATCCAGGTATCCGGCCCAAAACCGATCGCTCGAGCTCAATCACTATGACAAGATGCCCACGGGTCAAAACCCAGCGTCGGGGAGGCACCGCTCACCACGACGGAACCACAACAGCACACAAAAGCCACTCGACCCAATCCAGCGAAAGTCTAAAGCATGTCACCCGTTCCACAGCATTATGTTGTCTGCAGCCAACATAATTACTTAGGAGAATGAACATGCCAATCACTCCTCCCGTCCCTTGGGAGAGGTATAAAACTCAATCAGGACTCTCGCTAAAAGTCACGACTCTCACGAAGTCAACCAAGGGTCAAACCATAAGCCTAGGGTTTCTAAGTCCCAACTGACCTATCCCTAAGCTCTGATACCACTCTAATCTGTCACGCCCCGGGGTCGAAACTGCGACCCGGGCTCGCCAACAGATCCGCCACCTATGCCAATCTGCATAGGCGAAGCGTCTTACCTGCAAGAAAAATACTACAGCTAAAACAAAATATCAGAGCTATAAATAAAAGATCTGCTGTATAACTAAAATCAATCACTGTACAACTGGAAATAATACAATAAGTCTGTCTCCCAAAAATGATGATCATACAATATCCTCATATACAAGCTCTGGACCCAACCGGGAGGTATCTCCAATAAATACAACAGTGTACAGTCTCACGATACATAATATGTCCTCACTACATCAGTCTCTCAAAAGAGGAAAAAGTAAAACAACTAATCTGCTGTAGATCTCCTCTAAAGGGGTACCGCTACTCTCCAACGACGGGTAGGGATCTATCTCGCGACTCTCTCGCCTCGATCAACAATCGCAGAATCAGCAACATCCGCTAGGACTCTGCAAAACAGAGGAGAGGAAAGAAAATAAGGGGAAAAAACCCCCAGAGGGTGTGAGAACTACACCAAAAAGGAAGTTCTCAGTGGGTACCACCGCCAGACCCGACGGTCTGCCCACTAAGTCCTCAAAATACAAAAAAAGCTAACCAAAGCCGTAAAGACTGAAAAAGAGGGAAGCTGGAGACTCCAACAGCTATCAAGCCTCTAAGCCTGCTACGCCTGCCATGCCTGCCATGCCTGCTATGCCTGCCATGCCTGCCATGCCTGCCTATGCCTGCCATGCCTGCTATGCCTGCCAAGCCTGCCTATGCCTGCCATGCCTGCTATGCCTGCTAAGCCAGACTATGCCTGCTATGCCTGCCATACCTGCCATGTCTGCTAAGCCTGCCTATGCCTGCCATGCCTGCCTATGCCTGCCATGCCTGCCATGCCTGCTAAGCCTGCCTATGCCTGCCAAGCCTGCCTATGCCTGCCATGCCTGCTAAGTCTACCTATGCCTGCCATGCCTGCCATGCCTGCTAAGCCTGCCTATGCCTGCCATGCATGCTAAGCTTGCCTATGCCTGCCAAGCCTGCCTATGCCTGCTATGCCTGCTAAGCCTGCCTATGCCTGCCATGCCTGCCTATGCCTGCCATGCCTGCTAAGCCTGCCTATGCCTGCCAAGCCTGCCTATGCCTGCCATGCCTGCCATGCCTGCTAAGCCTGCCTATGCCTGCCAAGCCTGCCTATGCCTGCTATGCCTGCCATGCCTCGGTCAACAACTCACAAAGACCCTGGGACCACCGTATCCCCAAACGGTTCCCAACAACACTAGCACTGGTCTAAACACAGCTACTAGACTCCACTCGGTCCCCCCGACACGAGTGCAACTAAGGCAAATGTCTGAAAGAACCCAATCTAATGCCACCAGTAGAACTGGTACTGCCTGCTGTGCCTGCCAAATCGGGTATGCCAGCCTACGCATAACACCGATAGGGGATGAGAGTCTCAAGGACTCGAAGTCTGTAAATCGCACACTCCGGAGTGGCACTCGAGGGGAGCGACCCACACGAGTAAAGTGCCTCAGTAACAAGTATCATAAATCTGCAGGACTAGATCATGACTCTGATCAAAGTAGGAAAGCCCAACCACTAAAGAAAGCCTTGGTCCTCAATCAGATGCAAAAATACTCAAATAGCGGAAACTCTGTCCACTAGAGAAATCAGATACCCAATCTGGTGCATAAATAAATGTCCGGTCAACCGCCCAATATCCGCGGTTGCCGCAAAGCCCCATAACTAATCCAACCTGTCCCAGACACCAAGTCCCGACTACACTACCCAGAACCCCTGCTCGAACCTGAGCAACACAGACCACCTGACTAACAAACCAGAGAAAGGGATAACATGGTTTCTCCTAAGTCAAGTTCCAATAGTAGTGCAGCAGTAAAAGATGGCCTAACTACATGTCCATGCAAGCATGCTTTGTCCTCAGAAACAATAAAAGTGGGTGAAACATATATTAGTAAAGCATGCTAAAATATTCCTACTATGGTATACCAATCTCACCCAAGCAGGTCATTCCTTGTTTACCTCTCGCTCATGTCGGTTGTACAATAATATGCCTGTTATCATTCATAGAGGGGTGATATCCCCACATGTGCGCTTACATTTACCATGATATATGAACCTTATACATTTACCAAAATAAGCTTACCCACCTGAAATGCTCAAACCAAGGCAAACCTGAGGTCGGTGAAGAGTGTAGGCGCTCACAGTCCAAAATCTGCTAAAACTGCTTCCTTGGTATAAGTTGCGCAAGCCTCGGCTCCAAACAGCTGAACATACCCCAAAAATCAAAGTCTCCAAATCCAACAGGTCTAGCGACACTTGCAAACACCCCTGGGTACAATAATAAGGTCCAATATTACACTTAATCCAAAATATTCCAAGTATACACAATCTGTGAAAAACAGCCTCAAAGATGTGCAATTTTCACCTGCAGAACAACTCGGAAAAATCCAACAAAAATACTGTCACGTTCCTCGCGTCGATAGCTTCGAAACGAGTACCTGCACGTCAAATTCCGAGCCCCGTAGGCCGAGTTACAAATTCCACAACACAGGGCGCTCACAAACACACAACCATACGTCTGTATTTCCTTGTACAGATAAATGAGAAGAATCTACCTCTGGGAAAGCCTCAGGAAAATCCAACAAAAATACGGTGATAATCCTCGCGTCGAGTAGATGAAAAAAGTGTAAAGGCACGTCTTCATCTGATGTCCGGTTGCGGAGATAAAAATCCGGCAAGGTATCGCTGTCCAGAAATTCCATCAGAAAATGAGGTCCCAGTAATTATGGAAAAACTCCTCGAAAAGTGTGAAACCAGGGGAAGAAGAAAATACCAAGATCGTAGCTCTGTCTGTTGCGGATCCAACGACGCAAGAATCGCCTGAAAAGGAGGTCGGAGTAGGCCGGGGGAGCTCGTGCACCGAAATGCGACGAAAGGGAACACAAATGGACGAGCGTCGCGCCGCGCCGCAAAAATAGAAACCTCGATAAGCGTGCCACCAAAAATCTCCAAACTCTGCAGATGGATGCATCACAGGGAGAGGATCAACTTTGCTGAAGACCTCAAGTCGGTTTGAAGCTCGGAAATGGAGGAAAATGGGAGAAAAGAAGGGCTCGAATTGCTTAAATAGTCCCCAAAAACAATTCCAAAAATTCCCAATATATCCGGGTTTCCGGGCGCCCGAAATCTTCCGGGCCGCTACAGTGTTGGGCCCGGCCCAACACTGTGTGGCCCGAATCCATTTCGGGCCTCCACGTAGCCCGCCACACACCGCACACCGAAGCCGCCCACTGGATTTCCGCCACGTGGCCCGCCGAACACCGCACACCAAAACCCTCCACCGACAACGCGCCACGTGGCCCGCCGTGGTGCCGACACGCGGCGCGCCCGAGCGCGGGAAAGGCCGACAGCGGCCATGTGCGCACCTGCGCCGCCGCCTGCCGCCTCTGCTTGCACGCGCCCCCAGGCGATAAGGACCCGCTCCGTGGACCCGGCGCACAACACCGCGCCAATGACACTCCGCCACGTGTCACCCCCGGTCCACCGTACACCCACGATCTATTCCGTGGACCACGATCGCTAAACCGGCCAATCCTGCCATGCCACGTGGCCCGCCCCCGGTGCACGCCTCCGCGGTGGACCGCGCGCCTGCCCGCGCGCTGTGCGCTGCCCGCGCCTGCCCGCCGCGCTCCTGCGCCTGCCCGCCGCGCCGCCGCCCTCCGCCGTGCCGGAGCTGCCCGCCGGCGGCCGGAGTTACTGTTCCGGCGTGAACAGTAACCAGTGGCGAAAAAGATAAGTAAATAGCCCAATTTCATCGTTTTCGCGCGCTGAGTCCAAATCCGATATCCGTTTTGCCAAATTCCAACTCTAAAAATCACCGAAGGCATCCGGAAAGGTGTTTCTTGGTCCAAACTTCGCGCTGAGCCCAATTTTAATATCCATTGCGCGCAAAACCACTTCTAAGCATCCGACGGGGTCATCAGACTACTCTCGTGATCCAGTAGACACTCTGAGTCCATCACTAGTGTCCAATTGATGCACAAACACCACCGACGCACCAAAAAGGCCTCCAGGAGTTGCTGGTCAACCAGTAATCATATTGCGGGGATCCAGGTCCTCACATCGGTACCACCCTCCTCCAAAATTCAGGACGCATGCTCTCAACATATCCTCGAGGATCTGAATGGTGCGCTCTGACTGTCCATCGGTCTGTGGGTGGAATGCTGTGCTAAAACGGAGCTGCGTCCCCAAGGTCGTCTGTAAACTTCTCCAGAAATGCGAGACAAACCTCGGGTCCCTATCTGATACGATGGAGATGGGTACGCCGTGCAACCTGACCACCTCAGCTAAATACAACTGTGCCAGTCGCTCCATAGGCCACGTCACCAGCACTGGTAAAAAGTGAGCTGACTTGGTTAGTCTATCCACGACTACCCAGATCGCATCCGCTCCAGTCTGTGCTCTCGACAACCC